>OZ038475.1:71698816-71723816 GCA_964036315.1 Acanthosepion esculentum
CTTAATTCATTGCTTTTTGTAATTCCAAATGGAGCTCGTTTTCCTGACACAATCCCCACCATCTGTTAAAGACTTTTGTCTTGGGTTATCCCGCTTGATAATGCCATATAATGATTTACTAAGCGTAGCTTAAATGTGGTACAAAGCCGAAGGTGTGGAGTACCTAGTAATAAGCGTTCTCCCTACGCAGTCGATAACTGATCTAGCAAAACAAGCTTGTTAACCATTACACCAGTGCCCCATTAAATGACGATATATTCTGGAATTTTACTATTTATATGTTTTTCATCTACTTTGTCTTGGATTTCCTGCAGTTTTCTGTGTTTGTCTTCAACGGGCTTTTATCCGCCTATCTTAAGTTGGTAAGATTGTACCCACCTATAATACATATTCCTAGGACTTCTATTTTCGTTAGTATAGCCTCGCTTTTTAATTCTTTTTATTGCTCTATTCCACTAATATTTATAAATAATCTACACGATTAACTTCTTTTGAATTAGCTTTGCGAACGGAAATATATCAAAATGTTCCCTATCACATATCGGCTAGCAGATACTTGACGAGATCAATACTCGCTTCATAAGTTCTGTTCCTGCGGTTGCACTACAAGGAAGCTTCATTTCTTACCACTTAGGAAACTTTTACTCTGTCTGTTCTTGCTGATGGTTCAAAGGCTTATTTTAAATTTTGCATCATCACGACTCCATTCCGAAGGTTCCATTTCTCAATACGACAAAATAAGGTTACCACAAAATAAGGTTATTTTGGGAGTAATTGTACCTATTTCCTAAGGCGCCTCTGTTACGTCGACCACCGACGCATACATTTGATATGATCCTTGCTAGTGGTAATTCTCCAATTCTTTATACATCGCCACTCAAACATAGATATGGCCTGTGGCAGTGACTATCTTGTAAACTATAATGTTTGTAATTAAGACAATCCAGTGCACATTGCGAATTATGGGAAATCAATTCTGATAGAAGATTACATGAGATTGTAGGTTTACGATATTTTTAGACAGATGTCTCGATGTCCGACGTGATAGTGACAATATATTTATACTCTTTATTTTAAATTGAATACATATCTGATATCACAATTTAGATGCACAATCCGTTTTTAATATATGTTTTAATAATATCCACACAATACAAGGCCACAAAGATAACTTATGATACACGGATGTTGAATGTGGGGTGTAATATGAAAGTAGTAGTTATAAGTAGGAAGTCAAGCCTACAAAAACATCAAGGAAATATTAAGATTGTAATGACCGTTGACTTGAAGAGGTTAAAGTTGTAATGACCAATGATTTGAACAGGTTAAGATTTTAATGGCCATTGAGTTGAAGACGTTAAGATTTTTATGACCGTTAACTTGAAGAGGGTAATTGTTAACGATCCGTTGACTTGAAGAGATTAGGACTGAAACGATCCGTTGTATTGAAAATGTTAAGATTATAATGACTTGATTTGAAGAGATTAAGCTCGTAATGATTATTGACTTGAAGAGGTTAAGATTGTAACGAGCCGTTGATTGAGGGGGTTAGGTTTGTAATGACCGTTGATTTGATAGGTTAAGATTGAAATGACAGTTGATTTGAAGAAGTTAAGATTGTAATGACCGTTGATTTGAAGAGGTTACGATTGCAAATATCAATGACTTATAGAGGTAAATATTGTAATGACTGCTGACTTGAAAAGGTAAAGGTTGTAATGACTGTTGGTTTGAATAGGTTAAGATTGTAATGACCATTGATTTGAAGAAGTTAAGATTGTAATGACCATTGTTTGAAGAGTTTAAGATTGCAATGACTATTGATTTGAAGAGGTTAAGATTGTAATGACTATTAATTTGAAGAGATAAATATTGTAATGACCGTTGATTTGAAGAAGTTAAGATTGTAATAACCAGTGATTTGAAGAGGTTAAGATTGTAATGGCCATTGCTTGGAAGAGGTTAAGATTGCAATGAGTATTGATTTGAGGAGGTAAATATTGTAATGACTATTGATTTGAAGAGATAAATATTGTAATAATCGTTGATTTAAAAAGGTTAAGATTGTAATAATCATTAATTTGAAGAAGTTAAGATTGTAATGACCGTTGAATTGAAGAAGTTGGGATTGTAATGATCGTTGATTTGAAGAACTTAAGATTGTAATAACCATTGATTTGAAGATGTTAAGATTGTAATGACCATTGATTTGATTAGGTAAATATATTGTAATGACCGTTGATTTGAGGAGGTAAAGATTGTAGCGTTCTGGGAAGCATCCACGCGGTATTCTGTTCCAAAATAGTAGCGGTTGTTGGTAAGAATCTTTCCGGGAGAAACATTCTTATTACCAGTGGAATACTTAGGAAATAAGTCTGATTCAATCCAGTCGTCTCTATTAGGTGGATCTTGAAAGTTATTGCATGATCTGGAGCAAATGTCTTTTTTAAGTCCAGGTTTTAATGTTACCATCCACACATATCCCTATAAAATGCGCGTTTTACTCTACATTGATGGAAATATTCAGTATTAATAAAAAAATATGTTAAGACGAAAGCTTGATAACTGAACTCTGCATACCACCGTTTACTTGGTGTGCAATTAGTAAATGCTAAATACTTCAAGTAACTCACTGTATGGGTCAATTATAACAAATTTGCCATAGCTGATAAGTAAATTGAACATAGAATAGACTATGCTAGAGGTACTTTCTCTTGACTCCATTAATTGCTTCGAAATTAAGCACTAACCTGGAAACACGAGTCATATTCATAAATAGACTCGTCAGATCGAAATATTCAAATAGATGTCATATATGTCGGCAATGCTGTTCAGAAATATCTATACAGTCTGCTGTATAGAACCACATTCTAAGGTCAATAGTCAACCTGGCTTTGTGTAAGTGAATCCTGAAGATCTTGAAGATCCTTGTTTTTTAGATTCACAAAGAAACTTACCTGACCTCAGAAATCACATCAAATGACCACTTTAAACAACAGTAACAAATAAAAGGGATATAATATATAAATTGAAGAGAAAAAGTACATGATCAAGATGTTAAAATTACACACTATGTGAAATAAAATGGCAGGCAGGAAACACCTATCAATACTGAAAAAAGTGATAACAGCTACAGGACGTGAGAAACCTATTTCTTGATAAATTGGCTTAAGATATTTTTTAAAATCTCATGCGAAATTAGTTCTGGCAGCTCGGTGATCAATGCCAAATATTTTCTCATAAGGAGACCATTGTAACATTAGTAATACTATGAAAACGGCAAATATTAACATTGGTCTGCTATTATTATCATTAGTATTATTAGAGAAACTGATAATATTACCTTTCTTATTACCATGGAAACAGATAATATTACCATTATCATTTAGGGTAAATAATTTTTAAAAACTAAATCATAAAGTAAATCTAAATGTTTTAATCAAATTCTTGCTGGATTAAGAGAAACTAATAACTAGGCACGGTGGAGTAACGGATAGAGGCTCGGATTGAGAAATCGAAGAGCCGAGATCGAATTCCAGTCAAATTAGGCGCTAATATTCTGGGAAAGGTATGAATTCTCTTCTTCTCCCCCCAGCTATGGGTAAATAGCAGGACAGACTGGGTTCTATAGTGCTGGATGGTAACTAGTCTGACGCAGAAAGTAATGGCAACCTACTGCGGAAAAAATCTGCCTCATCAGTCATGTGTCGAACGATACATGATGGCCTAGGCGCCTATCACGCATGGCACATAAAGTGATTCAGTAAGTAAGATGAGAGAAGAAAATTCGAACCTGCGCCATCCGAGAGACACAAATATTAATAGTACTAAATTCTCAAGAGGTTAATTTAGAGAAATCCAAAAATATCCATTAAAGGTTTCCGCTTTTCTCAAATTCAATCTCTAATAACCTTATAATGATCTTCATACCATGATTAATATTGAAGAAATTAAGTATAGATTTAATGAAGTTTCAAACTAAATTCTTGCGCGATATCCGTTACTATTCTTAAACTTAGTGAAAATCTAATGAAGGAATGTATTTGATTGGTATTTAATTTTTGCTTGGTATTTAATCTGTAAAAACATCAAAAATATGAAGCTAAGCTAGCGGAACTGGTCAAGTGCTATTCATTCAATGTTATCTGAAAAAGAACATTTACATAAAGAAAACTACCTCATGAAAGAGAAAACAATAATTCACTTATTATTTCGAAATTTGCAAGTTATTCATAAAGGTTCTTCACAATTGACGAACAAACACTTTAGTTGAGAATCATTCACGCGAAACTAAAGGTTTTAGGATTGCCAACAATGTAATGCATTATCTGCAAACAATATACTAACTTTTCGATAAAATAAGTGCGCCTAAGTAACCAAGATTTCTTTTAGCAAGGGTAAACCATGGAAATTTATTCCGCTTTGTTTCGAGATATTTTATGTAAATGAATATACAGAGATTGCTCCCACCTCCCAGACGTTAATTAGCGGTTAGGTCCGCACGTAATTGCGTCCACTGACATGATCTCTTTTTCTCTAGGAAAATCAATCAAAAAGTGGAAAAAAATGCTTTAGGATTTCATCGGAGTAAAGTAATGTTTATATTGATATGACTGCACATGCACACGAAGGAAAGGAGGCACTAAAATTTAAAACTTTTAAATTATATTATTTTTAATATATGTTTGTGTATTTAGTAGTCTATCCAATTTCATTTAGTTTCTTTTTGTGTAAGTTTGTCTCAAACTTTTTTATTACATATAGCACATTGTGATAATAGATGTTCTGTTAAGAAAAGTGAACTATTTCATGAACCTAGACGTAAAGTTAGTGTTGGTGATCTAGAAATTAAAACATAAAATTGTTTCAGTAAATTGCTTTCTTTTTTATCTGAAATAGCATTCTGAAATCGAAATTATGGTCAGTCTTATTACGGGGATCAACTAATGCATTGACTGTATTGTTTTGTAGAATAAACCTTTTGTTTTCATGTAAAATGTTATTTAAATTCACGGAGGTTTCTTCAGCGTATTCTTTGTGGCAATTACGACAGGTAACCGAGTAAAATTCTTCCTTCAAATTTTAGATTATTATTTTTTTTGTATTAAGTGTTATTGTTTTAAAAGTAGTTATAACCCATTTTATATTGAGATTAGATAATTTATTCTCAGTTGTAGTTGCAATAGAGTTGTGAGCAAAATAATATATTTTGATTTGTCAGAATTGTCCACTCATCTATTTTTAAATATTTTACGAGTCTTTTGTTTTGCGTTGAATATGAAATCATTATTCTTTTTCCCTTTTTCATTGATTTTCCTAACATT
Source organism: Acanthosepion esculentum (assembly GCA_964036315.1). Taxonomy (NCBI): domain Eukaryota; kingdom Metazoa; phylum Mollusca; class Cephalopoda; order Sepiida; family Sepiidae; genus Acanthosepion; species Acanthosepion esculentum. Next base: position 71,704,141 of record OZ038475.1, read on the forward strand.
TTTCTGATGTATTTTTTCCTTATATCCACGGTGATTGAAAAGTATGATGGACTCTCCCGTTTTGTAAAAAATATCGTTAGACGGAAGAATACATCATACATAAAATAGGGAGTTACATTGCAATCGCCGGTATATATACACACATACATAAGAGCTGGCTATTCGCATTCGGGGATACCAATCCAATCACTATTGCAGACGCTCGCTCAGGCACATTTATGTTAGCTAGCGTGATCAACAATTTGGACATGGCCAGCACGCTCAAGACATTGGGCATGATGACTTTTGTGCTATTGACGGCCCTCACAAGTTCCGCCTTACAATGCGACCATCCGCTTGTGTCAACCCGTGGTACGGTTTTCCAAAGATACCGCACGCTGTGATCGACCTCGATTCATTCTGATTCGATCTCCTAGCAAATTGACCATGGTGAGATTCGAACCCGTGTCTCATGGTCATAGCGAACGTTTTAGCCACCGGCCATCTGCCCATATATATATATATATATATATATATATATATACTTTTCCCTTTCAATTATATATATAATTGAAAGGGAAAAGTGTTCAGTACCGTTTATCCTTGTAGAAAACGTGTTGATAGGAATCAACACTGTCATATTACAGTTTCACGCCTCAATACCATCTATATATATGAAATTTTGATTCAGTTAAACATTTCTTTTTAACTTACATCATTAGTTTATGTGGCCGAAACAGATATTTATAAATTCCCTTGAATATAAACTTTAAAACACATTTAATAGAAAATATAATTTTAATACTTAATGGTAAATCAAAGAGATAGAAAAACGTAGATCAACATGGGACAGGGAAGCAAACAAGGTAAATTGATTTAACTAAACTGATTAGGCAATAAAGTTGGAGTTGAGCCACAACTAAAGCAAGAAGGAAACATGACGGATGGTGTAAATGGTTGCTTGATTTGTGCCAAGTAGATATTAAAAATAGTAAACTTATAGACGCGATATAAAGAGAGATGGTCTTGAATATAAACTGAAAATGCCAGAATAATTATTGAATGAAATGAAAAAGGCTTTTAGTCAAATATTGATGATGGTGATGATGATGACATAAAATTTATTCCAGAATGTATCGGACGCTTTATGACATGTTTTATATAAACAATAGTCAAATCGGACCAAAAATGATTGGAGTATTGCTTCCAATTCTGAGCGGGAGATACTCAAACCTCACTTTCCAGCCTTGACAGAGATCAAAGGCGTTTTACACGCCCTTGGGAGAATAGTATCATTTCCATTTTGAAGCCTCCATAGGCACAACGTCTGGAGACTACCTAACTACGTCCACATGACTGAATCAACTTCATTCCGTACATGTCCTTCTGGTAAGAAGGGCATCCCACTTTGAAAACTTCTTCCCACGGACGACTACATTGTGGATATGGAGACACAGCTGTGTCTCTAGCATCTTTGTAGGTATTACTTTTATTATATATTTTTTTCTTCTCTTCCCTGCTCATTTATTCACGTCATCCATTACAGACTTGGTTGTTCTTCACAATTTCTATTCCCCGTTAACAGTTCTGATGAGAGGGGACGAAACCGGTCGTCTGGTGTTTTTATTTTAAATCTATCATGGCCTATAATAAGAAGAAATGTTTTTTATGCCTTAATACGCTTTTGTACTGTCGCAAACATATATATATATATATATATATATATATATATATATATATATATATATATATATATTATAAATTAATAGATTTAAAATATGGTTTTACCGCTACACAGTGATAACCATGTTTCAGAAATGGAAGCTAAAGCCCCAGAATTTAATTTTGTTATTAAACCAAAGACATTAGTTCCATTTCCTCATTAAGCGAATTTTGGAGTAACTTACTTTTTAAAATTTACGGTTGTTAACGGCACAGGAAAGATTCATAGTTTGAGGGTTTCCAAGATTACCGATAAATCCATTCATCTAGACAAGGGGTGGTAGAGGGTTCAATTTTTAATTTTCGTTGTATCAGTTAATAGTTACATTTGAAAGCGGAGTTATGTTTAGGGATGCGTAGGGATGTATCTTTTAACAAATTCTGACATCCGCTAAATTCATGTCATCTGGGTTTTTTTCTAACGGCAAAAATTCTTATGGTATTTTTTGTATTTGTATATTTAAAGATTTTGAGGGACTGTTTAGGTTAGAATATGTTTTATCCACCTTTCTAAAAAATTATTTTTAATATTTAATATACTATACTTCTAGTTAAAAACCAAGTAAATGTATTAGGATTACTTACAGTATTTAAAATTATTTATTCTTATCGAGTATAAGTAAATATTATTTTATTTTATTTTATTTTATGTAAACTTTATGACAATGACGGCAAAGGTGGTTAAATTATTTCACTAATTCAATAAACTTTTATTTATAAATTTAGTATTATAAATGTATATATGTATGTATAAAGGACATTTAATGTTCAATATTATATTCTAACTTATTAATTTCATTTGACTTTCTGTGTTCACTTGGATTCTTTTCAGTGTTTGAATTGCTTTGAGAGAGGTGTTATGGTTAGAGTACATTTTATTTAATTACAATTTTAAAACATTTTTAAAAATTCTACTTTCAAATTTAACTTTTAAATTTAATCGGCTATATTTCTTTATAAACCAAGTAGATGTAATATAATTATCTACATTATTTAAAATTATTTATACCCATCAAATATGAGTATGCATAATAATCAGGTAATTTTTTTTTTTTTTTTATAGATTATTTAAAGATTATTTAAAGAAAACTTTTGGCAATGACGACATAAAATAGCTATTTCATTGTAATATATATATATATATATATATATATATATATATATATATATATATATATATTACAATGATGTTTACCCTGGGATACAGAGTCAGTGGCATAGCTTATGTGGATACATTGGGAAGATAAGATTTAACCATAGATTTGAAAAGGTTAAGCTTGTGGCGATCGGGGAAGCATCCTCTTGGGGATTGGTTCAATAAAGCAGCCATTTGTGGGAAGAAGCTGTCCTAGTGGAACCCATATCTCCCAAATAGAATACGTAGTGTACGTAGTGTATTTGGGTCGTTCACTACAATATCCGTAGCATGGCGGGCCTTAACCGTGAGGATTAGAACTGGTGGAAATAAGGAATGAAACTTGTCTGAGAACTTTCCATGGAAATAACGATAGGGTTCCGACGTTTCGTCTCTGAGAAAGGAATTGAAGGGTAGAAAATATTTCATCTCCCACAAGGAGGCGGAAATGCTTATGGACTCTATCCAGAGTCGAAAGTGAAGACTGCGCATCTCCTACATATATATATGGCAGCAGTACACCATTTTCGGTCTGACCTCGCTCGCGTAATCGTAAAGGATAGCAGAAGTTCCAGTATCTTTAGTGACGGATCGTACATATGATTTCCACTTGACGTCTGAGTTGACTTTAAGTCTCTATAGGCGCTCAATGCACGAGAAATTGTAAAAATATATTGTACAGATTCAATATTTACGTTCGCCAGTAACATGTAATTACTTCCGCTTGAAGATGTTCGCGATATATCAGCACAAAAAGGGAGGCCTTGCTATTGGTGTAGCAAGTAATTATCATTCGCTAAACTAATCCAGGACATGGCCACATACTTCCATTTAAAATCAGGTTTCATAAACCGGGCTCATACATGAAAATTAAGTGACACCATATCGCTGAAAGCATGTAAAGCACGCGTGTGAGTTAACCACATGTAGATCAATGTAAATCATTTTCAAATTCTTTTGCTATAAATATAAATAATTTGTGCGCTAATAAGTTGCTCTAGCTACTACCTCCAATTGGAACATGTTAATATTGTCTCCAATACGAATATCTTAATGCTGCCTCCAATTAGAACGTTAATTTGACTCCCATTAGAACATGTTAATACTGGCTCCAAATAGAACATACTAATATGCCTCCAATTAGAAAAAGTTAATAGTGCCTCGAATTAGAACATGTTAATTTTCCTCCAATTAGAATATGTTAATACTGCCTCCAATTAGAAGAAGTTAATATTTCCTCCAATAAGACATTGTTAATTCTGTCTCCAGTTATAACATTTTGCACATTGGCCTAATATATGATTGCAGATTGAACTGGATTTATTATATTATTAAACAAGTAAAATTCATATGAAAGGAAAATAGATTTTACTTAACTTTATTGATCATTTATATATTGAATTCCTGGAAAAAATAATTGTTTTTAAATTTACTGCATATCATTTACTTGCTGTTGGAATTACCCAACCTAACGATTGATTGTTTTCAAATTAGATAGAATTACACCCTTGACATTTCCTCCGCCCATGACCACTAGATTTCGTTCTGTGCATAAATAATGAATAATATTGGAAGGCGAGAGACGACGTTTAATATAAACCTGGCGACTGACTGTGACACTTGCAACCAACACAATATATATATATATATATATATATATATATATATATATATATATATATATATATATATAAATATGAAGAAATATAGTTTTATTATGAGCTATATTTATGGGATAAAGTGATCAATAGCGCGTATGTAAATATAAATGTGAACATTGAAGTAAACACACAAACTCGACAGACGGTTGCGGCCTGACGATTGTGGCTAACATGAAACAGCCTGTCGCCTCTGAGTGTTGACTTCAATGTTGACATTTACACACACACACACACACACACATATATATATATATATATATATATATATATATATATATATATATATATAAATACATATACATATATATATATATATATATAATTAAAATAATATTTGCGTAAAACTTAATGTTTTAAATTGGTATAGATTTACGTATGTTCTAGTGTTGATGAGATTATATATGTACAATATAAACCTGAAGCTTTCTCAGTCAAACAATAACTGCTTCTGATGTTTGGCCACTTGTTTTGATTTTGGGAAGTTGGCCGGGATGACATCTTCAGAACATTCCTACATGTTACTCATAACATGTCTTTATAAAAACACCAGTATTTGATGAAATATGTGTTAAAAGCATTTCGCGAAACCAACATTGGTTTGAGACATGAAGCCATGCAGGAAAAGAGAAAGACAACTATTTTATGGCCGGAGAATGGAAACGATTTATATTTGTTGTTGTTGTTGTTATTATTATTGTTATTATTATTATTATTATTATTATTATTATTATTAATTCATTGGAGAACAGCTTTGAACACTGTGTCTTATATTGCATGGAATGTTTCCTCAGCTCCTGCAGCTGCTCCGTTAAATTGTCAAAAGATATTCAGGAATGCCTCAACCAGGACCTCGTAACTGTTGCATTCCTGCATGAGATGAAATCACTAATTCCCCGAAACGTTACATCCTCACAAACTTATTTATTCAGCTCTTAACATATCTCTTGAAATACGCACTCAGTAACACTTTTGCTTTCCACCTTGAATTATAACGATAACTTGACTTCTACTTTCACTTCTTCAGTGGGAAATGTTCATAGAAAGTGATGATAGCCACTTGACATTTCATATAATTATTTGGTACTTCGAAAGAAGAACTAGAAACATTGCGGTCATTTACAGCGACGACGAATCAACGCACCCGTGTAGCAATATCTTGAGTAAAATCTTGAAGACTCAAGAGCACGGATTAATATTCAGTTTCATGCAGCCAAGATCTGCTGTCAATATGTACCCAGAAGGATTCAGGTGTCAGAAGAATTTTTTTTTATTTACAATTAATGAGCTTACTTTAAATCAAATATGTACAAAATACGACTTTCCGTTATTTAATATTGTTGTTCAAAATTGCGTGATATTATGACTAGTAATAGTTACATTATAACCTGTGGCAAATATGAACTACAGTTCATATATATATATATATATATATATATATATATATATATATATATATATATATAATTTCATTCGATATAAAAACCTTAGATTCTGAAAAGTATAGACTTTGACAGACACTGATTTATTTTAAATGTATATCTCTTTATACATTCAGTGTTCATTTTACAACGTGTTGCCAATTTTTGTCAGGTATATCTTGCCTGGAATAAATATTCACACCAAGAGCTTGTCGAGTTATCATGCAACATTTGTAATCTGAATATGACGTTGATCGATTTTTATACTAAACATTTTAAGCTCAAAGCATGCAAAGCGATTATGATATGTGTCTCAAGAGTGTTAGATTTAATAAAATTACTAATACGCTGCATTAAATCAATTAAAATCCGTACTAAGCGACTATATAAACAAAGTTTTCACAAATATCAAACAAATGTAACAGAGGAAGAAACTTTGAATTCGTTGATCACAAGCTGAAGGAAAGTGAGGATTCCATCTTGCATGCAAAATAGAGAAGTAGTAAAATTTGAATTTAATGATTCTCGGAATTATCGCAGTAGAGAAGCATACACATAGGTCAAAAAATATAAAAGGGGAAATTGTCCGAATAGTCAAATTTACTTAAGTGAAAATCGTAATAAGAACTTATCTCATAGAATCGGCTAAAAAAAAAATTGATTTTTCATTATGTGCTCGGTGGATATGAGGTAGCGCAATCGGATGACGAAATCGGTGTTCGAAATCCATTCGAACTTCTACGTTCACGAATCTATTAGGATCGTGGGTGCACCACAGGTACTGCTGCCATAGTAGTAGACGTCTATTGTGAACAGGATAGCCCGACGGAGCCTAATACTCTCAAAGCATGTTCGAATTCAGAGTTTTCATTCTCATAGATTAATTGCCAAAAAAGGCAATAGTGCTAGTATTTCCTGCAGTTTACCAAATAGAAGACATTGATCCATACATTTCCCAAGGGTATTAAGACGTAAGTGAATGTAATGAACTCGACTGAAATTCGAATTTGTGCCTCCTTTTACGTTCATTATCGCACAAATAATATTGAGAAATCACTTCTTCTCCCAGTTATTAGATAGATGAACCGACTGGATTCTCTTGCCTAGACGTTAACATTATTCACACTTTTATATAATATTTACATATAATTTATCCCTGATATTTAGCATGTTAACCAATAAATATGGCATAGAATAAAACTGTACTTTTATCATATATATATATATATATATATATATATATATATATATATATATATATATATATATATATATATATATATATATATGTTATGCATCGTGATACCCCACCCGAAGAAAAGTTAAGAAAGAGTTTTAACGTTGAAACAAGATGTACACTTATGTAGTGGATACATCCATGTTCTAATGTAACACTACATAATAAATAAATATATATGGTTCTACTTTTGTATTGGGCTCAGTCTTAAATTAATGTTTTGAACGCTGAAATCTTACTCTTCGTTCTTTCATATATATATATATATATATATATATATATATATATATATATATATATATATATATATATATATATATATATATATATGAGATGAGGTATTATGTACATTATTTACATTATTCGGACTATTGTCCTCATTTTGTCGCCATATTTATTACACATGGCACAGTGGTTAAAGACCTTAGTTAGATCCAGGGACAGGACACAAAGAGTGTGAGTTCAATACCTGGTTAAGGCAGTGGAGAACTTTCAGAGGGAAATTAACAGAAGATAACTGATAACTGACATCCATTAAACATGGTACGTGGAACTAGAACAGTCTAACCCAGTGAGGGAAATAAAGGGTTCAGTTCGACATTCCAACCACCTGAAGAAGGCCGGAGCGTACAACGGCTTAAACATTGTAATAAATATGGCGACAAAGATGAGGACAATAGTCCGAATAATGTATATATATATATATATATATATATATATATATATATATATATATATATATATATATATATATATATATATATATATATATATATATATAATACACGATCTTACTCCACACCTTAGGTCATTTTCAGTTAATAGTTTTGTAATACGAAACTATTTGCAATGGCTACTGTTTATTTTACTCAGTGCTTGTAATAACAATTTTAATACAATTTACTGATTTCCTATATTTTTATTTTTATCTTAAAACAAGTCAAATACTTTACTGCAGTTCTATATAATTATTTTCTCATCATCAAAATAGAAATTCTCAACTAAAATATATAATTAACTTATCTTACTAAGCAAATGTAAATATTACATTTCTATTTGTTTGCATCTATAGCAACAGTTAATATTACAGCCTAATATTAATTTACCTATAATTTCGGAACCTATAAACTTACTCGCAAATATAATCCTACCTTCATTTATTAAAACACCCTTAATGAGACTTGTCATAATCTTCTCAGAAACTAGCACATTCTCTTGGACATTTAACAATCTAAACAGAGGGCAATAATGCTAATTACAAAGCTAACAATTTCGTCAAAGTGTAGAAGAAGGAAAACTCTGAATTCCAAACAAGTATAAATATAGATTAGCTGCCTTTCGATACAATATCTGCAATGTTTGTGATGCCTCAACGAGCCTCGGAACTTGTGAATTGGCCATGCATTCGGTTCTTTTAAGGCTTTTCCATTATCATAATGACTAATTATTATTATTTATTATTACTATTTTCTATTATCATAATGACTAATTATTATTATTTATTATTAATATTTTCTATTATCATAATGACTAATTATTATTATTTATTATTACTATTTTCTATTATCATAATGACTAATTATTTTTATTTATTATTAATATTTTCTATTATCATAATGACTAATTATTATTATTTATTATTAATATTTTCTATTATCATAATGACTAATTATTATTATTATTTATTATTACTATTTTCTATTATCATAATGACTAATTATTATTATTTATTATTAATATTTTCTATTATCATAATGACTAATTATTATTATTTATTATTACTATTTTCTATTATCATAATGTCTAATTATTATTATAATCATGAAAAGTAGCCTCATACTCTAATCCCTAAAAGTAGACTCATACTCTATATAAAATAAGAATTTATTTATCTTGTCGCCAAAATCGCAAAAAGACAACGATCACTATTAATGCCGATCACAATTATATTGCCTTTGACAAATCTAATGTTACCAACAATTTCAGATTCACTAAAATTGTAAACAGTTGAGCGAAACGAGTTAGCAAGTCTTTACACACCTAGGCACAGGAAAAGCATATATACTATGCTACAAACAGAGTTTAAATTAAATAAAATAGTTATACTTAACGGGAATAAATATTTTACGAAAATCCACAAACATGGCTACCCGGGTAAATTATGTAGATTCTTCAATGGTAAATGTTTATAGAAACTGATGTTAGCCACTCAACATTTCTTAAATTTATTCGATACTTCGAAAGAAGAATTGAAAATATTGCGGACATTTACAGTGACAACGAATCAACGTAACCTTGGAGCAATACCTTTATTAAAAGCATGCCGAGTCAAGCGCCCGGATTAATATTCAGGTACATGTGTCCAAGATATGCTGTCAATATGTACCGAGCAGGATTGCGAGAAACGCTTCTGACTTATTTGTCGATATGTCAGCGATTGGCGGATGGGCATGTCCTTTTGTCATTTGCTATCTAGGGTCAGTGATTTTCCATGGTGTGCGCAGCGTTATGCTGTGTATGCGTCGCGGAAAAGTTTACACGATTTGTCTATTGACCTCAGTGGCATAACGACAATGGTTTGAATATTAGCTGTGTGGAGCCATTGCCCGCGCAGAAAAAAAAATCCATGAATAAACACACGTTACAAGCGTTAGTGCAAAATGGGTGCACTGGAACGCACTGTAATATCAGATGTGTTATAATATTAGCAATAATAAAAAAAAAAACGTAGGGAATTTTCATAAAGAGATTATCTTGCTATATTTAAAAGAATTCAAATATTGTCCTATAAAAGACAGTAGCATTATGAATTTCAAGATCTTGTCGATGGCAGTAGAGTATATACTATTTGATGGATACACACAGAGTTTTTAATTCAAAGTTGTCTTCCTCGTAGCCTGCGGACCAACTACGGATGGATATGCCAGATGACACTGCTAAGTAACCAACAGCTTGAGAGAGAAGTTATGCATTTATACTGTCTTTAAACATGGAAAAGAAAGCTAAAACAACTCATGAACTAGGTACTGAATAAAAGCGAGAAGAAATGATTAAACATGAATTGCAGAAAGAGAGAATGCATGATTGTTAGCGAAAGGATGAACCTAACATACAAATTACAACTCGGGGATACCAAATTCAAACAAAGTACAATATTTAAATATATGGTAAGTGTTCTAACAGAGGACGGATTGTGTGACACTGAAATCCGAAGGCGCCTTAGAATAACCAAACTTGCATTCCCAAAGCTCTCCACAGTATTAAGAAACAGTAGAATTGTTAGAAACCAGTGCTGAACTGGTACGTAATATATGTCCTCCAATATGGCAGCGAATGCTAAACAATATTCAAAGAAGATGACGAGACTTGAAGCAAAGAAATATAATTCTACAGAAGAGTGCTGGATTGAAAATATGAGCAAAGACGAAAAAAATGACAACAAAAATGAACGTTATAGCTAACATCAGGAAGAAACAGTTGAAATTTATTTGGCATATCATGAGGAAAGATAGTTTGGAAAATCTGTTACTCACAGGACAGATTGAAAACAAGAGAGAAAGAGGGAAACAACGCATAGTGTATTTGAGTAAATGAATAGAGTAACAAGATTTTGGATAACTAACAAAAAGACAACATGTATTAATTGCTACAAATGACAGCAAATTGTGGAAACTCATGATCGTCTACATCCTGGGGGGACACGGCACATTAAAAAGAAGGTATCCACGTTCTTGAAACTTATGATTAGAAATACACTAAAATAGCACTTTACATATTTCTGTATCCTGTAATGCTAAGTAATGTATGTATCTTTAAATTCTTTCCTTGTGTCTGTTTTGTCAACCATTCGCACAAACTCCACAAGTAAATCGCACGTTGTTTCACTCTCACTAATTTCTCCAACTCATCCCGTGGGCATGACATGTTACAAGCCGTCTCTCTTCATAATGTTTTAATAATTCAATTATCTCTTTCTGGTTTAAGTATTAGCCTCTTTCAGTTTCTGATTTTCATTAAAACCTGCTTGTATTTTTTAAAAATAATTTGTCCGTGTTATTCTCAAATACTGTATGTATAACCATACTTCTATCTGTTGAGTCTCATTTAATCGATAAAGAAATTTTCAAGAATTCAATACTGTATAAAAGAAAGAATATGCCATAGCCTTTTATAAATATATTTACTTTTCTAACGGAAATTTTCTGGAAGACAACTTTTGCTATTTCGATGTGCTTTCGTATTTGCAACGTTATACGATAACGTTGAGGGAAGTCTGTGAAAAACGTTCAATTTCGATGTAATGACCGTCCTGGGTATGACGATAAACTTCATCCGGCAGCAAATTCTCTGATCGTAGGATTGGAGCTCCTAGATCGTGTGGAATAACCACTTAATTGCTATTCTTCTCAGGTCTACCCAGACTCGCGGTGTTTGCACTTGTTATGGTCTCAACTTTGGGTAAATAGTAAACACCAAACAAAAATCGACAATACATCTTTGAAGGAAAATTATTAGCAGTACCTTTTTTAAAATTACCAACAATACATTTCTTTTACAAATTTATCAACAATAAATTTTATCATTTATAAACAATATATCTCCAAACATTTCTTTGTCCTGAAAGTATAAAATTATATACAAAATAGCTGTTGTTGGAGTCACAAAATTGCGTTAGAAATATATACATCTGAAGCCATAAAATTGCGTGCAAAATATGGATATTTCGGTATTAAATAACTCATAGAGTTTGATAAACAAATTGAAACAACCAACTCAATCTATGTAATGATGCATAATAGTTGTAGGCACATAATCTTGTTATTTGGAACGTCTCACTCCTCTTATAGCACTGATAATCTGGATCTCCTCGTGGCAGATATTAATGTAGAAATATACTAAATTGCATTGAAAGAAAATATATTGTTTTATTACAAATGTGTATCTCAAAAACAATTCGCTCAGGAAAATACTTCGGAACAAGCAAGAAATGATTTAATTTGCTCGATTAGTCGATAAAATTCCCGATTTTAAATTCAATTGAACATTTGTGGAATTAAACGAAGCGAAATGTAAAAAACATAGCAAACATCAAACAAGACAAATTTAAAGTAATATATGCTATAATAATTAAAAAAAAAGATATATTAACTGTTTGTGCAAATCTAGTGAACTCAACGTCATTAAGAAAACAAACAATAATAAAAAAGAATTTGAATATTATTACGCAAAATATCGATTCCCAATAGTTTTTCTTGGAATTGTGCACGTTTTCAATATTATATTCGCGGATAATAACTGTTAATATCTGTTTTGAGTGCATATTTTTGCATCAGATTTGCTTACATACATTCAACATAAATCTATAGCACAGTAGATAACCTGCTTTATTTATTGAGATCATATCCCCATCAAACGCAATACAAAACTCCGGAGCGCAAAATTGTCTCAAAGTATACTTGCTGCAGTATTGAGAGTGTTCCGACGGAGATTTTCCCAAAGCTGGGCCAGAAACTTCAAACCGATTCGATATACTGTACCCATCGCTTGTCAGCCTAAAATTGCAGAGCTGTTAATAAAAGCACGTAAAAAAAATACAATAGCTGAACGGAGCTGAAATCTCAGTTATATACTTCCCGGATAGGACATTACGCGATGACGCAACCCATCATAAATCACCACCCCAACACATAGCTCACACATCACATTAAGTCCTGTTATTCTTTCTGGCAGAGGTCTTATTTTAACGTTGCTAAAATACCGAGTGTATCTATTAAATTCAGTTCATTTTAGTTTACTGCCAGAGAAAGACGGATAGAATTATCGATGACAGACACATTCTACTGAAAGATTCAACATCTAAGCTGTTGGGATTTAAATATTTACGGATTACCTGCTAATGATTGATTAGCCGTAGAAAACAAATCAAGTAATCAATGAAAAACTTAATCGAAATATATTTGAGGTAATGGTCAAGGCGACAGCAAAACGAATTAAACCAATTTAAATTTATCCCGACTCCGAGCAGGTACATACGGGATTTGAATCGATCTGTGCACTTTCAAAGTATCACAACTTTTGTATATGGTGAGCTTATCATTCTCCTTTCGCCAATGTTCGCTGTCGAAAGCGTAATCAGACGGTATGTGGCTATCGATAGTTGATTTTGCATCCATAAACTAAAATTATGTAGCATTTTATGTCTTAGCCGAAGTAGGATGCACACAACAAGCTAGACGAAACAATGTAATGGCGCAGTTAACGTTCTGGTAAGAAACACTAGGTCCTCTCATTTATGTGGAAGTATCTGTTTGGGTATCCAGTAGGTGGGAATTATGCATAGCAGCTACACACACACACACACACACACACACACACACACACACACACACACACACACACATATATATATATATATATATATATATATATATATATATATATATATATATATATATATATATATGTCATTTCGCTGTATCAAAGCTCCTCAGTGCGATTACACAACCGAATGCCTCAAGCCCGACCGATTTGGTGTCAGTCAGAGCTTCTACCACTGAGCCATCTTCACTCGACAGAACGAGTCACCCAAATCTAGCATATTGTTTTTACAAACGTAAACAAACGCCAAGCAGCCAAAGTGCTCCATTCATTTTACTGAAGAGCTTCACACACACACAGATACATATATATATATATATATATATATATATATATATATATATATATATATATATATATATATATATATATATGAGGACTGGTCAGTAGGGTTGTTTTGAACAAACCACCTGCCAAGACAATGGCGGTCGAAACCGCAGTAGTAATCTGGTCATCAATCATATCCTTTTAAATATTGAATGACTCTGCAAGTTTTGTTGCTTTATTTTACAACTTGAAATTGAGCACTTTTAATACATACGATTTTAACAAGTGTTTCACTTATTCTGTTTGTTTATTCTGTGGTGTTTATATATATATATATATATATATATATATATATATATATATATATATATATATATATATATTTAGAAGAGAATTTATAGTCTATTAATTTGAATTGAAGAAAACGATGTATATCCATAAAGATACATATTATATATAATAATAGTGGAATAGTAAGGATAAAAAAGTTTGTGAGCGTTTTTTGTATAAGAAGATTTTACTGCATAAGAGTCATTTCCCCTTCATTTTTTTTAAAAAAAAGGTAGCCGATTGCAGTACTCATACGAAGACGAAGTATTGTAAGCGTCTTTTTGTATAAGAAAATTTATCTGCACAAGAGTTATCTCCCCTTAATTTTTGAAAACAAAGGTAGACGAGTGAAGTATTCATACCAAGACGACGTATTCATATGAAAACTAGAAGTAACTCTGAGGAATATTGCCCTAAGATATATCGAAAAGTGTAGTATTTTGTTCGACATAGACAATGGTGTTATTTTGTAAACATTAACGATAAAATATTAATATGAGATCCCTACAATCTTAACCTGTTCAAGTCTATGGCCATCTGTTATCTTCCCCTTATATCTCCCTAAACTGCGCTGCTTAATCTGTAACCCTCTATCTCGTTTGTGTACAGTGTGAACATCAGTGTAAAAAAATATTTCAAACTGTTCTCATTTTGTTTTTTATAGATAGTATTATACACAAAAACGTCGAAGTATAACAAACAGGATAAGAATGTTAGTTCGAGACAATTAAAATATATTGACCTTTGCTTATATCAATCATGAAATAAAAACTTATCTGAATTATGTACGCATAGACTTCTATTGAACGCTTTCAATGATCGTAGCAAAAACTGTTAGATTTGCTCGAAAAGACTTAAACAACGACGAGAAATAAGACAACTTGCCTAACTAGTTATCAAGCAAATAAGAAACCAGCATATATTATATCTAAATCTGCAGTGTAAAAGTTGTTGGACAAAAAATAGCTCCCCAAGCTAAAAGAGACACTTTGAGTAAATATTGGCGTAATTAGATTTCAAATTCAGATTCTGTGTTTGACATGATGGTGTATTTGCGCTTAATGGCGAGTAAATATACTTTTAGCTTGATTTAAAAGAGGACGAAGATTATCCTATACACAGTTTAGGATACATTAAATTATCTTCATTCAATCCGACCATTACATAAGCTTGGGTAAAGTAAGTCTAAAAACATATAAATAAAAAAAATGATCAGGGGAAAAAACTCACGCAAGTTTATCAGTAAATAATAAGGCAACACATGTATTATGTACGAATTTCGGTAAATCTCTCCAAACACAATTTTGAACTGAAAACAGTTCAGGTGTTACCAACGTTTTATTTTTTAAAAATTTTCAAGTATAATTTGGGAAATTTTTGGAAGCATTTCCTGAGTTGCCTCTAGCTAGGATCGAAGCCCGACGGAATTTGCGTCAGTCGGAACTTCTACCACAAAGCCGTTGTCGCACGGCAAGGATGAAGGTGAATTTTAGCGTATTTATTTTTAGATTTAGATAAACACACAGTGACTGACAGTGACTCAATTCTGCCGAAGAGTCGTGCAATATTAGCTTAAATAGTCACTGTTTACAAACCCACACCTCAAACCAAAGACCTCAACTGAAATTAATTTTTCAGGAGCCAATATTTTTGTCATCCACAGACAGACTGTTTCACAGCTCATCAGTGTGGCTAGACATCCGGTTGCCTCTAGCTAGGATTGAAACCCGACTGAATTTGCGTCAGTCGGAACTTCTATATTATATATATATATATATATATATATATATATATATATATATATATATATATATATATATATATATATATATATATATATATATATATATATATATATATATATATATATATATATATATATATATATATATATATATATAACTCTCTCTCTCTCTCTCTCTCTATATATATATATATATATGCCTGTGTGTGTGTGTGTGTGTGTGTGTGTGTGATGGGGCGTATTCCTCCTTGAAACGTCGATAAGCAAATTCTTGACGTCACACATCTGTTTAGAAGGCCAAACATGAAGCTTTAAGAAAATAAATAAAACTTGAATCAGCATTTCATTTATGAAAACCTGATGTTACCGAACACTTTCTTAGGTCAGCTAGTTCGTTGCAGTGGGTGGGAGAATCGGGCTCATTTCGGTCGTCACAGGTTTTTAATAAAAACCTTATAGGCCAATATTCTGACAGATGTCAAGTCTATCGTTTTAGATAAGTAGCTCGCAACGTTTCTGACAGTTTTATCTCGCTCCCTCTCTCTCTCTTTCGATTTCTCTCCCTGATTCTGGTTATATGCGTGTGCCTAATTAGCTTTCTGTTTATTTAATTATGTTTACGTGTTAATTTTTATCTCAAAATATGTCTACCAAATATTATTAATGAATATGCATGCGTATCTATAAATATTTAAGCAGAATTCTATCCCTCTCTTTCTCTCTCTCTCTATTTATCTATCTTATATATATATATATATATATATATATATATATATATATATATATATATATATATATATATATATATATATATATATATATATACTGGCGCCCAGTTTCTTACAAAATTTAACCTTTCCTGGAGGATATTCTATTATTAAAATGTGTGATACGTAATAATAAAATTATTCCAAACTAAAAGAATAGCCTAATGAAATTTAAATGAAATCGGATGACCGACATGCTATGCGCGTCTAAAAAATGAATTACAAATTTCAGCGTTCAAAAATCTTCAGCTTTTCCTCTCGGTTCATAATTTATAACCGTCGCTTATAACCACACTATCCTAAAAATATATAATTTTCTTCTTTTATGTGCTGTGTCTCTTTAAGGCGTAGACGTTTATGGCCCTCCACATCTCCCTGTCTTTTTTCAGTTCTTAATATGTTTTGACATTTTGTTCTTTCAAACCCTGTTCCACAATCGATCACTCAAGCTCATCAAGATTATCACGCACTGCCTTCATCTCTTCCTCTTTCCTTCAAACTGTCTTGTGACTATTTCCTCAACTGCTTCTTCCTGATGTTAAGTATATCATTTCTTTTTGCTTTCATTTTCTAAAACCTCGCTTTGCTCATATTTTCTGTACCTGCTATTCTTAGCAGCATCCTTCTGTAGAACCACATTTCTGTTGCTTCAATCGCCTCTTCATCCTTGGGGGGATTGTCGAGAATTTGCTGCAATACGATTCAATATTGTTTTCCTTAATAACATCAACAAAAATATTTCTTTAGTCTAATGCTTTCCTTGTTGAGGATGAAACGGATTACGAAATAATTTTTTCATTCATTGTCATTCATTTGCCTAGCATTGTTCTAATATTTAGACTGTATAGATCTATATTAAAATGTGCTGGCTATACATGAATCTTTTTATTGTATTTTAAATTAGTGCTATTTTGATGACTTCCATAATCGTTTATTTTGTACTGTCAACATTGTCCTAGTTGATTAAATACAAGAATGTGAATGCTCGCCAAACTTCATTTCAAATATATCAGCAGAATGGAATCTGTTTATTCTATATTTAAACGTATCAATTGCAAGAATGCAGAATGCATGGGTGTTAGCAAAAGGAACAGCCCAATATGCAAATTACAAATTGGAGATATTAAAATCAAACAAATACAACAATTTAAATATCTGGGATGTGACTTAACAAAGGATGGAATTTGCGACATTGACATACAAAGGCGCATTGGGATAGCGAAAGACGAATTCCAACAGCTAAGCAAAGTATTAAGGAAAATAAAAAAATCGTTAGAGCAAAGAAAATAGTACTAAGGTTTTATGTAATATCAGTCACTGTATATGGCGGAGAATCCTGGACAATCTGCTCACTGATGAAGAAGATACTTGAAGAAAAAGAAATGTGGGTCTACAAAAAGAATTCCATGGAGCGAACATGTGACAACCGACTACGTTTTAGTGTAATGAAAACAAAAAGGGAACGATACTTAGCAACGGAAAGAGACAGCTGAAATTTCTAGGGTACTTAATGAGGAAAGATATCTGGAGCAGATCATGTTCCAATTAATACTATGCTTAAAAATTAGTCTTGGATATGAGGATAAACTACATCCCGCAGCAAAGATTCTGATCGGGAGATTGGAGGTGATAGGAGCGTGGAACCTCCTCTTAACTGCAGTTGTTCCCAGATCCACCCTGACCTGGAGTAGTAGCACCTGTTAGGGTCCCAGCTATTGACAAATAGTGAACTACCAAACACTATAAAAGTATATATATTTTTATAGTAAAAATAACAGCAATACATTTTTATATTAAAAACTTACCAACGATACTTGTTTATAGTAGAATTACCAACAATACATTTTTAAAGCAGAATTACCAATAATAAATATTATAGCAAAATAACCAATCAATACATTTTATCTGCAGTTGAAGCCATAAAACTATGTTCAAAATATTCAGATTCCAGTATTAAATAACCCACAGAGGCTGATATTCCGCTAAACAATTTTTTTAAAAAATCGTATCAAGGAAACGAAATGTGTCTACGTGGGGGACGTCATTTATAAATCGAATTATTTATGAAAAAAATATCCCGTTAATACATTTATCTGCTCAGCAGTTACTTGATCCTGAGTTGTCGTTGTTGGAGGTAACGGACGGTTCTTTGAGGTTTAAGCGGTTAGCAGCATTTTCATCTATGACTAACACTTCTTTGTCCCATGTATAAACAATAAAAAATATCGAAGTATCACGCCTGCATGAATATGCCTTCTCATGCTATCCTCTAGCTTTATAACAGTAAGATCAAACAAAAAATGGGCACATAATGGGGAAAGAGCGCTTGGAAAATGTTATACTCACATGATAGATTGAAGGCAAGAGGAACAGAAGAAAACAATGCATAACCTAGCTAGCGCGTTTGAGAAAATGGATGGCAGTACAAAATTTTAGATAAAAGTAAGATAACAATTAAGTGCTACAAAAGACGGGAAATTGTGGAAAGCCTTAATCACCAAAGCTGTAAAAGCACACGGAACATAGAAGAAGAAGATTTGGTTTTGTGTTAAAGTAAGTAACATAAAGAAATAATGCATTACCTTTCATATAATAAGGTGCAGATAATATTCCAAAATTAAACGTCTATCGAAGATCCATCCACAAAGATAATCTCATAAACATCTATTTGCAAAGGGAAAACAAAATAAAACCATGAATCATTATAGGTTTCTACTTAAGCGCTCTTATGATATATAGTTCTCAATATTTAATTGACGAAGAATAATAATTCTAAAACATTTTTAATAATCTGATTATTTTATATGTAAGTCAAAGATGGAAGCTTACAAATCACTTACACTATTTACATTGTTCGGACAGAGTGTGGCCCTTGTCTTTGCTACCATGTTCAAGATGTTTCGGCCGTTGTACACTCCGGCCTTTTTCACGTGATTGGAATTTCGAACCGAACCCTTTATTTCGTCCACCGGGGTAGATTGTTCTAGTTCTACATGCCATGCCTATTCTGGATATCTCAGTTTCAGTTATTCCCCTTT
>OZ038475.1:71728816-71748816 GCA_964036315.1 Acanthosepion esculentum
CCGCAAGAAATCGGAAGACTTATAAAGATGAGAAGAGCGAGCAAAGCAACTATTAGAATATAAATTACGGTTGCATATAGATATTTCAACAGGAAAGGATCGAGATGTAGTAATCAATCTATTAGTACGCTTAGATTTATGCGGTCGAGGTACCAAGAAAGTGAACTCATTAAAACAACCAACATGAAGTGATTTATAAAAAATACAAAAAGAAGCAACATTACCATCGTGAGAAATTAATTGAAATCAAGGTGCCACGTCAGGACCGATAATATTACAGACCCTTCTTTGAATTTTCACGAGAATCACGACGCGGAGCAGCAGGTCAGAAATTGATGGAGGACAAGATCAAGGGGGAAATATAAACGGGCAAAAATGGCTTCAAGCAATAAAAGAGGAGGGCCATGATTAAAGACATCCAGAAATTGAGTTGTTGCATGATTTAAGTGTTTTATGTGGCTCAGCTAAGATTATACTGGAAAAGAGTTTTCACTCAGTGTACCTCAGACAAACTAGATAGAGGATTGTTCTGAGGAATTACCTCCAATCCAGGCAGAGAGGTCCGCGATTCACTCAACGTCACGGATGACCCTTACAAGTCTACCTCATCAGCACAGGTTTAAAACATATGACAGCTAGTTATATAAACACCCACTCTAGAGAAAGCTCTCTCTCTCTCTCTCTCTATTTCTTTCTTTCTATATCTATCTCTTTCATATCATATACTAGGATGTAGAATCCAAGTACTGGTGAGGTTATCGAACCCTACAAACACTAGCTGACTAAAGAAGTCGAGAAATGTTGAAAATAAAAGAGTTTATAGAATCTGCCTTTAGTCATCAGATTTTTTTTCAGATTAAACGTTTGAAGTATTAATCAGATTTTACGTGCGTTTTACATGACAAGCAATGTTGTGCTTGCGTTTGACATGATAAGCAATGTTAGTATAATTCATGGCTTCTGAATTCAAAGACAGGCGATGCGTCCATTTATAATTCAAAATAATTAACAGATTATAATCCTAACTGAAGAAAAAAACGTAAACATTGATTTTTGTATGAAAGTATATCATAATTCTAGTTTGTATATGTAGGATTCAGATGATAATGTATAGTCGTAATTGTGGGTTTCTGCATATGTCTGGCAAACATTATTTATGTTTGGTGGTTTTCCCCATATTGATTTAGTGACGTTTTTACATAAACACCGGTTGTGTTAAACAAGCATACACTAGATTGTTTAAGGAAATATTAAATAACAGTTGATAATTCAATATATCGTTTTTGACGTGGATTTATAGTTGGTAAAACATTTATCAGGATTCCCTCAAAGTATTTTCGACGTAAATAGTTAAGTTCTTTTTTTTTTTTAATTCGGATGGCATTTGTAACATCAAATTATATACAGTTTTATTACTGTCTGTTACACAGGAATCGACTTTCAAACCGTACCGTTGGCGGCCTCTTCAATATAGCAAGCCTCCAGGCTAGGACTGAAACAACTCACGCACAAGTCACAGAGCTCCATTGCGCCGTTATCAAATATACTCTTTGACGATTTAAAGATCAGCTCAAAAACACATTGCTGAGTGAGGACAGAAATCGATCCGGTAAGTTTGGTTACGGAAGTTGCAGAACGAACAAGTTGGAGAAGAGTAGAAATCAACATCCGTCGAAAACACCGCGACAGCTGCGTACATCGTTTCATATCCAACATAGGAGTAATTTCAAACAGAAGAAATGTCTATGAGCACCCAAATACTCCGAAACGAATTCCGCCAACGACGATTACGAGAGAGTTTCAAAGGTTGTCCCAACGTAGATCCTTTTTATGCACGTAGAAAGGACCTTTAGAATCCGAGATACATCGCTGATTTTATTGATCCCAATTTACACACACACACACACACACACACACATATATATATATATATATATATATATATATATATATATATATATATATATATATATATATATACATATATATATATATATATATATATATATTTGTGTATTTAGGCAGCAATCCTTCTTTCAAGCACATTTCATTAAAAACGACTGACAAGGTGCCTTTATTTATTTTTTTATATAATTTCTCGTGCGATCTAATAAAGTTTTTCTTTTCAGAGGATAAATTATATAAAAATTGTCCGAATGTTCTTTTCCGAGCGCTTTCGGCTATACATTTAGCCATTATCAAGGATTATATTTCAACTTTTAGAATTAGAAATAGTTTGTTATGTGTATGTTTTATAAAGTGTTTCATTTTTTTATTTCAAAACACGGTCAAGATATTATGTCCATGTTCAAAGTTAATATTATTAAGTGTTGGTTTGCTTATTTTTATAAGTAAGGTTTCCATTATTTTTAGCCTGTGATAATCCAGTTTATCCAAAATGACATAAATATTGGATTTGTCCGCCGTGATAATCCAGTTTATCCAAAATGACATAAATATTGGATTTTTTTCTGTGTGCACATGCGTACAAGCTCCAGCTATCCCGTCCATCCAGGCTATCACTGCGAGAAGAGTGAATTCACTCACAAAAGTAGAGAATGTCTTTACGTGAACAGTTTACAAACCACTGCTGGCAGTACTCAAAATCGATATTTTCGTTGAATATATATTTGTTTTATTTCCAATCGATTACAAATTTCATAAAAAGTCACTTTGATGCGTTTTAATAGACCTGGTTTATAAATTATATGACGGAAGATGGTTGCACGATGCTATATAATATTTATCGGCAGTCAGAATGTAGTTTTTGAAAGGAGCTCGTTATTCTTGCGGGGATTATTTATATACGCTTCGAATTATTGTTTCTGAGAAAATCACCATCTTCAGAAAAGTAAACGGTTGTTTTTACATACCCCAGCTTAAAATAAATGTCACCGACGAGAGCAAGATAAGAAACAATACCAGAATTACACTAAAATGCATATTTAGTCAAAGCAAAGATAAAAAAAAACTATTTTAACTCAGGAAGTACAATCTTCTTTGCAGTGTTCTTTAATTATTACAACTTGGCGTTATAATTTAACAAGGACTTTACACAATTACCTTAATGTCTGCCATAGTGTGTTCTGGGAAGGTTCAAGGAATGCAGCAATGTTGGAGGATCACATTTAGTGCATTCCAGAGATTTAACTGTGATTAAATTGTAAGTAATGTGTTAAACAAATGTACATAAAAAGTTTTGAAACAATATGTTATAACAAATAAATGTAAATGAAAGAGTCTTTTTTAAAATGTAAAGAGTATACCTACTAAATATAAGCGTACTTTTGGCCCACCATATATATATATATAAATATATATATATATATATATATACATATATATATATATACATATATATATACATATATATACATACATATATATATACATACATATATATATATATACATACATATATATATACATACATATATATATATACATACACATATATATATATACATACACAATTACCTTAATGTAAAATAAAATTATATATAAACTGCGTCTAGAGATTATATGCAAAAGAGGTAGTGTCAAATATTTTATGTAAAATTCATAGATATGTGTTATCCAATGAAATAATTTGTACTATTATGTATAGCGAGTAAGCATGAAAGCAATTAAGTCCCAATTTTCAATTTCAGATTGATATTTAGTATTTTCTCAGTAATTATAGCAATTTTTAGTGTCAATAGATTATTTGCAAGAACTAGAATTTAGTATCATGGCTCGTAAAAAAGAACTATCAATGAATGAAAAAGAACTATATAATAAAAAGATTAGCAAAGGATAGTCTTCGCTTCAAATTTCTAAGGATTTGAAAAGGGATCATCGAACAATCAAGAAAATATGTCAAATGGGAATTCAACCAAGGAAAAAAAAATCTCAGGCTGAATTCAGGAATTTAACAAAGCGAGATCTATCACATATCCGAAGAGAATTAATAAGAAACCCAAATGCGTCAAGTGCGTTCATATTTGAGGCCGCCGGAGCTCCTATGGTGTCAAGGGAAACAAGGTGTAAAGCATTAAGGAAGTTTGCTGATGTAAAAAATCAAATAAAGAAACCCATTTTAACAAAAAATCATAAGGAAAGAAGATTGCAGTGGGCTAAAAAATACATGAAAACTTATTTCAGTAAATTGCTTTTTACAGACGAATCAAGGATGGATGGGCACGAGGAGGGGTTTGCAAGCAACATGACTCAAGAAAATGTTTTAAACGCCAAAAAGTTGGCGGTGGGATCATGATATGGGCTGGGATTATTCGTAATGAGCTCGTGGTCTATTTAATCTGGAAGACAGGGTTAAAATGAATTCCAAAATTTACTGTGAATTACTAGAGCAATATTTCTTTGAATGGATTGATAACCAGTCCTTAGCCAAGCGTAGATCTATGATCTTTATGCAAGACAACGCACCAAGTCATGCATCAAAGTTTACTAAATCCTGGTTGAAAGAAAAGGGATTTATTGAAGATTCTCTTATGGACTGGCCTTCAAATTGCTGTGACTTGAATCCCATTGAGAACCTGTGGAGCATCCTCAAGAGAGATATTTATTCAAATGGAAGGCAATTCAACAGCAAGTGTGACCTCTGGGAGGCAGTTAAAGTTGCTGCAAAAAACTTACCAGCCGCTAAAATTGCAAATCTAACATCAGATGTTGACAATAGTCTGCTAAGAGTTATTGAAAAGAAATGCGCATCCGTGCAATAAATTTTAGGATGTTCTTATTATTTTTTGTTAATATATCTATTATTTTTTAAATAAAATGTTTTCTTTATGTTTTTCCTTTAAGCAATTGAAGAATTTGTTCTAAAATCTTTTCATATTATATTTTTACATTAGTTTTACAAGGTATAATAATGTAAAAGTATCAAAATAAATAGTTGCAAATAAACTACTGACAGTCAAATTAGTCTGTTTTGTTAACTTACTAAATTTTTTTCCAACCAAAAACAATAGCTTTCTCTATCACTATATATCTAAGTTAATAATATTGAGTAGAATCTAAATAACATCATAATAGGACTATTAACATTAAAGACGCAACTCTTTATACCAATTCATAACTTGCATATAATCTCTAGACACAGTTTATATATATATATATATATATATATATATATATATATATATATATATATATATATATATATATATATATATATATAACATTTCTTACGTAAGAAAGAATAAAATATGATTGAGATGAAAGTAATTATGAGCTGACACGGTGTCTCAAGAGAGAATATCATAGTGAAAGAAAAATGAAAATATGACGTAACTGTAAAAAGAAATATTTGTATAATTATTATTCTAAAACAGTATTGGTTTACGGTCATATGACGTTGAAACACCGGTCCACGTACGATCCCCAAGCAACGTCTAGCCTGTTCAGTAACTAGGTGGATGACCGTTTGCGGACAGCACGTACTGTTAGATTGAATGTGCGGTTGGTGTCGTTAGAAAACGGATTGGAATTGTTAATTGGAGAGCTAAGTTCCAATTCCTGTTGGTTTCGTCATATTCACTTTTTTTAATCATTTCACCTCAAGCAAGACAATAAAGCCACTAAGACTCTAGCGGGGTTACTGAATGTTATAGAATATTAAAAGACACTACTGTTAAAGAGAGAGGATAATAAAATCACTAATTTCTAGACAGATGACAACGATGTACATTGTATTTGAATTTTTGAAGGTCAATGTTAACCGGGAAGCAAGAAGCCGGAAGAGTGTTCCACAAGCAAGAAGTGCGATAGAAGAGAATGTTGACATATACCCATGGGGAAGGTATTAATCAACCTCTTCTTCTCAGCTGTGTGTTAATTAGTAAAACTTTTAATACTACGCCATTATTGTCACCCAACCAAAAGTTCTTACGATAAAAATATTTTCTGAATTTAAATAATGTGCAAAGAGCTGATAAAGCATCGAAACCGAATCAATCAATCATTAAAATATTGTTCGTGCTGCTGATATTTTTTGTCTTATTGCTTTTCTTAAAAGTGAAATGCACGTATTAAAAAAAACTTTCGAGTAATTGTTTCATCCAATTCGTATACGTTTGTAGTAATTTTTTTACACAAAATGTGACAGTAAAATAATATTTGTCAGAACTTTTTACTGTTGGCCAGTGAATGAATATACGAAGGTCGTTCCCAAATTTTTAAGTCTCACCAAGAAGAAATTGGAGAAACGATACAGTTTTTCATTATTTTTCAATATAACTCCGTTTAACGTCAATTCATTTGGTTCAATGATGCTTAATCATTGCAATCCCATAACGGAAGAAGGTGGTATCCTGGTCCTGCAAAATTTCAGGCACAGATTATATGTCGACACCGCACGTGAAATTTGCGTTTAGGAAACAGTTGGCTGCACCAAACTGAGCAATGGAAACGAGCGTTATCATGGAGGTAGAGAACGCCTGCCCTCGGATTTCCTCTGCGTTTCAACTTTATTGCTTCTTTCAGGTGTCTTAATTCTGATGCAATAACTTTTCCCTTTTCCGCGGAATCTATCATGATTATTCCTTCAGAATTCCAAAAAACAGAAGTCATCACCTTGCTAACAGACGCTACCTCCTTGGAATATTTGTGGATGCAAAGCAAGAGTGTCTCCACTGTTTGTTTGAATCTTTGATTCAAGTTCAAAGTGCTGAACAAATGTTTCATTTTGAGTTACTAATCTGCGGTGTAAATTCTCAGGGTCAGCCTGGAAGCGTGTCAGAAGTGTGCTGGAAATGTGAATGTTTTTGCGATTCTGCTCTGATGTCAGTATTCTTGGGATCATCTTGTAGACAGCTTTATCATCCCCAAGACCTCGATTGAAACAATATGTACCGGACGAAAACTAGTGCTTATGGACTTGGCTATCTGCTGGACCGTATGGTGAACTGCATCAACTTGTTCATCAGTGGTAGATGTTTTGCTAACCCTTCCCCGCTTGACTTCCACAGCCCGCTTCTTCACAGTAATATATGAAGAGGAGTACTCAGCTAATATCTGTAACATGTACTCATAGATGTCCTTGGGTAGTCATACCTTTCGATTGCAGAACTTTATGACTGCTCGGGCCTCTATTCTGTCCATTTTTAGAATTGTCACACGCCTCTCACTTTTGTATGCACTCACCTGCACAAAAAATAAGACAGAAATCTTAATTAGTTTATTCTAGTTTTATGAGGCGTGGTAGGGTGTATCTACAAGAAAAATGTTCAGCGATGACTCTTCTTTCTTGGTGAGGCATATATCATTTTGAACGACCTTCGTATATTCTAGATAGTGCTGGTTGCCAAAAAATGCTCTCATTCCATTTAGAAAGTCCGCTCCAATAATGTCAAATAATTGTTCAGTTAAGATAAAATTAAATATGTTCTCATACTACTAAAGAATATTATTATCTGGAAATAAATTTTAAATAAAAAAAATTGTTGTTTTTAATTAATCATCGTAATCTCAGTAAATTAAGATACTATCGATCGAATGATAAGAAATAACCGTTATGTTGTAATGACAAATGTACGATTGTTACCACCATTTGTTCGCTTAATATATCATAACATAAATACATGATCGACCCAGCTGCGTCTAAGATATGTGTTGGAAAAACTTTATAACAGACAGATATATTAGGTTGATTATAAACAATGTCCATTTTGGGGAACCAGTTTGAATGAAAAACGTATCAACTTAACTAACCGTTCCTTAAATATATCATTACAGGTGGGAAAATAGGTTGTATGCCAAAATGTTTCGGGCAAAATTGACAAGATAAAACTCAACAAAAAGAAAACGTAGAATCAATTCTCCATGGTAAAAGGCAATATTTTACGTGTAATAGGATCAATGGATTATGAGTAATTTCGAATTTTTAAAAGCCTATCTAATATTAAATGCATATTAAAACATCCAGCAGCTGCAACGAGTACATAAAGTTTTGGTTGAAAAGAAAGAAAAAAAAACGAACCCTGCTTTCGTCATAAGAGATAACATTGTTATCAATGATTGAAAAAATGTTGGAACATTTTAGTTAAATTTTGGAAATCTTAAATCAAATATTTTAAATGCTGCCAGATATGTGACAACATAACTTTGCAAGTAATGGTGAATATTAAAGCGTATTTTGCGCACGCGTAAGGTTGTAGAAATATCAGGAATGCGTACATAGAGCTATGCTTTGGTTGGATGTTGTTGCCAGGTGATGTTAATTATAGTCCTTAGGATCCCAGTGTCAGTTCCTACAAGCGTAAACCGCAGGGTTTTACTTAACCTACAAGTAGTGGCATCATACATTAACACCGCCTCTGCAGTGGCACGGAAGTTTCTCGTCTTGATGTTGTCAGGTAGATCAGATTTCCGGATAATACCCACTATATTCAAGGCAGCCTATGCTTTACTTATGCGAATTTTCATATGCATTTCAGTAGAAATTATTTCGCTCCCAAGGTCTATACAATTAAATAAACTGTAATTGCACATAATGTTCCCCTTGATAAACAAAACGGGAATTATTTATGACTTGACTTGACAAACATTTATATATAAAATGTGAAAATAAGAAACCTATACTTAAAAAAAAAATACACACGCGAACATTTAAAGATAAGGACACATAATATATATAACCGGATATTTATAAACGGATATACGTTTTTTTAACTCACTATATTAGAAATATGTTAATAATATTGTCGGTGAGATATACGAGGTAGTTATTTTTATTATCAACTTGGTAATGAGGAATGAAGCTTAGAATTTTTTTTATACATACTTGACATATTAAGAGAATATATATATATATATATATATATATATATATATATATATATATATATAGAGAGAGAGAGAGAGAGAGAGAGAGAGAGAGAGAGAGAGGGGGACGAAAAAGAAAAAGCGCGAGTAAACCAAAGAGGAAGAGCAAGTAACTTCGCTAACCAACTTTGTAAATCTATGACGGAACATGGAATGGAAGACAGTAGAATACATTCATTGGAAGTAGTAAAGAGTCATGATCGCTTACGTCATCACAGGACACGCAACAGAGAAGAAGAAAATTATAATATTTCAAAGCTTGAAATATAAACTTTATTACAAAATAATATAGTTAAAAAAACATCATACGGTAGAAATGTCGGAGACATTTAATGAGAAAAGAGATCCCAGAGATTTTAACGCTTACAAGGGGTATTAAATGGAAGAGGAGCGCGGAAAATAATAGGTAACTAATTAACTTCTACAGGGTGTGATGGGTAAATTATCGCCTCTGTATATATTTTTTTTAATTTCGCGTATGGGTTTTGTTTGTTTTTAGTTTTGTCGACTCCACAGTATAATAGGGTCAGTTGGGTACCGTCTGTGAAGACAAAATTACCAAATCGTAATACACTCATCCAGAAATTTGGAAATGGCATACTCTACTGCTTGTCATTCGTGCCAGGATTTCCAACGAGAACATTTCAGAGTGTTTGTATGTCAATCTGAGTGTTCAGAAAGAGTTGGATGAGTCTAGTGAAGATTACAAAGTTACAGCGGCTCGAAAAACCCACTCTGATTTTTCTGACAAGAAAAAGAACTATCAGATCTGTTGGTGAAGGCCTTAGAATCAATACGAAGGCATACATCAAATACTTTAAGGCGGTAGTGCTGCTCTGTGTGAAGAGGGTGGTTGCTGGAAGACCTTGTGTCTGGCATCAGCACAATGTTCCATACAACCCAAGCAGGGGAATCCAGTCAAAGATGAAAAGAAGGCAAGGATTATAACAGCATTCACCGACTTAAACAAGCATTCCGTCCACGAGGGATGTAGGAGATTCCGAAGTCGTCTAGAGGCCGTGGTTGAAGATAAGTGCGATTGTATTGAACAGATTTACTCTGTAATATGTCATCATATTTTTTGTGTAATTTTGGTAAATATATCTGTTAAAATGAGAGATCAAGTGTTATTTTCAATTTTGCGTAATATAGACGACAATTCATCCATCGCATCATGTATAGACTTATGTGAATAGACCGCAAAGCTCGCATAAAGAATTATAAAATTTCAAGTCACTTCGAGCATAAAAAGCAAGAAAAAGAGGAGAACCATTACCGTTTCCGCTGTGAAAGTATATATACCATAAAGCTAATTAAAGGCCTTTAACTTTTCCAAATAGCTTATTAACAGGATATGGTTTGCCAATATTACGAGCAATTAATGAACTTACTAAAAGGAGGTGAGAAGTTTTCTGTTGGACCAAGAATCCCTTCCTAAGAAAAGAATTTATATTCGGTCATTTGTTCAGATTATGGGAATTATGATGGGCCAAGAATTTTTCAGCATACCTCGTAAACAAGACAGCTAATTCTTCTTAACTGCTGCCTACAAGCTATGGAAATGGGACGCTGTATCTGCTGGAAGTCGCTTATAAATTCGCAATTATTTTGCTTGGCTAGATTGGCATCCTAATGTAACCAGACTTAACGGAGACTAAGCTACCCGATATCTTGTTTCGCCCATATCACCGGAAGACAAGCGGCACTGGGGTGTATGGAGGTCATTTGGTGCCATTTCATTTAATTGTTCTGGGGGAGAATTACATAATTAAAAATGCGTATCTTATTCGAGAAATTTGCGCCTGAGGGTGTCCAAATATCAAGCCATGTTCCACAGACTTTCGTTGTTGGCATTCGTTTGCCCGCCGATTTTGCTGGCTAGTTTTCACAGTACTGCGAGAAAAGATTAGCGCGCGCAGACGCAATGTCATACACACACACACATTAGCAACAGCAAGCAAACATAGAGACATAATCTATTGTGTATACACGCATGTACACAGAAAATTTTCTGGTGTAACATACACGCAAACTGACATATACAATGATCACGGAAAAGTCTATACTTGTTCTTGCACAAAAAATCATCTTATAGAGACTAATGAATATTTTAGATATATCTAAAATATTTATGTAAAAATAATATGAAATAAAACAAATGAATAACTAGTCTCAGTCGATGTATTTAGTCTATCATTAGATTTGAGACGACGAAACGCGTCGGTTAAGATAACATTTCCTTTTGTCTTTATCTATCTATCTATCTATCTATCTATCTATCTATCTATCTATCTATCTATCTCTCTCTCTATATATATATATATATACGCTGACTGACATGTGTCAATAAGAACGGTCGAAGTCCAGCCTTACTATCGTGAAAATTACTGTTTTTTGCAATGTCGCGGTGCGTAGCACGACGCTTTCAAGGAGGCGGCCTGTTTCACCTAGAATCAGGTCGGGGTTGCTGTTGGAGCCGATATGATGCGAAACCCGAAATCGGCGAGGAGAACAGTGCATCACTGAAGACCACCCTTGATGCATCTAAAATGTATGACTTAACTATATATATATATATATATATATATATATATATATATATATATATATATATGTGTGTGTGTGTGTGTGTGTGTGTGTGTGTGTGTGTGTGTGTGTGTGTGTGTGTGTTGTTACTTATATATTAATTCGTTTTCTACAGCTTACCAAACATTTACAGGTTAATTAAAGATAAATATATATATATATATATATATATATATATATATATATATATATATATATATATATATATATTTAGATCGTGAGTATTCTTTTAAGATAATATTGGTTTAATGATACTAGTTTTACTAATTAACCCATACTGGAGGGAAAAGTGGAGGATTCATACATTTCTCAAGAGTATTTATGCTTAAACGAACATAAAGAACCCAATGGGAATAGTACTCCACTCACCGAAAAAATATTCCGAGCCATTATCTATTAGGCCACATGCATTTCCAAAGGTTACAGCGCCTGTTATTTTTAGTGACAGGCTCGGTGTTGCATAACTTCTGTGATCGTAAGGTATATATATATATATATATATATATATATATATATATATATATATATATATATATATGCAGTTCAGTTTAAATGTACAAAAACAAATAAACAATATTTTAAATATTTAAACAATAAGTTAAATAAGCGTCGAAATCTGATTCTCTTTCATATAGGATATAAAAATTATTTTAAAACATATATCTTCGATTTTCATTTGTGGAAGTATTTAAACTTCTCTCTCTCTCTCTCTCTCTCTCTCTCTCTCTCTATATATATATATATATATATATATATATATATATATATATATCGTTAGGTAAATGACACAACTAGATATTTGCGACAGTATGCTGGTGAAAAGAGAACGTCTGACCTTTGAATGGCAAATGTTTTTATAAACGAGCTATTTATAAGGCCAGCATCAAGCATAATGACCAAATTAAATTTTATTTCGGGTC
The DNA here is from genome assembly GCA_964036315.1 of Acanthosepion esculentum. Taxonomy (NCBI): domain Eukaryota; kingdom Metazoa; phylum Mollusca; class Cephalopoda; order Sepiida; family Sepiidae; genus Acanthosepion; species Acanthosepion esculentum. The sequence goes on from OZ038475.1 coordinate 71,741,146, forward strand.
GACTATTAATAATTGGAAAAAAAAAATTTATCGTCAAAAAATGACCCTTAACAACAAAAAAAATAAACAAATGCCACAGCACTCTCTAAGTTTATTGGGGTACGAAAACAGCTACACACACGCAATGAATTTGTAATTGCTTGATAAAATCGATCCATTCCCAGGCAGCGGGGACAAGTGCAATGTATGTTTACACGAAAAATTATCCATCCAAAAATATATTAATTATCCAAAACCACTAAATAAACGGAATGAACTTATGTCTAGTAGTATGCAGAGAACATTGTTTCTCTTAAAATATTGTAATCTTGGATAACCCACTTTCTGACTAATTTAATGAAAAAGTTTAATTTACCGCCCACTTTTCCTTCGGGTCACACATCGATTATCTCCCTCTAATCAGTCAAACGTATTTTTCGAACAGCGTCCAGCGTTCAAATTTTAAATTTTGAGCGTACTTCAATTTGCCTTTTTTTCTATTATTGACTCATACCTACACCTCATTTCATGCTCTTGAACCCCGGTATTGCTTTAGTACTAGTTTTGTACTATTTTAATTTTGAACTATGAATCAGCGTCCATCTCATTAACATCTGTATACTTTTTTAAAAAAATAAACAATAAGCTATATTGCCCGATAACTTGCGTAACCAACGAAACTCAAGTCGCAAATCAAACGATTAACACACACACACACACACACACACACACACACACACACACACACACACACACACACACACATATATATATATATATATATATATATATATATATAAAGACAAAAGGTAAATATATTTCCTGTATGATCACCGAAGTTAAGAAACGTCGGGCCTAGTCACTTGCTAAATGAGTGACTGCTTAGTAATACCAGATACTATAAGCTTGGATGTTCACTTGGTATAAAGAATAATGGCTCCTTGTTTTCCTTTATAAAATTTATTGATACAGCCCAAATAGTATATCTGTATCTGTTGTGGTAGGATCCGCCTAATTTGCATAGCCGAGTACCGACGATATAAATATGGTTGGTACCGGAAGACATGGGGCAAATCAAGAGATCCAACTAGAGACTCTGCCCGACTGCGACTTAGTCAACACATTCTCCAGGAACGGTCTTCCCAGGAATATACAAAAGACTATATGTAAATATTGTGTACACTTTCTTGTTTCAATACATTTTATTCTAACTACATTTTGTGTTTGCATTATTATTCCATGCATTAGTCAAGTTTCAACAGTATCTTTAATAGTATTAAAATTAGAGCATTTTGAAATATCACAGTATTTCTTGCCTTTTACTAAATAAGACTTTCAAAGATTTTCTGACATTCGTAACCCCATTCATATTGCATGCACAGATGTGCGGCTTGATAACAATAATTAGTGTTTTCTTTAGATTACAAAAATATAGGTAACTACACTAATTCAATATACATAAGGTTTAAAATGAATTTTTAAAAATGAAAAAAGAAAAAACATACGTGAAGCTTTCATTTTAGTTTTAATTAAAAGTTAAATGATTTAATATTTATTATTTCCAGTCAGCAAAATATTCTGTGGTGTATTTCAAACAGAAATTATATTGATCGGAATTAATTTTTATGCAGTATAAATGATAAAATGGCCATTATGCTAAAGTTAAATCTCGAATTTAAAATGCTTGCAAAAATAAAAAAAATATATTTCTGAAAAATTATTCGAGGTATATTAACAAATTTAACGGTAAATAAATCTGATTTGAAACAAATTTTACTTACGTATAATATAAAATGTTGTATACAAGTATTTCTTAACCACGGCGTTTTATTTTTCTGACGTGTTAATCGATTTATTGATAGCCCAATGACAGCCGAACGTATTGATAGTTAATTACGGAGTAGCATACGATAAAATTTATATGTTTTTTCCCTCCTATGCTGCGGGGACAACCCTTAAAACATGTGGCCTTTCAATGATAATGTAATATGTTTGAACATCGATACTTAGAAATTCTGCACGTATATCACAGATACAAAAAGAAATCGAAATACATTTTTAAATATTCGAGGTCTTCAGATTGTAATGATATTTACAATAGAAAATTAATAAATATTTTTTTACTTAATATCAATATTTTCTAAAAATTATCGCATCGAAAATGAAATTTAAAAGATTTAAAACCTTTATAAATTATTCAATTTAAAATTGTGAAAATGTAAACAATCTTGTAAAAATTCATTTTTCAACGAAATTTATTTTTCTTCAGTAAATATTATATATAACAAATATTATTCATGAAAGTAATTAATATTCATTAATTAAATAATGTTTTAGTTTTATTGCGATTTTTATTTTCTATACAGGGCAGATTTATGTTCAGACTCTGATTTTGTTATATCCATTATGCATAGGGGTTAATGAGTTGGTTCGTGATTTTCCTGGCATAGTAATTGTGAGTTCAATCCTTGTGCCATGTAGTACAGATACAGACTCAGTGGAAACCAAACTTAAAATGAATTCACTGAAATGAAATTAAACCAAGACGAAATATCCTTAGACATGGAAAGTTGGACGAAAACTCTCTACTCCCGTAGATTAAGTAACCTGACCAGTTCGAACTTAACTCTAACACCTGAAGTACGATAGAAGTCACAACAGCCGAGAGATTATAACAATAACAACAAATATGAAGATATTTGTTTCGACTGCATAAAATGAGTATATTACATTTTCATATAATTTGTAAAATATGATTCTACAAATGGATTTGATAACAATGCAACGAACTGATATTTCTAAATAGAAAAAAGCTATTCTCGTCTTAGAATTAATTCATTAAAGTTATACTCCGTATGGTTTTTCAAAAGCTTCTATCAAATACGTATTTGTTGAATATAAATCAGGATTTTTTCCTATTTAGGTATGCATAGCTTCAAAATAAAATCGGGTTCCATTTATTGTTTATCCAAAACTAAACTTATTCAAAAAGAAATATTTTAATTTGGTATATTTCTAAAAAATAACAAAAAAAAATGTAAGAAAATTTATAATTTTCCCTTCCTTGAAGATATAAACCTAATTTCTAATCAAATTGCCTCCAGTAAAACATTTTAATCCTGGTTGATTTTTTCCAGTGAATGTAAAACAATCTCCAACTTGCAGATATCAAATTAAATTTTCTATTTAGAATGTATAAGATAATGAGAGAGAGCAGCCAAAAGTACGCAATAAAAAATGCAATAAAAAGTCAATCAAATCCATGGAGAGACTGATTACGAGAAAATAGATTTAAATGTCCTAAAAAGGTCCCAGGTGACGATTATTGCATTGAAAGTATATCCAAAGTAAATTTACACCACAAGAGACTAGAGAATTAATTATTTTCAAAAACAGATCTCCGGTAAATGAGCCAATAGAAGCACGCACGCGCACACAGACAAAGGCAAACACACACAAACCTATATATATATATATATATATATATATATATATATATATACAGATTGTATGAAAAGTACTTTTACAAAAATTCGGAGCGGTTTCCTCACACTAAACAAGATAGAATTACATATAAACATATGTCAATAAATCCTTCGTTTTTATAATATTAAGTTTAACGTTTACGGTAGATACTGTTAAATGTAAATCCAGGATTCAATAGGAAAATACTTATGAATTATAGTTTGTGATGCCACACATCCTGTCTGGATAACTCGATTACCTTCGGTATCGAAACGCAATCTGTTACAGCTGTGACGTCTCGCGTCCATTGCCATTCCCGCGGCTGCATGTAAAAATTATATTTGCCGGTCCACGATATGATCATCCTACCATTGTTAAAATGAACACTTCACAGTTAACTCGCTACTACACGCGATAAATATTGAAGGCAATCTAGCAACAAATGTGCACGAATAACAGATGCAACCTAGTCACATAGCGACATCTACCGTAAATTTTCTTAAAACATAATAACTCAAAAAGGATGGATTTACGGGCATATCTTTATATGAGCTTTTTTCCTTGTTTAGCATGAGAAACCCGCCTCAAATTTTGTCAAATTATTCTTGATACACCCCCCATATATATATATATATATATATATATATATATATATATAGTTAGAACTGGTAGAACTAAGGAATATATATATATATGTATGTATGTATATATATATATATATATATATATATATATATATATATATATATATATATATATATCCCTTGGTTCTACCAGTTCTAACTTTAACTGCCATGACACGCAGTGCTACCCACTGTGTTGCGATCAACCATCATTCCCTTTGTATTCCACTGGCGAGATGTAAGTTCGACGCAAGCATTTTCTTCCCATCAACGGCGACTTTGTGGAACAAACTCCCAAGAGGATGCTTCCTTGCTGATTGCAATTTTAAACTGTTCAAGTTTAAGGTTAACATCGACCTTACCTACTTATCTACATAAACTGCCCAGGCATCATACTCTGTAACGAGTGGCTCACGAGGCCTTGTATAGGTTATACATCATTCTAAACACACACATATACATATGTATATGCGTGTGTGTATGTATATATATATATATATATATATATATATATATATATTTTATATGGGTATATATATATGTGTATGTGTGTATATATGGGTATATATATATATGTGTATGTGGGTTATATATATATGTGTTCGTGAATGTGGGGATGTATGTACGTAGATATGTATATATATATATATATATATATATATATATATATATATATATATATGTGTGTGTGTGCTTTTGATTTTGTATACAATTTTAGTTGAAGAGAAAAGAAATTTCTTACAGCTCTCAATGGAAGAAACGTTTCTTGTTTCTATCGTTATGAGTTTTTTTTTTGTTTTTGGCTTGGAAAATGACACGATCTGAAAAAAAAAAATAGAAAACAGTTTAAAAAAACAAAACAAAAACATCCAGACTAACATACCTGACGATTTTTTCTCAAGTACTCACAAACTATGTCTTTATATATCACCCTTTATCTATCTATTCATGCTCCTCCCTTTATATTTATGTCTTATTATACATTTCCCCCTTTATATATATATATATATTCCCCTTGATATATTTTTTATATCTTCCCCGTTATATATTTCTTAATATCCCCGCCTTTATATATTTCTTTATATCTTCCACTTTATATATTTATTCATATCTTCCCCCATTATATACTTCTTTATATCTCTCCCTTTATATATTTCTTTATATCTACCCCTTAATATATTTCTTTATATTTCCGCCTTTATATATTTCTTTACATATCCCCTTTTATATATCTCTTTATATCTTTCCCTTCATATATTTCATTATATCCCCCTCCGCTTTATATATTTCTTTATATCTTCCCTTTATATATCACTCTTTTTATATATCAATTTATATATTTCTCCGTTTATATCTCTCTATAGTTTTTCATTTATATGCAACACGCAGAGCGGAAGAACATACAACCATCTGTGTGCTGTCGGTTTAGTGACACCTTCATGTAGAGGAAAATACTTTAAAAGTTTCATGGTAATTAAGATTGTATTATTGATCTTTCTGACAGTACTTATATTTTCTTTAACATAAAAGTTATGCACAATTATATGTAGCGGATGAAAAGTCCTCGCCCCGACCCTGGAAGTATTCCACACCCACCTTTTCTCTGCTGACAGATTTCCTAAAATATAGTCGCTTAATATCTTTATACAATGCAAATCAGTATTCATTTTTTTTATCTCTTCACTGGTCAGTTCTGGCTTAAAATATTTACAAACTTCGCATTTTCCACCAATGTATATATTAGATTTAAAGGTCCATGTTGTTAATAAATCAGTTTCCTTTTATTGTTTTTAAAGTGAATTTGACCAAACCAACTCTAATTTATTCTTCTAGATTACGTGTATATTTTAAGATGATTTAAGCACGATTCTTGCCAATAAGAACAAGAACGGGGAACGTTAACTGAATTTCCCGTGAAATTAACCTTGGATTACCGGCGATTTCCAGGTTTACTTCTCATTATACGAAAAATAAACTGTATGGCGCACACATTTTTTTATGAATTAAATGAACCTGAATAATTGGCATTCATATTTGGATCAAGAAGAAATTACAATTTCAAGGCCATTGATATTTACATGACCTATAAATTGATTAATATTCATCGATTTACATTTTTATTCATTATTAATATACAGGGAAGCTGGACGATCCAGGTTGCTTTTCTACCACTTTTTTGCATGAAATAAGGTTCGAAAAACTTATTAATTCGAGTTCTGATTTAATTAACATATTCAAATCCCTTAATTTCAATATGTTAAATTACACGTAGATTGCCAATTCTAATGGAAATGTTTTAATTTGAATTTATCTCGAATTTTGTTAACATCGATTCATTCTCCTTTTTTTTACTTTTGTTTACGTCATATATTGAGCGTTTCCGCGCGAACATTGCAGTTATTCGTTCCAATGTACACGAAAAATAAGTGATTCACATGTAACATAATAAAATAGTAAAATAGGATTTATTAAACTTTTTTCCACTTAAAATCTACTCTGAAAAACTAAATTTAAATTATAATTAAAATTAATATGCCGGCTGCTCCTGAATCTTTAATTAATTTTAAAGGTACAATTTACATTTTAAATTATAATCCCGTTTGGTCGTGACGCGTTTTACAATCAGCTTTCAAGTTAAATAAGCGTTGCGAAAGATATTATTTTCATTTAATATAAAACTTAAGTCAGAATCATATATTCGATTTATCTTCAATACCCATAAAATTATGTTTTTTAGGCTTTTCACCCCAAGGAAGGCAGGAGTGCCACTAGCATAACAGAGAGTGGGAGTTACCGAGTGGGAGCAAGAATAAAGAGGCGCGAAAGAGGAAAGGGTGAAAAGAAGGCTATATGGATATATCGATTGACATTGCATTTAAATATTTGGAGATTATAGCTATCAGGGAAGCAACTAAGAAGTAGGGAGATCCATAGACAGGAAGTGCGAGAGATGAAGCTATTGGAATAGAAGAGACGGCTGCATTTAACCGTCTCGACAGCGAAACGGTGGGAGTGAGATGCCGACCTACTGGCACGCTTAAATTCATGCGGTTTGGGAACTGACGAAAGTAGCGATATTTACTGCCCCCCACACACACACACGAGGAAAGATGTGGTACAAGGCCGAGTTTACCGTGGGTATTCTGATCCCGTAGGCTCGGCCAAAATATTCCCGTAGAAACTGTAAAAACAGAATCGGGTTGGTCAACCTCCCCGAACGAGACTCTGCCCTTCGGCGGAGCCTCGTCCGGGTTCCTCTCTGCTCAGAAGCAGACAGTTCGACCGTCTTGCTGGAACAAGTCGCAGCAAGTGAAAGTATTTATAGGAAAAACAGGGAGGCGACGTCACTTCTGTGAGATTGATGTTTAATTAGCTATGGAAATATAAGGATAATTTGCTTCCTCGTTCACACTTCTCGAGGATACCCAATGGCATTAATGCTCAAATCAATACTCATTTCCAGAACTATTTACTTTAGAAGTTAAAACCGATAACATGTTACAGTGATTTGCGCATTTTTAATGCAAATTCTAATGTATTTTATAAATACAGTTAGCTAATTGATTTAAATTGAAAATACATTTCACCAGATCATTTTAATACC
>OZ038475.1:71753816-71756316 GCA_964036315.1 Acanthosepion esculentum
TCACTTGTGCGCAAATATCATGAAATCATCGTGAAATGTATGAATCCAGCAATGTTCTCCCTAGTCATGGGTTAGTCGGTAAAACTTTTATCAATAAAACCATTATTATCACCAAATGCTTACAAAATATGTATATATCGCTATTAAATAACGAATAGATGTTGATATGCTGCTAAAAAAACAATCAAACCGAAACCTTTTCATTTGTACGACAGTACTACTTTGAATATCGACCATAGATATTGCAACAATTTATTATAGTTGTTACGCTCCAATATCTAACGATCTGACAAGGAACTTTCTATGGATATTATATTGTCGTAGAAATCGTCATGTGATTAGACAGTTATTAAATTAAAATTAAGATCCTTCAGAAAATCAAAATTGGAAAAACCAGTAATTTTTTTATTTCTAGTAATATATACATAAGTATCGTATATTCATTTCACTGTTCATATATCTTTTATTCTTGTATATGTTTTAACCCTTCAGGGCGTGAGTCACCTTAACTTTCCAAACCTTCTTTTCTATAAGAATCTCTTGACCATTTACAATCCCTCTTTTCCCCTGTTTTGCCAGACAATCATGTAAACTCATTAAGTAGGTTTCCATTGCTCCACTTCGTTTCACTTCATCCGTTAACTTTTAAATTCTTTGAAACTTTTTCCTGTGTCTTGGAAATTTACGTTGTCTCTTTGAAGTGTCTATGCCGTTTCAGATTTGTTTATTCGCGTATTCACTCTGTAATCTAAATTGGTTGTTAGAATCACATATCTGTCGCTGCAATTCTTTTCTTAACCTTTGAGATTGTCCAGCATTCACAGCTGGGAGGAAACAAATATTCGTACACATACAAATGTCTAATTTATTGTATTTCCAACTAATGATTAAACATACTTTTCATATAATTAACTGAACACAGACGCATAATAATAAAATATGCATAAAACACAGATGTAATAGAAATAAGTCACATTTAAAAAAGGACTTTTGTTCTAAGAAAAGTTAAGCGACGTCAGTTCAGGTCTGAAACTAGGAGAGTGACAGTTTCGAAATACCAGGTGCTGTAAGCTTCGAGATGCGGGGGGCGTAATGAATAACACCTCAACTGGAAATCGGGGAGCAGAGTTCCAATTCTATTTGGGTTCGTTATATTCACTTACGCGCAAACAACTTTGGGAAAGTTCTGTAGCCACCTCTTTTCCGCCCGCTTAATAAATAGAAGTTGTCTGCAGAAATTAACATTTCTCCAAAGATGTATTAAAATCTAAACTATTTTCCGCTTTAAATAACATTTAAATGGTTGATAAACGATAAAAATAATTCAATCAATCTGTTGTGTCGTCATTTATTGCCTTGGTCCGAAACCGACTGTAATTTGAAAGCCGTTACTAATGACACAACACAGTTACTACTACATTGTCCTATATAATATTTAATATCATATTCCGGTGTTCTTTGCAATAGTCTAAGGTATTAACGCCTATGAGTGAATTTTCATTAGCATATTTGATATACTTTTATCCTGAAGCTTAAAGCTAATAACAGCATGAGTTAATACTTAATATTTGTTGTGTTTCGACCGGGCTACGTTCGACCGCTTCGTTCTCACACATATCACCTGCCTGGGAGTAACAAACCATTTATTATTAAATGGAATCCAGCATGCCTAGGGCATTTCTTCACTATTGGCCCTAATTCATTATCTTCGATTCATTCCCAAATTTCAAAAAAATCCGCTCAATCCTTTTTTTTATTTGTCATCGACGTTATATTTAAAGCGGTCCACAGTCTTCCCTTTATTGTCTTGACAGAGTCCACAAGAAACTCCGCGCCCTAGTAGACAATGAATTATTTTCCACCTTACAGCACTTCTTTCTTTCTACAGGCGAATAGTTGCAAGCCTCTCGCTGCTCTATAGATCTTTTTAAATTCTTTATTTCTACCAGTTCCAATCGTCGCATCAAAGACCCGCCATGACACAAACATTTTAGCGAAGCACCGTCATTCCTTTCGTATTCCATTGGTGATATGCAAGTTCCTCTCGAGCAGCTTCTTGCCACGAACCTCTGCTTTGTGAAAGTGTATGCTTCCTCGGTCACAACAATCTAAACATGTGCAACCGTTATCTTCCCTACATATCCTCATAAACTATGCATCTTACTCCATAACATTTGTAGAGGAGGGGACATTATTGTAAAAAAAAGTGAGTTTTATAAGCTAATTTAAAGGATGGGGAAGAAGTTAGAGCGCCAAATGTCAAATATCGATTTGTTGTTGAATGACATAAAATGAGAACACGAAAGCAGCTGAAAGTATCCACTGAACAAAATCAGATCTGTTTTCAAATTTCCGTATTAAAAAGATTTTATCATCAGTTATCCACCATAGCCTGAGAAGGAACTATTAAAGTTCCGAAACATGAGAAGTTTTATGTGTAGCAATGTAAAATGTTTTTAATTGTAATCTAATAAAAATATTATAACAATATTTTGCTCTA
>OZ038475.1:71761316-71766316 GCA_964036315.1 Acanthosepion esculentum
CTTGCTTGCTTATCTGACTATTGATCATATACCAATAAATTTAACTCGCAGCAATATTTTCGCTGTCGCTCAAAGAAACACTCCAAACAATTTCCCATTAAATATCGTATAAATTTTCTGAATCAAATACATATGGAAATGATTCTAATCACATTTATTCCTCTGTTAAAATTTTATGTAAATCTCCCCTCCGGGGAGCGTACTGGCATATGCATTAAGCAAAATAATAGAAATAAAGATGTCTAAATTCTGGAAATAATTTTAAAGATAAGACATAAATTAAAAGATATGTTGTAAACGGCTGACACAAAAATCACTGTGATATTCGAGAGATATTTTGGAAAGCACAAATTTACATTATAATAAGAATATATTTAATCGTCCCATTAGTTCAGATCTAAAGTAGCCCGAATGCATTATTTAAAAAATGGATGTCTAGGTATATATATGTGTATGTATGTATGTATGTAGGTAGATAGTTATGTAGGTCTGTCGGTAGGTAGGCAGATAGATGGAGACGAAATAGTGTGGGATATTAGTTTCTATAGAAAGTATTTTATTTTTCAGTTGGTTTGTTTTATAAATATACGTAAATTTAAAAGTAGAGGCAAATAAAATCGAAATATTTTTTTTAATTAGTACATATCCCGGGTGAATAGCAAAATTGTCCAAATGGCGTAACATAATAATTGTGCATCCCACAAAATGTTTAATATCTAAAAACCACTAAACTAATGGAATTTTTCTCCCAGGGTTTCATATAAGATGTTTAGCCATCTTGACACCATATGTCGTAAGTAGCACAGAAAAATCTTAAAAACGTGTCAGACCCACAGCTTTCCCAAATGTGTGATGGTTAGAGGAAAAATTTAATTCAGGCCTTCAGTAATGGTACCAATTTTTATATTCTGACCTTCGTCTTCAATGTCCATTTAAAATCCACCAAGAGACCATTGAGAAAAGATTGAAACTGAAATCGTACGTGAAACGTCTGAGGCATCTTGTTACTCCAGGACAGAAAGTTAGAAGGTTAGAGAGGGTAAATATCATCTTGAATAAGTTGGAAAATGATCATAGAATAATATATATATATATATATATATATATATATATATATATATATGTTTGTATATATATATATATATATATATATGTTTGTATATATATATATATATATGTTTGTATATATATATATGTATGTTTGTATATATATATATATGTATGTTTGTATATATATATATATATGTATGTTTGCATATATATATATATGTATGTTTTTATATATATATATACATATATATATGTTTGTTTATATACATATATATTTGAAATTTATTTCAATACTTCATGAGCTTATGATCCTTAGCTATGTTTAATTAATAATGAACATGTCATTTTCGTTTATGATTGATTTCATCACGATTCTTCTGTAACAATTGGCGAGTAATTATTCTTATTGCTCAAGTCCAATAGTGTTATGAAACATCGGAGAATTCCAGTAAGACATCTTTAATCATTTCTAAGATACAACGATTCAAACTTAATCTAACAAATGAACAATTTTGCTTTTATACGATTTGGACAATTTTGCTGTTTCATGCGATGCATATACAAATAAGAACTAACTTATTTAGAAAATCACGACTGCACTAATTAAAATGTTGATATGTCTAGAAATAGATAGATATATCGATAGATTATTTCCATCTGCATTTCTATACATGACAGTAGAATGAGGATCATCTGTGACCTTAAATTAAGTATCGGTTTCAGTACGAATCTTCCTGAATCTTATGTGAATGACCAGTGAAAAGTATGAAGGGCACAACGGTCATAACGTTGTGATAGAACAAAATTGAGCACCTTATTTAATGGTCCGTTTCCCATTAGATGTTAGGCGAACTTTGATTATTTACCATAAAATTGTTCTCCACATTCCACCATCCAATCACAGGAACACATCTGTTTCCTTGCTGTTTGCCTCTTACATTTTTCATCGCGCCTTGTGCGGGTTTCACTTTTCACGATCTCTTTCCTTATAATGTTCCCGGAAACTTCAGCTATATGTTTTTGATTTTAAGTATAAGAGCCCTGAGGACGTTAATCCAGCTCTAAATATCAAATATTTGCTGGCCTATTGGACGAACCCACGCATTAAACACACCCAGATATGGCATGGAGTATTTAGAGAATAAATGTACACATCACAAAATTATAACCTTACATTTATTCGAAATTTTATCCATGAAGAAACACTTACATTATTAGCACAAATTATACTACTGGTACGTTTTTTTAATAGAATTGAGGCAAGGTTTTATTACCAGGATATTTTTTGGAAAATAATTTTAGCCTGTGGTATCATGCATTTATTGAAAATTAGTTTTTTGTTTTCCAGGGAGAAACAACTGTATATGCAGTAAATTTATAGGATCTACAAATAATTACATTGGTACATAAAACAGAAATATAGTGCTTCTTAGTAAATTAAGTCCTATAAGATACATACAGAAAAACAAATTGCAATACGTGTATATCAACAAAAACACACACAGAGTAAACATCGTCCTGGGTACGACGTTAAACTGCATCCAACAGCAAGGCCTCTGATCAGGAGGTTTTGAGGAAGCGTGGAACCACCTCTTAATTGCTGGTGTTCCCAGGTCCGCCCTGACCAGGGGTGGTGGAACCTGTTGGGGTCCCAGCTATGGGAAACTAGTGAACTTCCAGGTCTTTTCCAGCACATTGAAACAATGTTGTTGCCAACTACACTTATTTTGAAACAATGATGTTGCCAGCTATACGTTTTTGAAATAATGAGGTTGCCAGTTTTTGAAACAATGATGTTGCCAGCTATAAGTTTTTGATATATTTAGTAAATACTGGATGTTGCATTAAATAGCCCATAGTGGTTAATATGCCATAAAACCCCAAACAACCAACCAACAGAGTAAACAGCATTATTCCAGTCAAAACATTTTTCTGTAAAATGTGGTATTTCTACCAAAATAGAAGTAAAATATTGTGCAGTTCCATAAATTTTTTAATTTCTTTTTTTCCTGAGTGAATTTTTCAGTGATATTTTTATTGATATCATGTTTGTCCACTTTCAGGAGTTCCACTTTCAGATCTAAGCTCTATGTGCATACTGATTCCTGGTGAACACCACTTTTTCCGTGGTCTGCATATCCCTCTCAGACATGATACTGCTGTATTCGATGCGAGGTAATGTTTGGTGCATTTTTTGGTAAAGTTCAAAACCTCGTCCAAATATAAACTGATATAGTGAACTCTTCGAATAAATTAGCTGCTTTATTTATAGACATAAGCAATAAATATATTCTTATCCTCATGTATATAATAATGTATCTGTGTGATACAAAGTGGCAGAATGTGTGTTTTTGCTTCCAAAGAGAATTTGATAGGACAAAGATCTCCGATGTTCATAAACCAATAATTTTGATTTTTCAACTACAATAGGGAATCAAATGTAACTTTTGACCTTAACTTACAAGCAGTCATCTCAACATTCGTGTATCTCTTAATAGATACGATCTGCAGCTATTAAAGTTCCATTGATTAAAGTCACGATTTATATTCCATCGTTTCGTTTGATTTCTGACGACTTTTAATAGGCGAGGTAATTCAAAGTCGTGGTAAAACATGCAAATCTTCAACAAGGGCCTCATATTAACTAGGGTTACCTGACCCTAATTAGTGGCATTATGAAATTCTCTTTGAAGTTGTAATTAGTTTATTCAGGTTGGCTAATCAAAGCTTTTCTGAAACAGACTTTCTTGATCAATTTGCACAACAGGTTTCAAGTGTTATGCGTACGGTAATCACAGTTTCCTATGATTTTATTTAACGAGAAACGAATTTAGAATATTTTTTCGTCGTTATATTTTCGGTTTTTTAACGGATATATGTTGTTTAGTTTTATTTATTTTATATACAGGTTGCGGCACAAGCTTTTCCCACATATACTTTCCAGAAATACCTTCGATATAATGGTAAGTAGTTAGTTACAATGGTGTCTTTCTATAGGTCGCTTGCCCCTCGAATTTATATTTAACGCTAAATACCACAAAATATGAAACAATAAGAAGAAACACAAAACGGTTTTATGACCAACAAGCAATATTTATATTTATATCTATAATGATGTAAATATATAGCAGTTACTTCCCTTTGACTGGAATAACAGTCTTTACTAATGAAATATTTATTTTATCTGAGCTCATAAAAAGTTGAATGGACTTGCCGCTCAGAATGTTCACTGTGAGAGTGTTGAATTAATTCTGTAAAGCTGAGTATATGTTGAGTAAATTTTAGCTTTCGAAGAGTTGAAGGTATGAATGTTCCGTAATGTTTGTAATTAAGTTTCGTTCCCTGTAGTTTAATATTCGTAATATGTTAGTTTGTAATATTTGTGATGAAGTTTGCAGCGATTCGTACCCACGTGTATGTGTGCGTGTGTGAATGTTTTCATGGCGTCCGCCCGAACCGGGGACAAAACGCAATTTCTTTTACTACCACATTTTAGTAGCGAAAAAATAATCAAGAGAGAGAAAGAACGAACTTGTGCTTGGTATTTATAATCAACGTAATCACGTGAAACATCAGAAATTTGCAAATTCCAAGCTATGCTTCGAAAATAATCTGTTTTTTTGAATTGGGCGGTCTTGCATTGATATATATATATATATATATATATATATATATATATATATATATATATATATACATATATATATATATATATATACATATATATATATATATATATACATATATATATATATATATATATATATATATATATATATATATATATATATATATATTGATGTAACATCGCGTCCATCTAAACCACACTATTTCTTTTTTTCTAATGCCTCTTTCTTTTTCAAATACGCAATTAGTTTCCACAAATTAGGGTGCATATTAATAATATCTTCGCTTATTAAATTGTTTAAATCGAAGTAACAATAGTGTGA
>OZ038475.1:71768816-71771316 GCA_964036315.1 Acanthosepion esculentum
CTTAGAAATGATTAAAGATAACTTACTGGAAGTTTGTATAACAATATTGGACACTAGCAAAAAGAATGTATAAGAGAAGAATCGTGATGAAATCGATCATAAACGAAAATGACATGTTCATCATAATTAAATTATATCTAAGGAACGGAAACTCAGGAAGGCTTGAAATAAATTTCGAATATATATATATATATATATATATATATATATATATATATATATATATATATATATATATTATTATTATTATTATTATCATAGTTTTATTTCTAAAATTATTCAAAATGATCTCGCTCTTCTAACTTTCTATCGTGTAGTAAAAGGTGCCTCACATGTTTCACGTACGATTTCATTTTCAACTCTTTTTTTCACTGCTTTTTAGACTGCCATAGCTGAAACTCCTCTCTCATGGACCAAAAGTCTTAGGGATTGAGTTGGATCTTTTCTAATTGACCCCGTTAGCTCGAAATTGAAATGATGATCCACCTTCCTGTTGTGACCTCCTGATCCAGTTTTCCTCTCTACTGTTCCCTCTTTTTTAAATATATTCCCCTTTCTCTTGAAGGTTCTTGGATGAATTTGATGTTACAATCAGTGTATGAATGATGGTACCATTACTGAAACCCTCAATGATCTTTTTCCTGTTACCATTGCTCAGTTGGAAAGACAGTGTGCCTGACACAAAATGATTTTAAACATTTTTCTTTCTAGCTGAATAACTCCAATAATTTCATCAGTGATTCTTACGATAAATAGTGTTAAGATGGCTGAACATCTTATCTAAAAAGCGAGAAAAAAGAAAGTTAATCAGTTTACTGCATTTTTTTTTTTTTTATATTGAACATTTTGTTGGATGGACAATTATGCTGTTTATTGGATTTATCTTATGGGGTTTAATTTTGTCTATATGGTCAAAATATATTTGTACATAGTCTAGCCGGGATTTTTATTTGTGGCTACATTTGGAAAGGCAATTGATTAGGATTTAGCTTCTCATCTTGGCAAATTTACATAATTTTTATTTCCATTTTATTTTGCGTGTTCCCCACTGAGCATAAACACCAAATTAAAGAACGATGATGAGCAAAATTTCTTTTTCCTTCTTTCATTTGTTCCCCGAGTAACTAGTATAAGAATTCTTTAAATGAGTAGAATCAAACGCTCTGATGACCACATTGAATTTGAAAGGCATATTAGTTTACAATTAGTCAGTATTTTTATTTTATTCTTGTTTGATTAGAAAGATACACGGATGTTTAATAATAGTTCTTTTCTATGTAATTTTTCGATATTTTCAGTTTTATGTTAAGACAAGCTAAACTGAAATAAATAATCTGAAACCGATTTTATTACATTCTTTATTTAATGATATTTATGTATCCAAGTGTAGCTTACATGTGGCACAAGCTCGAATGTATGGGACATATTGAGGGTAGAGCTCACTCTTGAGTCAAAATTGATCTAAGGAGGCGAGCTTGCTAGCCGTTACATCAAGCAAAAGTAGCCATTTAGCTAAGGATGTGAATGTAGTGTAACGGACTATGACTTGGATTGGGAAATTGAAGAACAACAGTCATTATATCCATATACTCGTAAATAAAATTGGAAAAGGTATGAACCTATTTCCCTTATGTGTTAAAACGCAGGATAGACAGGGGCTCTATAGTATTGCTTGTCAATCGTCAGCCGTCTTTCTGTAAGCCCTTGGCTTTTTGATTATGTATTGGACCATCAACACAAAACCATTGAAATTGTTTGATTTTTGTCATGGTCCACGAACACACCGAAACATATGCACACACATATATACACACTCTTCTCTCTCTCTCTCACTCTCTCTCTCTCTCTCTCACACACACACATATATATGTATATATATATATATATATATATATATATATATATATATATATATATAACATTAATATATATTTAATATATATGTAATATATATATAACATATAGCTCAGTTATTTTACATCAAACTCTATTTTATTAACATCTGCTATCATTGTCTGATATATATATATATATATATATATATATATATATACACTACCGATCAAAAGTTTATACCCTTAATTGTTTCTTTAAGTTCATCAAAAAGGTTAATTTATTTTGCATATTTGCGTAAATACATTCACCTATTATAGATATATATGCAAACCCTCATATAAAATTCAAATATTTTCAACAAGCATTATGTATTTATTTGCATAATCTTTGGACATTTTGTAATAAGCTGATGTCTTTTCCGAAGGGTACAACAGAAATTTACAAATAATTCAAATCTACTGCTTGGCAGAGTTTTAATTCCATCTAGATTAATGTGTGACTGAAATTCATTTTCAGAAACCATTGAAATGCTAAGGTATTGAAAAAAGAGCCCGGGTGGAAATTCTTCCTATAGAAGAGTATTCCGAGCATCAGATTGCTAGAAAATTAGGGATATCAAGAATGGGGTGTAATATTGCGAGCAACAACATGGAGAAACCGGTGC
>OZ038475.1:71778816-71803816 GCA_964036315.1 Acanthosepion esculentum
TGCTGGTTTCTCTTCGCCATACAAGGTTGTAGACGATTTTTAGAGTTTTCCATCACCCTAAAAGTTTATGCGATTGGTATTCTTCTAGGCGTCTTTCTTTTAAGCGCTAAACCTGTGGTGCTGAATTTTTCAACCAATAGCAGTATCGATTTTCTATCCGGGACAGCATCGTTTCAATGTAATATGAAATGAACACGAAAAAATCTCCGTTTTACAATTACAGATTCACCTTTAAAAAAAAAATGTTCCAACAGCAAACGCAGGGTAGGCTCCGGTATAATCCTGGATGGCAAATGGAAAATATAGTAAGACATTATCTAGATTAAAACACTATTGCCATTTGCCTAAGTTCACGAGCAATTCAAGAAGCAGGAGTTTAAAATTTGTGTGGTATTTATGACATCCATTGTACATTAGGTTATTTGAAGCCAGGCACTTTACATTGTTTCTTTCATTTTTTAAATTTTATTATTTTAAATTCAGTAATTCACTAATTACAGGACAACCTGTTTACCTGGATGTAAAAAAGACATATCTATTTCTATACCTGAGGATGATTGTATGAACAATCGAAAGCTTGTAGTAAAAAGACCTTAGAGAACTGGAATTTATAAAGAGGGATCATGACATTCATCAACGGGTTCGAGGTTAATGTATTTTATTAAAAATTGTTTGCGAGAGTGATTCTTGCCATTTATATCATTAACTTCACTATCTGCTTTTTGAATGAATGATTTCATGTAATATAAATTGAACTGCACCACATACTTATAAATATATATATATATATATATATATATATATATATATATCTATATATATATATATATATATATATATATATATATATATATATATATATATATATATATATATATATATATATATATACACACACACACACACACACACACACACACACTGGGGGAAAAGAAATATTCTTACACATAAAATCTTTAATTTATTGCATTTTCACCTAATGAATAAACATAATTTTCATATAATTAACTGAACACAGACGCATAATACCTAAATGTCTATAGAAAACAAAAAAAAATGCTTGAACAGAAATAAATCCCATTTATCCATTTTAATAGGTGAAAAAAGTATTCATACAATTCCAATTTCAGATTTTAAAACTGTTAAATTACATTAATACTCTAGATTATGCAAGTGGAATATTCTACAATGTTCCAATAATGTTATCAGTAGTTATGTTTAACATAAAATATACAAACTGCATATTCTGTATTGATATTCGTGCAGAGAGTTTAACGTCATGATTGTTAAGATCTAGAAAGAAGGGAAAAATTACAGGAAAATCTCTGACAACATGAATATTCCATTTACTATGACTAGTTCATTCATTGCAATATATAAAAATTTGAATCTATTGAAAACTAAAGAAGAACAGCTGCTCCACAGAAGATTTCAAGATCTTCGATGAAATTAATGCGTCAAACTAAACAAAATCCAATGATTACTCTTCGTGAGTTGCAGGATGATTTACTTTCATAAGGGTCACTATACGGACAATAAGCAATGAAATTCATAGGAAAAATCTAAAGTCACGGTTCTCTCGGAAAACTCCACTTCTATTGGGATGACACAGAGATGCCAGGTTGAAATTCGTTAGGGAACATAAGGATTTTAAAAAAATCGTTAGGGAAAGAGTGTTATGGACAGATGAAACCAAATTTGAGTTGTTTGGACGTAATTCTTGAATTCATGGATGGAGGAAATATGGCGATGCCTTCAAAAAAAAAAGAACTTATTCCCAACTTTGAAATTAGGTGATAGCATCACCATGTTTCGGAGATTATTTTTTCTGTTTTTGTACTAGCAACATATCAGTAACAGTTGGTAGAATGAATGCCGCAGCATATTAAAATATTTTAGAAGCATATTTAAAGATTTCGTTAGAAAATCTTGAACTTCCTCCTGATTGGATCTTTGGGCAAGATAATGATCGTAAGCATACTGCAAAATCTACGAAGAAATGGCCTGCAGAAAATAATGTAAATAACCTGAAATGACCAAATCAATCCCCAGATTTAAACCAATCGAGAATCTGTGGCGTTATTTAAAAATTCAAATCCAATCGTGAATTCCAAAAAACATCCCGGATCTGAAGACCATTTTGCGCAGAAGAATTTTTCAAAATACCAACTGAAATTTGCAAGTCAATAATCGAGAACTTCAAGAAGGAATTAGTTGCCGTGGACGTGTATAATGGCTATTCTACAATGTATTAAATGAAGATTATGCATTCTCTTTTGTATTCTACGAATACTTTTTCACCCATTAAAATGGATAAATGGGATTTGTTTCTATTAAATCCTTTTCTTATTTAGTTATTATGCAAATGTGTACATTTAATTTTATAAAAAGCATATTTATTGATTACTTGGAAATACAATAAATTGAAATTGTCTATCTGTACGAATATTTGATTTTCCCCAACATATATATATATATATATATATATATATATATATATATATATATATATATATATATATATATCAAATTATTAGCTCTGATTTACATTGAGCTCTCTGGATTTTATCCTCCTTGGGTCTACCCATACGGATTACCTAGTTTTTCGTAAACTAAATATATATATATATATATATATATATATATATATATATATATATATATATATATCTATATATATATATATATATATATATATATATATATATATATATATATATATATATATGTATATATATATATATATATATATGTATATATATATATGTATATGAAACGTATGTTTATTCATTAGTTGCAATTACAATATATTATTTTTTTATGTGTACGAGTATTTGTTTCCCCCACCTCACACACACACACACACACACACACACACACACACACACACACACACACACACACACATATATATATATATATATATATATATATATATATATATATATATATATATGAAGAAATATAGTCTTAAAGTGTGCTATATTTATGGGGTAAAGTGCTCAATATCAGGGATAGAGCGTGTGTAAATATAAAAGTGGACATGGAAGTTAGCACTTAGAGGCGACAGTCTGTTTCATGCTAGTGCAATCGTCTGACGATTGCAATAGCATGAAACAGACTGTCTCGTATAAGTGCTGACTTCCATGTCCACTTTTATATATATATATATATATGATGTCGACTGGGTTAAATGTGACATTACTCTTTATTAATTTACCCTCATCATAGCAATAAGATCATTAAATGGAAATTAGGATATAATACATGGTAAGATGCTGCTCATAATCTATCGGTTTTATTTCCTCTATGAAATGAATTTTTAAGGATACTGATGGAAAGCTCTCATCATAATGCGGTTTAATGATATCCTAGGCACATTCAGCTGCAATGAACGTCTTCGAATTGACATTCCCTTTTGTTCCTTTTCTACTGTACTATGCACGTTCAATATTTTCTTCTGTGCGAGCTGAACGTGGTCTTCCATATTTTGGCAAGTCATGTGCTGAAAACGCACTGTCAAACGTCGATTCATTGATTCACAGAGCGCGGCTTTCTCACATTGATTTCCTGTTGGCATGCCCTTTTCATCAACGTAATTTAATGCGGATTTTCGAAATAAAGATGCAAAATTGTCATTGACAACTCGCTATTGCATTGTGAACATTTCCATAATCAGATTCCAGATATTCGACATTCTAAATATGAAAAATAAAAATCAATTCCCCGTATGCTTATTAAATATCAAAAACATGGCGAGAATTTTGGAACACCCTGTATATACTGGCGAAAATAAGCTTAAGAGCATTCCAAATGTTTATTGTCCTCACTTATCAAGCTCGATGCCTAGGCGATGTGAAGCTGTAATTAATAATAAAGGTTACGACACTAATTATTGATAAATATTTTTTTGATCATTTTTACTATAATTTTTTACTTTAAATATAATAATAACCATGCGGTCTTGAACTTATTTTGCAAGCAAATTTGTATAATTTAAATTAATCCAGCATTAACATTTTTCAATTGTAGAAAAATATACAATTTTTATATCATTCGGAAGTGAAATAAATTATGCATAAAGCAAACACAATAAAACAAATTTATATTGTTTTATTAGAAACATGTTCTGAAATGAATACAACTTTAACTATCAGTCTTAAACTTATTTTCGCCAGTGTATATAGAGATAGGGGAACTTAGTAACTAATCTTTCTTAATATCGTAATGTAAATTTTTTGTTTCCTGTACATATTTATTTTAATATTTTCCGCGTTTCTCATATTAAATACCCCTTGTTTTTTGTTGCTGTAATTGTTCTTGTCAAGTATAGTTTAATTTATCTTTTCATTCATGAATATAAAAAACGTGTTTATTTTCTTTTCTTCTATTTATATACATACGATTTGCGGATTTTAATAATTTCGAATTGAAACAATTTTTTGTCATCTATCGTCAGAGCCAAACTGCATACAAATGCGCCATGTGTTTCCCATTTCTCAGCACTTGCAAAGCACAACATATTTCATAGACAATTTTGTCGACAAACAGATGGGTTTACTTTGGATTTGCGTAAGAAATCGGAATAATGTAAATATTGTACATGCATCAGAAACACATTCGAAAAGAGTTTCATTAATGTGCAAAAACCTATTTGAAATAATCAATTTGTCACATTTTAGAATTCTTCCTTTTAGAGGATAATAAATCTTAATCTGAATATTTTTTTTCAACAATACCTTCGTTGTTCAATTGTTTTTCTCGTATACAGTAACGCGCAAATATATCGTCCACAGAAGGTATTTTGACGAAAAAAGATATTTCTGTTAGTAAAAGAAGTTCAGAAGATGAACACTTGCGGTGAAATGATTCATAAAAGATACGTCCTATGTTCACATATATATTCGAGTACAGTGTGATTTTTTTAGATCAGTTTTTTTTATACCAAAAATAGGGGTCGCACTATACATAGCTATCTTTTCTGAAGAGGTTAAAAATCATACAAATTCAGTGACCGATTTCACTATACACAGGCATTGTTTTCTTAAGGAGTTAAAACTCATGCCAATTCCAAGGGTAGTACTATACATAAAGTCGGCTTATCCACGTGTTCATACAGTATTTTATTTAAACTTCTAAATGTTCCACCGCTTTATTTTATATGAAATTTAAGGCATTCTCTTTTGTACATTCCTACTTCAGATAGAATGCTGTCATTATATTTGCGTGTTGAATAAATAACCTATTGTCTTTCGAATAGATTGTTATAAATATTTAATTACAAATGGATAAATGATATACAATTCTATTCGTTATGAATTTTGTAAGCATTATTATGTGCTCAGTATTCTCAAGTATATACACGTTATTGTCTTGTCATTGGGGGATCTGTAAACTACCTTCATGTTGGTAACACAATACTATTAGTACATTGGAGAAGTTATTTTCGATCTTCATCATATAGATTTTAAGATTATTCAAAATACATATTTTGATATCATGTAAATTCGTATTGATAACGAAACATACTGAAACTGACTTCATAAACCTCTACTTACATCGATTTCTTTTTCCTTTCGTGTCTCTTCAGAACTTTGGAGATCATGGTTCTCCACAACTTATTTTACTTTCAAAACAATATAATAATAAACAGAATAATAATATCTTTAAGACTACTTTGAATTTCTACCCAAAACAATACCCACAATGCATTAGATTTTACTCGTAATTTATCTGATTATTATTCACGATAAAAACGCAGTTTTGACAATCTGTGGAATATATTTCTTACCGCAAATATATATCGAATGAATCCTCATCTCTTCATCTACGTCCGGGATCATAACTCCTATCTCCTTTCTCTACGAAAGTAATATTTATAATATATGGGATAATAAGGAAAAATAAATGTAACGTGATAAAAGGCTAGGTGCAAAGAGGCTAAATTTAAAATTTACACATAACAGACGCCAAAACATAAATTTACATTTTAGGAATCTGTATATGATTTGATGCAAACTCTATCCAGATTTTCTGTATTTTTCGCCATTTACACATATACATGGTGTGTGAGTGTGTGTGTGTGTGTGTGTGTGTGTGTGTGTGTGTGTGTGTGTATAATTTTCCTTACGCTCAATTTAAAACGCTTCAAGAGATCAATTTTAAACACGGTTATTTAAAAAAAAAATTTTTTACTACATATTGAATGATATATAATAAAACAAAGATGAAGAGAAACAAAGAAAGAAATTGCGATTTCAATGTAGAGGAGAATAATCACAGAATAGAAAACAAAAAGGTAATCGTTTATTAAAAATTGGAAATGAAATTCTCTCGCAATGTTGACACGCTGTCGCATTCTATTTGAAAAGCCTAACAAAAAAGAACGATTGTTCTCAGGAGCATGCAAGGTTAACAACCCACATTTTGAAAAATTGCTATGCATGCCAAAGTTTGTAAATTGGTAACTACATAAAACTGTTATATATACTAACCAGAATCGGACATTGATATAAGAGTTGTTCAGAGCATCTGTTTCAGAAATAATATATTCAATCCAAATGCCACAACATAACGTTTCAGCAGTTTAGTATCGCCTTTAGAGAATCAACAATAAAAATCAATGCGAGAAAATGAAGTTATTAAGGTCCCGATTTTTGGCATTGTTACTGAACAGGGTATCTTTCAATTGAAAATTTGCGTACCGGTGTTGTCTAATATCACCATTGTTCAGAAAGACGGTGACCGGCGCAATTTGAAATATAATGAAACCTTACTTTATTGCCCTGCTGACTGAGTATGCAACGCAATCAGAATTGAAAGGAATATTTCTTAGATATTTCTACTGTTGTAGGAAAAAAATCATTCTGTTATTATCTCGATGTTAATGAAAATGGACAATTCTCACGACTGTAGAATATCAGTCAACGTGCGATTTTATGTGCCGGTATATTCTCCCGTGTGGCTCAGGCTGGTTATCTCTAGAATGGTTGACAACCAAGCACACGGACTGTCCATAGCGGCTGTAGATTAGATAGATTAATACATTTTCCAAGGGTTTGGAACTCGATTTGTATTCGAACTCGGCTTTACAATTTCACCAATCGAGGTGTTATCCACTACACCACTCGCACATTCCGATTTGCATTATGATGCAGGGAATAGCGGTTTGGAAATGAAAAATCGAAGAGCCGAGTTCGAATTCCAGTTGGGTTCGTTACATTCACTTACGCGCAGATATCTTTAAGAAAGGTAAGAATCCATCTCTTCCCCTTAAGCTTTAGGGTGAATATCAAGAGAGACTTGGTTCTATATCCTTAGTCGGCATCCAGTCTATGAGAAGGACAACTCTGAATTCAAAACCTTGTAAAGCACGTTCTATGCAGCTAATGGTTGTGGTGTTTTCACTGACTTTATGACGTGAACTATGGTCGCCATTTTTGATTATTATTATTTTTTTGCTTATAATAATGTCAGTGTTTCTATTTAAGTGCAGTGTTTAGGAGATATAACAAAAAAAGCAACATTTATTAAGAAATACTAAGAACAGGAAAGTGGGGAGAACATTGATCATGGTACATAGTAAAAGGAAAATCATTTTGAAAATATTTTGCAAGTTTTCATATTCGGAACATAGACCAATGCAAATCTATTTTTCTTTATATGCGAATGTATAAAAGCGAATAGTAGTTTATTTAATTTTAGTTGTAGATTGGGTCTTTTCATATTCGTTATATTGGAAAAATATCAATCATTTTCAGGGAATTTTCCAAAACAATACGCTCCAACACAATACAAATTAATCGATAACTATAAAACCGTAGAAAAATTATGAACACAAATATAGATTCAAATATCAAGACATTTAAACCATTCTTCTTGCATCGCCACTTTTCCTTTCTTTCTTTCTTTTATTTTTAATCTTTTTCTACCTCTTCTTCATTGCGTCATTTAATTTTATATAAAACAACTACGCTATCAAGTGAAACCCGCGCCTCTATTCTATCTAAAGTAACGTCTGGTGTATTCAATTTTAAAATAAATTAACCCCTTCTCTCTTTGCGGATCGACTCAATTTATTCTTAATTAATTTACTTGGCAAGGTTATAAAAGTCTAATTAAGATACATACGGTTATAAAAGCTATCGATATGCAGCGAGGCAATCAAGACTGTTTCTCGGTAAAAATCTAGAAAATGATATAGAATGACTCATCGTAACTTCTGCTTTTGCAAGAGTATACGTTATTTATTAAAGTATGGAACCAGGTAACAAATGCTGGTCGCAGTGTAAACATCAAACCCCCGATCAGGTAATACCGCGAGGAATATGTATTCATGGCAAGCCACGAGCACGTTAATCTTGGAATAACGCAATATACAGGGTTGCAATAAAGTTACTATACTGTTGCTTACACTAACTATTAAGACAAAGCAATTAGTCAAGAGTTCAAAAATGTATTATTAAAATGATTCTGGTTAATTCTGGTTAATAATATTAAAATGCTATGGTAAACAATAGTAAATTAATTATCGATTTTGTTCGAACAGCAAACCATCTGCTTCAATGTTTTTTGTTTTTTTTTAGTAATGAACTGTATAGTGGCTTTATATCTTTTTTTTATGCGTCATGTCCTTTCAGTACGTAGACGATCATGGCTCTCCACTTCCCTCTATCCCTTGCAGCTCTTAACAAGTCCCTTCCCGCTTCTTCCTCCCCCAGACCACGTTCTGTCATCCACTTGCTTAAGTCCGCCAGGTATGTCACGCGTTATTTTATTTTATTTTTGCCTTGTTTCATTTTCCCTCTATTCGATTCGTGAGTATCAGATTCTCCAAGCTTTCCTTCCTCATTATGCATCTTAGAAACTTCAGCTGCCTCTTCCTGATATTAAGTATAAGCCTCCTCATCGTTGCTCACACTCTCGGTCCGAGATATCCTTAGAATCCTACTCTAGTACCACATTTCCGTCGCCTCGAGTCTCTTCATCCTTTGAGGAAATCGTCCAACATTCGCTGACGTAAAGAAGGACAGATGTCACGTAACAGCTCAGTATTCTTTTATTTGTTACCAAAGAAATCCTCCTGTTTCGCAATACTCTGTCCAGCTTTTGGAATGTGTCCTTGCCCATCCCAA
Organism: Acanthosepion esculentum; assembly: GCA_964036315.1. Lineage (NCBI taxonomy): Eukaryota > Metazoa > Mollusca > Cephalopoda > Sepiida > Sepiidae > Acanthosepion > Acanthosepion esculentum. The sequence continues at coordinate 71,787,951 of OZ038475.1, forward strand.
TTCGCCTACGGATCTCAGTGTCGCATTTACCGTCCTCTGTCAAGACGCTTCCCAGATATTTAAACTTCCGCGTCTGCTTGATTCTAGTGTTCCGACCTTCAGATCGCATTTCGGGCTCATCCTCTTAACTGACGCACATGCACTTCGTTTTCTTGTAGTTTAGGTTGTGACGCACAGATATCGGAGGGAAGAGGGTTTGGATATCTTGAAGAAATGTAAATTTTCGTTGAACTTTGTTGTAAGATGTTATAAACAGTACTTCTTCTTCTTCTTCTTCTTCGTCTTCTTCTTCTTCTTCTTCTTCTTCTTCTTCTTCTTCTTCTTATTATTATTATTATTATTATTATTATTATTATTATTCTATGTGCAATGTCTCTTCAAGGTGCGGGTAATCATGGCTCTCTATAATTCTCTTTCCTTTGTGACCTTCAGAACTCTTTCTTCATTCGCCAAGCCTCTCGCCTTTTGTTCCGACATCTATATGCACAGGCTTATCATGCAGATGTCGCTCTCCGATTCTAAGTATCAGTGTTATTTTTGCTAAAATTTTTAAAGACTTTCATTATGCTTACTAGGTATTTACTTTGGTATTTACTATTATTAGTTTAACCACGTATCCACGTTTTTTAAATAAATCTATCCGGTCACCTTCTTAATACAAATATATGCCAAAGCATAGTGCGCAGTTTACATTATTTTAAGAAAAATTACAGTGATGTTGCAAGGATTCAGTTGAAAATCTCGATTAGATACACATAGCTATTCAAAGATTTGAAACATTTTATTCACGTGATTACTTTTGGGAATTACATTGAATATTAACCATCCTTAACAGTCGAATTCAAACAATACACCATTCCATTAATGTTAAGTTAACAAAATAAGATTACATCAAAAATATTTAATTTTAACGTAACATTGTAATCAAAGTGAATTTTACAGAATTATTGCTTACACACCCTACAACATCAGAATAAATCTTACATATTTTTAAGTCTACCATTCGTCCATGCTTTGAGTATTGTTTACACATAGGGTGTGGTCCGCCTGCTATATATTTAGAGATTCTTGATAAAATGCGAAGATTCTGCAATATCATTGAACCTGACCTGGCATCTCGGTTTCAATCACTTACCCACCACCGTAATATATGTTCCTTCTGCCTTTTCAATTAGTACTTTCATGCTAATTGATCTAATGAATTTTCTATTATGTTACCTAGACTTTATAGATTTAAGCGCAGTACCAGATTGGCGACAATGTCTCATGATTTTACAATTGAAATGCCTCGATGTAAGTTATTTTTCTCACACTTCCGCCCTATTACTTCCTAGTCAAATTTGATCTTCAAAAACTTAAATCCAATATCAATCAGTTTATCTCTTCTAAAGCACTGTCTTTTATTGTTCTCGCTCATTAACAAGTTATTTTCTTATAGTGTAACCCGGATATAAGAGAGTTGTCGGGAACGGGGAAGAAGTCTTTTATATACGGGTTTCTCTTATATCCGGGTTTGTTCTATTTTGTTTACATTATCGCAGGCTCTAATTTGGGACCAGAGAAAATCTCTCTTATATCCGGGTTTCTCTTATATCCGGGTTACAATGTATTGTTTCACTTACAGTAACACCCTGCGTTTTGTGGCTCTATTGGCTTGCTTGGGGTTAAATGATTAAAAACAATTACCAACAGCTGACTACATGAAAAAAGCTTCAATTTTATCATAATAGTTATTCATTACCATATACAGAGTAACCCGGATATAAGAGACCCTGATATAAGAGGAACCCGGATATAAGATAGATTTTCTCTCGTCCAAAATTAGAGCCTGTGTTAATAAAACAAAATAGACCAAACCCGGATATAAGATAAACCTGATATAAGAGAAACCCGGATATAAGATTCTTCTTCTCCGGTCCCGACAACTCTCTTATATCCGGGTTACACTGTAAATAGATTGATAGTACACAGTGATTCAGTATTCGTTTCTTTGTTTCTAACAAAAATCTCTGCTTTAATGTTTTATTTAGTTTCTGGAATAGTTTGCTAATAATTCCATATTCTTCCTTTTTTATCTTTTCATCACAAGCAAGGGAATAATGCCACTAAAACGCAAGGGGAGACTAAGCGTGAAAGAGAATGAAATGACTTTAAAAGGAACCTGAAACTCGATCCTAAACAAGAAAGAAAGTGAAATACCTCTACTCCTGTTCAAAACTATCTACTCCAAGTGAAGAAAAATATATAAAATGTAAATAAATTTACAGAGTTTAGGCGGGGACAATGGAAGTATAGAGTTGAAGTAGACTTCAGTAGAACCCGGAAACAGGAAACCGTTTATAAACATCTACTCCTCTTCAAGGGACCTGGGACCTGGGTGATAGGCGAAACAATCTAGTCCTACCGAAAGAAAAATAAATAAATAGTAAATAACGTTTCAAAGTTTTGGCGGCGGGTTTATTCTATGAGCATTACATTTTTTTTTGTTCACCAAAGAAGTACTGAAAGACAATTTTCAATACCACATGCCAGTACATCAGCATAACCAACGGAAAATTTTCTCCAAAAAAAATGGATAGGTACAAGTTTAGAAATAAACGTGTAGGTTAGTGAGTACTGACAATCGAAAAGTTATTCGTCGAGATAGTCTCCGAAACCTGGGGCGTCAGCAAAAGACATCGCTGCATTTACTAGTGGTTGAAACGTGTACAAAGGAGGCCACTCCACTTTTACTTGAGCATTGTTAAATCAGAGGTATTGTTTGTTGTTGAAAGCTTAAAGCTACGATAACAATATATGATCAAGATAAACATGATAGATGCACTTTGGTCGACTTCATTTTTTTCTTATTTCAATGCTTTTTTATTTACTTTTGAGCCTATCACCAACATTATCCATTTATTTATCACAATTCAAATTATATATGTATGTCTTTGGCCATATGTTTGTATTTATATGTTTCTCACTATTTTCACTGTATTTTCACTTTCTATCTTTTTATCTGGTTTAACTTCTATATATATATATATATATATATATATATATATATATATATATATATATATATATATGCGTATGTATGTATGTATGTGTATGCGTGTGTGTGTGTGTGTGTATGTATGAAATGACTGACTAGCTGTTTTGAAGAATACGTGTCTGATCGGGTGTCGAGACAGTCCGCGATGCTCAGGCAGATTTGTGTTTGTTAATCACCCACACAGTCTAACAGAGTTTCCTACTGCGAATATAATAAACAGTTAAAGATTCTCGAAAAGAACTAATAATCTGGCGTGATCAATAGTAAGTACAGTGTAACCCGGATATAAGAGAGTTGTCGGAACCGGATAAGCAGCCTCTTATATCCGGGTTTCTCTTATATCCGGGTTTGGTCTATTTTGTTTAGGTAAGTATGGCTCTAATTTGGAACGAGAGAAGATCTGTCTTATATCCCGGTTTCTTTTATATCCGGGTTTCTCTTATATTCGGGTCTCTTATATCCGGGTTACACTGTACAAGGCCAGCATGCTATGTTCCAGCTGTCGGTTTCGTTATCTGAAAATACTATGTGTGTTCATATATATATATATATATATATATATATATATATATATATATATATACAAATAGATATACAGTGTAACCCGTATATAAGAGACCCGCATATAAGAGCGATTTTCTCTGGTCCCAAATTAGAGCCTGTGTTAATGTAAACAAATTAGACAAAACCCGGATATAAGAGAAACCCGGATAAAGGATACTTCTTCTTCGGTCCCGACAACTCTCTTATATCCGGGTTATACTGTATATATAAATATATATATATATATATATATATATATATATTTATATATATATATATATATATTTATATATATATATATATATTTATATATATATATATTTATATATATATGTATATATTTATATATATATATTTATATATATATGTATATATTTATATATATATATTTATATATATATGTATATATTTATATATATCTATATTTATTTATATATAATATATTTATATATATATATATATTTATATATATATGTATATATTTATATATATCTATATTTATTTATATATAATATATTTATATATATATATATATTTATATATATATTTATATATATATTTATATATATATATTTATATATGTATATGTATATATATATATATGTATGTATGTGTATATATATATGTGTGTGTGTGTGTGTAAATATGTATTTATTCTGAGCCTATTTCATGCTAACCATGGCAAAGTATTATTATGTCTGCCTCACCGATTCTACGTTAACTCTCTCATTCACTCATTCACTCTCTCTCTTTATATATATATATATATATATATATATATATATATATATATATATATATATATATATATATATATATATTGAGGGTGATACTAATGCATAGACTTTTGCAGCAATATTTACTTAGATAGTTAAATACATACACAAATCTTAGTGACTTAAGTATATACCCACACAAATCTTAGATGTATACACACGTAAATCTTAGATATAAATTTACATATATACACACATAAATATATATTCATATGATCGACTTATACGGTAGTGAAAATAAATATTCACTTCTATATACACATACACTGTTAGCTATCTATATAGATAGTTCGATAGATACGCTTAAACAAAGTGTATATATACATATCATGTGTATAAAGTTTTCGATTGGCCTAGATAGGCAAGATTACCTAAATGAATTGAGATTTCAGATGCACGTAATCTCTCATGATCGATTGCATTTTTTTTCGTTTTCTAAAATAACATTTCATAACTATTTGAAGATTCTATACTAGTGCAAACGTTTCTTTATGAAGCCAGACATATCCAACACACAGAGCGTTTGCGTCTCTATCTATCTATTATTTTGTTAAATGGTTTGTCATGTTTTCTTTTTTATAGTCTGCACTGCTGATTTCTAAAATGGGAAAGAGGGAACATAGTTATTTTTTCTCGTGATTCATGACTGCAACAATGGCTAGTTAACTTTAACACCTCAAAAACGAAACAGCTCTCTATTAATCATCTTCAATAAATATATTTGATTTCCATCAGCATGGCTGATGCTAACTTCCAGGAAAATAACTTACTGCGCCTTCGTGGTCTCATGTAATTCACTAACCTGAAGTGGAATGATTATATTGAATCAATGGGTAAGAACACGGCTAGGAAATTCAAATCACAACTTCATACTAAACATATGTCTATAATTCCTTTGTGTACCTAATGCTATAGCAATATCTATTTTTCGGATCTGTTAGATTTCTAGATATTCTTCAAAAATGCAAAGGTGAATTGTCAAAGATATTGGTTGTGACATCAATCGCTATCCCACAGCTGTAAGGTAGCTTCCCTTTGCATCTTCAATACTTTTACAGTAATTTACTGATGAACTTTCATCTTTGGTACCAGGACTATACAAATTTAAGTGCTGTACGAGATTGGCAGATAGGTTTAATAATTTAACTGATGAAATGGCTAGTTGTAACCGAAAGTTCTATGCTAAAGCTTTCTTCCTTCTCAGTTTTCGCTTGTGGTACTCACTACATGGATTCTTGCTTTCCTATCATCTACGATTTTCAAATATTTAAATCAATGTCAACTGTCAATAACACAGAAAGGACAATTATATATTTTTAAATTAAAAGTTAAGTTCCTTATCTATCTATCTATCTATCTATCTATCTATCTCTCTCTCTCTCTCTCTCTCTCTCTCTATATATATATATATATATATATATATATATATATATATATATATATATATAGGGAGAGGGATAGTTTTCAGGTATACTATATTTATGGAGAAAAGTGGACAATATCAAATATAGTGCGTAAATATTAAAGTGGTCACTGAGGTCAAGTTTAAGAGTCGATAGTCTGCTTCATGCTTGAACGTAATCTTCAGGATAAGTGTGTTGCGCTGTGGCTCGGGTATTTTTATATGTTAGTCAACGGTGCATAATAGGTAGTCAGGTCTACCCATAATGCCCCATCAACCAGCATATATACATAGTCGAACCACACCACAACACACAGTGTGTCGAGATTGTGTTCAAGCATAAAATAGACTGCCGCCGCTTGACGCTCAGTGTTTATTATCTATCTATCTATCTATCTATCTATCTATCTATCTATCTATCTATCTATCTATCTATATATATATATATATATATATATATATATATATATATCGGTATTAATATGTTTGTAGAATCCAGGCAATATCTATGTTGTGTTAATAAGACACACAATGATACCATAAACAGTTTGAAATATTTTACGAATTTTATAATTAAAATTCGTAGGTGATAATGGTCATTTACTAACGGTATTTTAATTACAATTGTAAAGAATATATATATATATATATATATATATATATATATATATATATATATATATATATATATATATATATGTATATATATTTAGTTTACGAAAAACTAGGTTCTCCGTATGGGTAGACCCAAGGAGGATAAAATCCAGAGAGCTCAATGTAAATCAGAGCTAATAATTTAAATAAAAACAGACCACTTTAAAGTTCCATATAATAAATTACTTCACCACAGCCCTTTTAAAGGACAGCGGATCATCAGATTTTACTTCCAAAGGCTGAAACGAAAAATGAAAAGAAATTTACACATTTTTGACGGGCAGTACTAAGTATATGTAAATTAACGAAGTGAGGAAGTGAGGGGGAAGAGAGACATGATTGAGTTATATATATATATATATATATATATATATATATATATATATATATATATATATAATTTGATATTTGTGTTTTTGAATATGATTGGTGACATTATTACTTGGACAAATTCAACACTTTATGTGATTTTCTTGTGAGCCGAATGTCTATAGCAATTCCAATAATTCTGATTTAAATTTCTCAAGAGTTATTTATGTCTTCACTTCTTTCACTCATTTTTGCAAAACTCAATTGAATCGTTCTAAATATTTCAGTAGTTACTCTCATGATCATCACATTTTCGAGGTTTCTTTTTTGTTGGGGCTGAGTGCAAGTTTCAAATATTTACCAAGATACTGACTGACTTTACTTTCCAGTGAGCAGTAAGAATGATTTCATCAACAAAAGTTGTTTTTTATCTTTTCTGCATATATCTAAATCAGACCTGGAGCCAATATTCTGTATTTGTTCCTGAAAAGCAATATTCTTTTCTAGGTAGCTTCTACTGTCAATTAATTCTGAAAACACCTGTTCACGTTCGATCAAGTTAAGCAGCATTCAGTCCAATCAGTGTATAGATGATGGACCGGCGACTGTAAGTAAACTCCTACATTCTTAAATATATTTCGGCTTTAGATTTTATATTTCTCTAATATTTACCCTTATAGAAGGCACAAGAGATACTCAAGGTAGATTGTTACTGTGTGGGTTAAATATATGAATGTAACGAATAGGATATCAGATAAGGAATTTCTGAAGATATATGGAAAGATTAGCGTTTAACCTTAGTTTTGAATATGTTAAGATTTTATTCGTCGGGAAAGCATCATCGTTGGAGTCGAAAAAAACGGTTTGTGGAAAAAAACTGTTCGGAGGAATTCGTTTCCTATTAAAGGTATATGAAGGTAATGAGGGATGTTCGCCAAACTGTACGCGGAATTGCAATACTTAATTGGAGGAACTGAGGAATGTAGCTCCTTTGAACATTTTACAAGGAAATAGCTAAAGAGTAACTGGAGCCTTGCAACGTTTCGTCTATGGGAAAAGATTGTATGATGGAAACTAATTCATCACCCGTAAGGCCGCATAAACGCTTTTGCACAATATCAAGCGAAGACTACACAGTTCCAGCCCAGTCATTGCAGTAGCACCCAATTTTCGGCCTGAACTGACACTTCTAAAGGTAGTAGATATTAGGCGTCAAGTATTTACCGGAACAGCACAAGGAACTGAACTTTTTTTATTTAACGATGTATATAATTGTTAAACTTAATGTCTAGGGGAAACCTTAAGTTCCAACAGGTGTTCAAGGCACCTCACCCATGAGAGAGCAGTCGTTCATATCGATAGATGAAAAATTATGGTCAGTTCGTTGATGATGGAACGTTACTATTTTGATTTTTGCAGCATTGAATATGACCAGCATGTTATTCCCACATTGAGATGGTAGAAGTCGGTCAGTGAGATCTGCTGCCAGGCTGTGATCATCTGGAATTTTGGAAGTTCACACCTATAATTTACACACATATTCACAAAAATCAGTGTATACTCTTAGCCAGACTATTAATATAAAGTAGAAAGAGGGTGGCACCGAGACGCAAGCCCAGGGGTTCGTTTGAAATTAAGGGCCTCAGAGAACTGGCGATTGACAACTGCCTTCATGGGCCTACCTGGTAGGAAAGAATTGATAATTGAGAAGACACAGCCAGTGATTCCACTGCTAGAATGCTTGTGTAACAACCACCTATGACACACGTTATTCTTTTGTTAATCTTCTAATACCAAATCTTCATTTATCATGCTCTTAGTGGAACTAAGGGTTATAAACTTGGGGTAGGTCAGTTTACTTTTCGTCAGTTATCAGTTTATATTTGACCAACTATAAGAGACTGACCGGTACGTGTACTTTTCAAGAACGCCACTAAAAGGGATATGAGGGCGATGGACATGGACATAGAGAAGTGGGAAGACGTCACCAACGATTGCTGACCACGAAGATGCGAATTATTCCGAGGGCTGGAGAGAAGGTAGGAGAGAAACGTCGGGGAGAAGCGTGCTTTTCGGAAGGAAACCAAGACGTCATCGGCGGGGAGCTTCTTCTTTGCAATCGAGACTGTGACACTCGTGAGGGCCTGTACAGCCATAACAATAAATTCGCCGACATCAGCAGCTGAGGCATAACTCTTGGGGCGCAGATCCACGTTTTCTCGAGACTGACGGATGCCACACACACACACACACACACACACACACACACACACACACACACACACACACACACAATTTTGTTATTGTTTTTATGCACATATCTACGAGAGCTCATAACAGACTAAACGACGCCTACAAAAGATCTTGGAAATGTATATACCGCTAACTTTCATGACCGTTTAATAATAATAATAATAATAATAATAATAATAATAATAATAATAATAATAAATACTGTGTTAGCCCAAGATGCAGATTCTGTGACAAATATCCAGAAACCATTGATCATCTTATATCAGGTTGAACGATATTGGCACCCACTGAATATAAAACCCGGCATGACAGAGTGGGCCAATATCTGCACTGGAAAATTTGCAACTCCTATGGGAAGGAAACTGGAAGAAATTGATACGAACACCACCCTGACCCGGTTACGGAGATATGACCTGTTACAATTCTATGGGACTACACAATACACACTGACAGAACAATCAAAGCCAACCGCCCAGACATTGTTATTAAAGACCACAAACAAAATAAGTGCCTCCTTATTGATATGGCAGTCCCTGCAGACTGCAATGTGTCTTTGAAGATATTCGAAAAACTGTCAAAATACAAGGACCTTGAAATAGAAATCTCAAAAATGTGGCACATGGGAACATCAACAATTCCTGTTGTAGTTGGAGCCCTTGGACTGGTTGGAAAAGATTCCAGTAGGCTGATTGAAGGGATCCCTGGAAGTCCATGCCTCAAAGAGATACAAAAAATTGTTCTGACAAGTACAGCCCACACTTTACGAAGGGCTTTATCTATGTAATTATTATTATTTTTTTTGCAGTGGAAAGTGTCATGATGCCATTTCTAACCTTAGGTCCCTGGGCGGGACGCGGAAAGAAATGTGTAAACGCCAGATATCAAAGGAAATAAAAATAAAAATAATAATCTAATTGTATGCATGTACCATGTCTCTTGAAGAAGTTGGAGATCACGGCTCTCCGCAATTTGCTGATCTTTGTAGCGCTTAAAAACTTTTGTATTTTTTTATCTCTCCTTAATCCTGTTTCACTGTCCATTTACTCAAGACCGTTATGTAGGTTATATGTTGCTTACCTGGGTCCCCTTTTGCTTTCACCCATTCTATTGAGTATCAATTTTCTCAAGCCCTTTTTCCTCATTATATGTCCCCAAAATTTCAACTCTCTCTCTCTCTTTCTCTCTCTCTTTCTCTCTCTCTCTTTCTCTCTCTCTCTCTCTCTCTCTCTCTCTCTCTCTCTCTCTCTTCCTGATGTTAATTATACGTGACATTTTTGTTTCTATTTTCTCTAAATAATCCATTTTGCTAATATGCTCGGTCCATTGTATTCTTATCTTCCTTCTGCCAAACAAGTATCATATTGTTTCAAGTCTCGTTGTCATCCGTAAGGAGGCTGTTAAGCATTCACTGCCATACAGGAGGACTGATATACTTATAACACTAATTTATACAAATAATAATGCAAGTAAAATATTGCCAACTTCCGCATTTATTTATTTTTATTACCTCGGAGAATATATATATATATATATATATATATATATATATATATATATATATATTATGTCATTCGCAGACAGTACTGTTTCGCTGTATCACAGCTCCTCAGTGCGACTAGACTTTCGAATGCCTCAAGCCAGGATTGAAACACAACTAATTTGGTGTCAGACAGAGCTATCTTCACTCGGTAGAGTTACACAACTAAATCTAGCGTATTGTTTTCACAAATGTAAATAAATACCCATCATCCAAAGTGCTCCATTCATTTTACTGAAGAGCTTTGCATTAGTGCAGGTGGCTGTTGTTTATAGAATTAGCTTATCACTCAACAGTGTTCAATTGAAATGTATTTTCAAGAGCTAAATTATGTCATTCGCAGACAGTACTGTTTCGGGGTATCACAGCTCCTCAGTGCGACTAGACTTCCGAATGCCTCAAGCCAGGATTGAAACACAAGTAATTTGGTGTCAACCAGAGCTATCTTCACTCGGTAGAGTTACACAACTAAATCTAGCGTATTGTTTTCACAAATGTAAATAAATGCTCATCAGCCAAAGTGCTCCATTCATTTTACTGAAGAGATTTGCATTAGTGCAGGTGGCTGTTGTTTATAGAATTAGCTTATCACTCAACAGTGTTCAATTGAAATGTATTTTCAAGAGCTAAATTATGTCATTCGCAGACAGTACTGTTTCGGGGTATCACAGCTCCTCAGTGCGACTAGACTTCCGAATGCCTCAAGCCAGGATTGAAACACAAGTAATTTGGTGTCAACCAGAGCTATCTTCACTCGGTAGAGTTACACAACTAAATCTAGCGTATTGTTTTCACAAATGTAAATAAATGCTCATCAGCCAAAGTGCTCCATTCATTTTACTGAAGAGCTTTGCATTAGTGCAGGTGGCTGTTGTTTATAGAATTAGCTTATCACTCAACAGTGTTCAATTGAAATGTATTTTCAAGAGCTAAATTATGTCATTCGCAGACAGTACTGTTTCGGGGTATCACAGCTCCTCAGTGCGACTAGACTTCCGAATGCCTCAAGCCAGGATTGAAACACAAGTAATTTGGTGTCAACCAGAGCTATCTTCACTCGGTAGAGTTACACAACTAAATCTAGCGTATTGTTTTCACAAATGTAAATAAATGCTCATCAGCCAAAGTGCTCCATTCATTTTACTGAAGAGCTTTGCATTAGTGCAGGTGGCTGTTGTTTATAGAATTAGCTTATCACTCAACAGTGTTCAATTGAAATGTATTTTCAAGAGCTAAATTATGTCATTCGCAGACAGTACTGTTTCGGGGTATCACAGCTCCTCAGTGCGACTAGACTTCCGAATGCCTCAAGCCAGCATTGAAACACAACTAATTTGGTGTCAGCCAGAGCTATCTTCACTCGGTAGAGTTACACAACTAAATCTAGCGTATTGTTTTCACAAATGTAAATAAATGCCCATCAACCAAAGTGCTCCATTCATTTTACTGAAGAGCTTTGCATTAGTGCAGGTGGCTGTTGTTTATAGAATTAGCTTATCACTCAACAGTGTTCAATTGAAATGTATTTTCAAGAGCTAAATTATGGCATTCACAGACAGTACTGTTTCGCTGTATCACAGCTCCTCAGTGCGACTAGACTTCCGAATGCCTCAAGCCAGGATTGTAACACAAGTAATTTGGTGTCAGCCAGAGCTATCTTCACTCATATATATTTATGAGAATGTGGAAAATCTTTAGATGTATTTACGCAATCCGTCTACATATCCAGGCGTACGATTTGTTCAGCCTACATCCACCTAAATACACATTTCCAGAATATATGTCTCACTATATATGTTTGATATGGTTTGGTTCTTGACGGAAAATTAAAAGTATTTAAAATGAAAATAAAAGCATGAATGAGATTTTGTAATAATTTATGGTATTCAGAATATAAATATATCCCCACAGAAGGATGAGAATTTAAATCTCATGGAGAAATTAAAGAAGAAATATTCTTATTAAAATTGTCCAAATTATCAGATTCCAGACACATCACCGAATGAAGGCTGAAAATAGAACCCATCATTAATAGATGGACGATATATAATTTGCGACTTAATAACATATTTCCAGTGCATCAATATTTATTACGGAACATGGGCCTAAATACTGAAAAAACATGGCTTGATAATAAATTAGTTTAATATATGAACTTTAAATATATATTACCATACATAGCACTATCGATGTCAGACGTTTATGTGAAATCTGTTAATACAACTATATCTCTTTCTTCTAACAATATAGATATCGTTTAAAGAAAGATTATATTCAAACTGGAAACAAACTGTTTATGATCAATGTTTAATATTTAAATACTCTCATTCCCCTGGTATTTACACACACACACACACACACACACACACACACACACACACACACACACATACATATATATATATATATATATATATATATATAATATATATATATATATATATATATAAAAATATATATACATATTAGGTCATCCCATAAGTTCTGTCCCAATTTTAACTTTTTGTTAAAATGAACGAAATGTAAAGAGTATTTTATAATGTCTGATGGAGCTGAACATTATTTTTTGTTTAGATGCATTTAAACTAATCAAATTTTATTTCAGAGAACAATAAAATTAAATTTTTGTTTGATTAAAACCCTGCTAACTTGGAAGTACCCAAGAATCATTTGAGGCACATAATGCTTTATGTGTTCAAGAAAGGAAACTCAGCAGCTGAAGCGGCTAGAAACATTCACTCGGTTTATGGAGAGGAATGTGTGAATGAAAGAACTTGCAGAAGATGGTTTGCAAAATTCAGAGGTGGAGATTTCACCCTTAAAGATGAAGATCGAACCAGACGTCCAGTTGAGTTTGATGAAAAGCTTCTTGAAGCAGCCCTTGAAGATAATCCTGCTTTATCAGTTGAGGAATTGGCAGTGGTTCTCGGTTCAAACCATACAACTGTTCATCGTCATCTTCAACAAGTTGGAAAAGTTCCTAAACTTGGAAAATGGGTGCCTCATGAATTGTCTGAAAACAACCTCAAATCCCGAGTTGACATAACATAAGTATATTGAATAGCCGAAGTCTATATAGCTCTATAAGCTATAACTTCTTTAAACAATTCTATCTGGATATTAACTTTTCTAAACGACACTCTACGAGATGTTGTGTTTCTGAACAGTTCTTTTATTTATTTATTTATTTTTTTAAGTTATAGTGTTTATCTAAAAATGGATATTTCCATATTATTGTTCTTCGAAATTTTATCATTTCTAAAGGATCTCTCCTAAGAGTATCCTTTCTGAGTGATTCAATGTCGGAACAGTGGCATTTATAAAAGATCGTATAATCTAAATACACCATTTTAAAGAATTATTTCAGTATAATGTTGTATTTCTAAATGACTATCTCTCCTGATTGTAGCTTTTCTATACCATTCTCTCTCCAGAACCTAACAGTTCACAACGATTCGTTCGCTTAAATATGGCTTTCCCAAATAGATGTGTATCTCCTATGTAACATTTCTATATGATTCTATCCAAATCATAGACTTCCTAAATTATAACATAGTTTTTCTACACAGTTATCACTTCTAATCGTAACATTCATATTCCATTCCCTCCCCAATACGTAGCATTATAAAGCGATTGTGTCTTCTAAACGTGTAATCAAACATTGTGTATGATTTGGTTACTGAGCAAATGGTAGTTTATTGAACACAAACAATCTCCATTCTCAGATAGCTATCAATCTGTGTGTGCTGAGAAGTTCTTGAAAAAGCTGTGAAACATTTAGAAATAAATTTGAGAGAATAGAAATTTTACATCTAACTCAATCATGTCTCTTTCTCCCCACACTTCCTCACTTCGTTAATTTACATCTGCTTAGTACTGCCCGTCAAAAATGTGTAATTTATTTTCATTTTTCGTTTCAAACTTTGGAAGTAAAATCTGATGATCCGTGGTCCTCTAAAAAGGCTGTGAAATAATTTATTACATGGAACTTTAAAGTGGTCTGTTTTTATTTTTAGTTAAAATATATACATATATATATATACATATATATATACATATACGCACACACACACACACACACATACACACATATATATATATATATATATTTATATATATATGTCATTCACAGATAGTACTGTTTCGCTGTATCACAGCTCCTCAGTGCGACTAGACTCGCGAATGCCTCAAACCAACATTGAAACACAACTAATTTGGTATCAGCCAGAGCTATCTTCACTCGGTAGTGTTACACAACTAAATCTAGCGTATTGTTTTTACAAAAGTAAACAAATGCCAATCAGCTAAAGTGCTCCATTCATTTTACTGAAGAGCTTTGCATTAGTGCAGGTGGCTGAGGTAATTTTAATTTACTTTAGAATTTATTTAAACACAACATAAATTTTGTCTCGGTTACGTATAAACAATAAAACACTTAAATAATACAAACTAAATAAAATGCTAAATCTTTAAGATGTAATTTACCGGTAATTATTCCCACAAGGAATGCATTGGTGATACCCCAAGAATCTTAAATAAAATACTATATGAATATCAAAGGGATATTCTACAAAATTGCATTAGTTGCACACTATAACTGTTTCTGTGTGTTTATAATTATACTCACACACACACACACACAATCACAAACTTCTGGTCAATATCTTAAGGACAATGGGAATAAAGAAAAATATTGAAGACAGCCTTAAAAATGAAAATAAGAAAAGGATAAATGAAAATTAAAAACATTTTATCATTTAAAAGGAAAACTGGAATACTGGAAAATTACGCTAAAGATTAGCTGACGTCCCTTTACCGACGTAATTTTAAAGTTACTATTGTCAAACTAAGTCTTTGCTTTATTGTGAAGCGCTCCGTAGCCGAGCGGTGAAAGATCACTTGATCATACTGTGGTTTCTCACCACTGCAAAGAGCGATGAAATTTCAAATTGCCTCGGAATGCATATCTCCTTTATTAATTTTTCTCGAGTGCGCAGGCCAATAGACTATCAAATACTACTCAAAATAAACGTAGCCTCTACTCAAATACGAGTATTCATTAAAATAACGTTTTGAGTAATAGAAAAATGTATTAAAAAAAGAAAACCAAACTATACTTAATATATATATATATATATATATATATATATGTATGGATGTATGTATGGCGTGTATTTTGGGAGACATTTCTCATGATAATTTAGACAAGTTTGGTCCACATATTCTTAATATCATCCTCTCATATTCCTCTTAGGGAAGAAAGAAAATTAACATATTGATGTATATCCATTTTATTCGCGAGTACTTTCACAATGTTATCTTCTGGACCTTGATTTTTGCTAAGAAAAAAATTCG
>OZ038475.1:71808816-71811316 GCA_964036315.1 Acanthosepion esculentum
ACATGTCCATGTCACAAAAAACTAATCGTCTTCATAAATGCAGCTGTTGAGTTATGTATACAAACTTGATGATGATAAAATAAATTCAGGTTAATAGACAACACACAATAAAATATCTGTGTTCAATCACTTAATAAAAGATTAATGTACAATTTCTATATTTTAATGTTAAAACTATAGCTATGATTTATAAAGTCAAGACGTGAGCTGACATATATATATATATATATATATATATATATATATATATATATATATTTATTCAAACAAATTTAAAAGAGCGTAAACTGTCGTTCCGTTTATTAACTACAATATGCATGCAACAGCTGAAAATCGGATGTTGATGCGATTCCCCAGTTTTGTCTATGCAGCCTCTAGTTATGGGGTTACTTGAAGATGGCTGGTTTATTGAATAGAAATTTATCACCTGCTTGCTTCAAGTTTTTAACAAAAGTTTTTTTTTTAATTTTAAATATTACAAAATTATTCAGAATGCTCAATTATGATTTTATGTTTAATTTTAAAAGTAAATTAACATTTATGTATTTTTAAAAGCATTTTTAAAATGTGTTCAAGCAATTCGGGGCGTACTTCCAGATTACATTCAAACAAAGGTTCCCGTATGATCACCGAAGTTAAGCAAGCTCGAGCCAGATCAATACCTGGATAGGTGACCGCTTGGGGATATTAGCTGCTGTAAGCTTGGGTGTGTAGGAGGTGTAACTCGGAATTGTTAATCGGAGTACCAAGTACCAATTCCAGGCGGATTCGTTATATTCACTTACGCGCAGATAATCTTGAAAACGTATGAATCCGCCACTTCTCCCCCATCTATGGGTCAATTAGTAAGACTTGTATCACTAAATCATTATCTCCAAAAATAAAATAAAGTTGTGTAAAAAAATATTCAGATTTTGGCATTAAATAATCGAGAGAAGTGTTGATATGATGCGAAACAAAAACAACCAAGTATTTTATTTTATTATTATTATTATTATTATTATATATATATATATATATATATATATATATATATATATATATATATATATATATATATATATATATTGACTTGGATAGCGTAATGGTTATCGACTCTGAAAGTGGGATCAGTGGACCGATTTTTTAATATAGGGTGACCCAAAAAAACGGGATTGAGCAAGTGGCCCAACTGCGAGACAGTGACCTTGAGCAAGTAAACATTTCGCCATTTTAGTAACGAGAATGAAATTCACAGTATCCCAGCTGAGATGTTGCAGCAGTCAATGAGGAATCTCATCAGCAGATTTCAAGAATGCATTCGTACAGGAGGACGCCATCTACAAGACGTAATTTAAAAAAAAAATGAAAATTCCATCATTGTTTCTTAAATGGCATGTTTTAAGGTTTCAATTACTATGAATTAAATATTTTTCTTCCATCACTCTTGGTTTTAGTGGATTGTTAAATAGTTCCCGTTTTTTGGGGTCACTCTGTACAAATGTTGGCATTATTATTTTAACTACGTTCACTCTTCGGCAATGTCTATTGTCTTAAAAATGATTAGAATTATAATAAAACCTCAACTTAAGATGAAAATGAATTTCTATATTATTGGTTCTTGAATATTTACAACAAAAATATTAAACGCTATTTATTTATTTAATTGTTTATTCACAAAAATAATTTTATATTTAAAACATTCTAAAGCTAATACAGTTAAAACTAATGCAATGCACTATTTATCATTTACCAATTTCAAAAGAAATAAATATTAGGTTATTTTTTATTCATTAATTTTTAAGTATTTAGTAAATTATTAAATTATGTGCACCACTTCTGAGGAAATCCTTATCATTGACCTTTTATAAAGTTTGAATCAATTGGAAATTAACCGATGTTTTTTCAACCATCCCGATAAATTGTATAACAAAGAGTATAAAAAACAATCTAATAAATAGTGCTTTTTATTTTTTGTCAGATCTCAAGAACAAACAACATGTATATATTTACTTTCATATGTTTAGATTTTACTACAATTCGAATTATCGCTTATTAAATCAATATTGCCGAAGAGTGAAATTAGTTAAAATAAAAGAAATGTTATGGGGAAGAAAAAAAAATCCCTTTCGACAATCCGATTTTTACGGGCACGAAATTCCGTTTATACATTAATGTTCAACTAATGCAATGTCGAAAATTCAGTCAATGTGGTGGGTTATTGTTCGGTATGAAATAAGCGTTAGAAAAGGCAAAAAGTGCGGTTCATGTGGGAAAGATAGCGCTTAAGCCTAGACTTGAAAAGGCAAGATTGTAGTGATCCTACCGGAAGTCTGTTCAACAAAGCAGGCATCATTCGTTCTTGTATTGGCGGTATGGCAGCTGGTGAAACCAAAGAATATCGACCCACAGAACATTTGGTATGGAAATAGCGAAAGCTTTGAATATTCGATAAATCTTAACGAAAGATATTCACTCTCCACGTATTGGACAGAGGTTAGAATCCTGCCGAAGAGCGCAG
>OZ038475.1:71818816-71831316 GCA_964036315.1 Acanthosepion esculentum
TCGGTCGATTTTCCCCGTTTGAAGCAATACTGAAGAGCTGTGATACAGCAAAACAGTCCGTCTGTGGATGAATATATATTTTAATAGCCATAAACAAATAACGTTTGCTTTATTCATAAAATTACGGCCTGGGTTCATGCTTAATGTTATTCCACATGGATAGTTCTTTGTTAATTCTAAGTCGCAAATTTAAAATTTGTTCTTCTCTCTCTGTTATGCACTGAAAAACAATGCATTTAATTTCTGTCTTATTTTTCTTCTCTTTTTGTTCCTATATATTCTATATTACATTTCGTTAGTAGAATGATATGTAATAAAAAAACAGAAGGAGAGATTGACATTGCAAAATCTGTATGGATGTGGAAATGCAAATTATACAATTTAACAAAATGAATAACTGAATAAACGAAATACTGTAGAAGTTTTATAATGTTGGCCTGAGGAATCATTCCTGTTAAGCAAACTTATAAAATACTATAAATCCTGGAATACTTAATAATAAACATTTTGAAAATGTAATTTTATTTTAAAATCGGAAAGAATTAAACAATGGTGTCAATGGATAAATAAAAAAAGATGTAAATTATATATATATATATATATATATATATATGTATGTGTGTGTGTGTGTGTGTGTGTGTGTGTGTGTGTGTGTATATATAGAAAGAGAGAGAGAGAGAGAGAAAGAGAGAATTAAGGAAAATGTCACTTGTTCTTTTTTACCTTCGGCATCTCGACTTCAGAGTTACGTAGATAGACCCATCCGTTCACTCGTCAAGGCTTTCAGTAATTGACTAATTTTCCTTTTTATATGCACTTATTTCAAAGTATCTGTGTGTACGCGTTCGACCATACGCTCATCTGTCCAGATATGCGTTTGTGTAGGCTGTCGTGATTATTTGTACTTTTTGTCAGTTTTAATTTTCAAAATTTTAGCCATTTTTCTCTTTTTTTTCTTTTTCCTCTTTTATTTCAATTGTTGGAATTTGTTTCGTTTTGCTTTCGTTTTTATTTTTCTAGACATGTCGACGTTTCTAAATCGTGGTGTAAATTTTATGAAATAAAATTACACAGCTTTTTGTGTAATAAATTAATTTTACCTGCATTTTTAATACACACACACATATATGTGTGTGTGTGTTTGTGTGTATAATAAACTTAGATTAAACTCATATCATATATATTTAGTGCTAGAGTGTGTTATTATATTTCATAATTTAAATCAAAACAATGTCGACTCACAAAACGTGTTGACGGTGAGCGGTTCAGCATAAATCCAGGAATAATCTATTTGACAAGTTAAAGCTAATATATAATGGAACAAATACCACAATATCCGCAAGGCCCCGTAAATGTGGTGGTAAATTCTACAAAATGGAAATGATCTTACAGGTCCTAAATTGGCAGTAGCGTAAGAAAGAGAGACAGGCATCGACAAATTATAATCCATAAACAGATACAGTAACATTAGATAGATAGATAGATAGATAGATAGATAGATAGATAGATAGATGATTTGAATTCTTCCATTGTTACCAATGAATTTTTGGTTCTAAGGTATCTTTCCCCTTTGCCGAAAAGATTCCAGTATTCACATGCATAACATTGGTGTTTACATCCGAGATAATCAGCCGATGGGCAGATAATTGTCTCTACCTTTACATGTGCGTCCGTCTTTCTCTACTAAATTCTGTCAGCTATCTCTTTTTCTTTCCTCGCTCCCCACTACTCCCAAGACTTCGGTATAGTAGACGCAATAGCTGACAGTATTGAAAAGGCTCTTTCTCTCCTTCCATCTGGGAACATCTTTGCCTTGGGTTACTTTAATGCTCATCACAGCACGTAGGTGAAACATTCCAATGGTACTCATGATGCCGCTATATAGACATTAAATCTTTCCATTGCCCAATCCCTCACTCAAATGGTAGCCTTCCCTACTTGTTTCCTTAGTCAAAACGAACAATGGGCTTTTCTACTGGATCTATTTCTTACCTCCTCCCTCGCTCTTGCTGAGCTTCACAATACTGCCGTCTTGGTAACTCAGACCACTCTGTGTCAGTTCTTGATATTTCCTTCCAAGCATCCGTTAAACAGGGACCTCCTATCCATAATACCTCTGACAGTTTCTTTTCTCGCACCCGTCGTTTGTGGAACTCTCTTCCGGCTCCATGCTTTCTAGCCAACTTTAATCTACAAAGTCTGTCTATATTTCTGAGATGAGGTATTATGTACAGTATTTATATTAGTCGGACTATTGTCCCCATCTTTGTCGCCATATTTGTCACAACGTTTCGGCCGTTGTACGCTCCGGCCTTCTTCAGGTGGAAAATTCGCAGGAGATAACTGATAACTGACATCCATCAAACATGGCACGTGGAACTAGAACAGTCTACCCCAGTGATCGAAATAAAGAGTTCAGTTCGAAATTCCAACCACCTGAAGAAGGCCGGAGTGTACAACGGCCGAAACGTTGTGACAAATATGGCGACAAAGATGAGGACAATAGTCCGACTAATGTAAATACTTTAATCTACAAGTATTTAAATTCAATGCCAATTGCTATCTACTGTCTTTCAGAATGCTCTTTTCTCTTTCTACTCATTACTAATTCATCCACGCCCTTTAACCCCTTACCAAGGGTGACACTGATTAAAAAAAGAAGATATATAGATACAGAGAAAGAGTGTGTATGTGTGTGTGTGTGTGTGTGTGTGTGTGTGTGTGTGTGTGTGTGTGAGTGAGAGAGAGAGAGAGAGAGAGAGTGAAGTTTGCTTCGTTCTGAAAGGGCAAATATTCTTTGTCCATTTTTCTCTTTTGAACGTTATATTTCCCTCTATTGTCTTTTTATATTTAAGTTCAAATTTTAATATTAGACGAATGAAAAATTTGCATTATGCGTAATATTTCTTTAGTAATATGTAACTAAAAGTGTTTTAAAAACCCGGGTATTGTTGGAGCTTTTCGATTTGCACTTAAATAACCATATAACATTTCACTGAATGAATTCAACGACCCAAATGACATGAACATTTTCTCATTTTATTTAGTTTTCAAATAATAAATTTGTTAATCAATTTTTCAGGAATGTATTCGCATCTGATTATCGTAAGTATTTTGTTCCACATCACATAAGTATTCTTTGAAAAAGAATGTGAATAAACGGGTGTTTATGAAAGCACTTACACAAATCAAGATGATCGTAACCTTGCAGCCGATCTATCGTCAGACGGAGACATGTCAATCAATAGAGTAAAGATGTGACCTGTACATTTTAATTCCCTTCAAAAAAGTCAAACTTTTATCCTTTATTCATTACATAACAGACCACTCCTATTTCCAGTCACGATTAAAAACTGCATCCTCAATGAATTTTCATTATGGGAACATTTATTGAGTCGTTTCAAACCTGATTCCGATAGGTCCGTCAAAGCAAGAGGTGGAAGCTGCCATCTGAAATTACATTCAATTTGTTCTTAAGTGGAGAAAGAAATGCTTTGCAAATTTTATATCATCGGAAAGGAAACTGCACTTCTCAATAAAGTTTATTGAAGAGTCTGAACGTTTTTTTTACACACGCACGTTCATTACATTTTGCTTTTTTTACATCTTTAATTTTTTTAGCTGTAGATTTTTCTTTCAGTTTTAAATGTTTTCTTCGATATGAAATTAATGTTTAATGATTCTTATAGAAGTTGCTAGGTTATATTTTTAATTAAATTGCAATATTTGTTAATTTATATTATTAATTAAATTGTTAACTTTTGTTATATTTATATCATTAATTAATATTTTTAATTAATATATTAATTCATTTATTATGTTATATTATTATGAAAGTGAGAAAGTAAATTTTTGTTAAAATTTGGCATCGTATATTTGTGTGTGTGTATGTATATATATATATATATATATATATATATATGTGTGTGTGTGTGTGTATGTGTATATATATGCGTGTGTGTATATATGTATAACTATAATTATATATGTATATATTTGTGTTTATATATATACGTATGTGTGTATGTACATACATATATATATATATGAGTGTAGATATGTGTGTGTGTATATATATATATATATGTATGTATGTCTGTGTATATATATGTTTATATGCATGCCTGTATATAAATGTGTGTCTCTGTACATATATGTGTTTCTATATATACGTTTGTAGTATATATGTGTGTATATTTATGTGTATATATGTATATATGTCTGTTCGGCCTTGTGCCACATCTAAGCTATGCTTGGAAAATCACTATGTATATATGTCTGTGTGTTCATATATATGTTTGTGTTTATATATTTGTATATATATATATGTGTGTGTATATATACGTGTGTATATATGTGTGTCTAAGTGTATGTATAAAATGTATCTGCCTATATATGTGCATATATATATATACATGTCGATATATATTTGTGTTTATATATATAGGTATAGAATATATATACATATATGAGTGTGTATACATATCTGTGTGTATATATATATATATATATATATATATATATATATATATATATATATATATATATATATATATGTATGTATATATATATGAGTGTGTATACATATCTGTGTACATATATATATATATATATATATATGCGTGCATTTATTTGTATATATGTATATGCATCTCTCTCTCTCTCTCTCTCCATATATATATATATATATATATATACATATATATATATATATATATATATATATATATATATATATATACATATATATATATATATATATATATATATATATATATATATATATATATATATATATATATATATGTGTGTGTGTGTGTGTGTGTGTGTATGTGTGTGTGCGTTTCTGGGTCTCAGTGTATATCTTTTATTTCTCCAATTAAGAAAATTTAAATTATATCATGTTGAATGAAGAGATTATGCTAATGACGTGTCGATTCTATTACAACCATTCTACATATATAGTCACATGTACCAATTACATGTGCTGAAATGTTCTACGGTTGAAACTCTTTTCCAAATCTGACAAAATTATGGAACACATCTATCTATTGTAATAAGAAATATCCTATTATATTTTGCTTGCCGCCCTCTTTGTTTGTTTCCACCCCGTTTGGTTCTCCCTATGCCTCAAAAATAATAAACTATACCGCGTTTATTTCCAGTGGAAAGAGCGGAAAAATCATTAATTCGTTTCGGTCAGTAAATATAACAAAGAATGAACGATAAAAGTGATGAAGTGGTGAAAGATAGACAGTTAGATAAAGTTTATAAGAACAGATACTCTACCTTGATCTCAGCCAAAATTTCGAAAAAACAAACGTTCTATTTTTCAGATGAAAATTATCGAATCATGGAAACCATTATGGCGATCGCAAAAATTAACAAAACGAGAAATGTTCGTAAAATGAGGATTTAGTTAGAAAGAAAGAAAGAAAGAAAAAAGAAAGAAAGAATGAAAGAAAGAAAGATAAAAAAGAAAGAAAAACAAAGAAAGAAAGAAATAAGGGAAGATAAATGTGTTTATCGTTTCCTAAAAATACATCATAAATAATCGATTATTCCGTTTTGATCACCTGGAAAGAGGGAGAAAAGAAACTATTTGGTGTCTGTGGGAAAATTAACGAAAGAAAAACAGGTGTAAAGTAAAATAAATTAACGGCTGTTTCAGTGAAATTAAAAATTTGTCAATTTCATATCTTTTCATTTCTCTTCACTTCTCTAAGTAACAACCAGCTTTCCTATTTATGAGTTTTGAAGTTATTGCATTATTTTGTTAAAATTGTTGAGTTCAAATGATTAACAATACGAGAAGAGAATTTCTACGGATATTCTATTCTCTCAGAACTCGCCATGAACTTATTCGAACTAATTTCATTACATCATCACTGACCGAACCCTGAACTACCACCAGTCACCACGAATGGTAGTCCCTTAAACTTACCACTGGAATCATATGATCCATCGCTAAAGATACTGGGAAAATGGTCGTTTCCCTAACCTGCTCCAGTAAGTACCTGACACCATGCGCTATTCTCTATCGTTACTAGAGCCAGATCAAGCATAAAATGGAATAATGTTGTCATATTTGGGCGGGAGATTCCCACTCCTCATTTTCTAGTCCAAAAACGTCTCCGAGTCCTTATGGCTGACAATTTAACCCTTATCTGACAAACGTTATGTGGCAAACCTCTCACTGGTCTGTCGCTACTTCCATGGAAACTGCTCGGACGAATTGCTTTCCTCGATTACACCTCTCGGCTACGACCCACCATGACACTCATATCGTAACACACTGCCTTCATTCATTGATGAGAAATGTTCAAATCGAACAGCTAATTTCGTCGAACTATTGCTCTGTGGAAACGATTTCCAAGAGGATTTTCTCCGATCACTGCAATCGTAATATCTTTAAGTCTAGGGTTAACCGTTGTCTTTCGTATAAATTGAATCTTACTCTGTAATAATCTCCCGCGAGTGCCCCCAGGTATTTGTACAGATTGAATATCATGGTAAAATAATAATAATAATTGACTTAATTGTTAAGAATCAACATTCATCAGATTTTTTAAACAGGAAGGCGGGAAAACTTTCATGGGACTTTCTAGTAGATTTTATTGTACTCAACAGGTTTTTATCTCCCTATCTCACTCTTTCACTATCTCCCGGTCGGTCTCTATCTCTGTCTCTCTCTCTACACACAAACACACACGTGTGTGTGTATCTTTTCCTGGTGGAGTATAATATTACGGCCAGGGCGAAACAGGAGATAAAAACTAGAAAGGCAGTTTTGTGTCAGTCTTTTAACTGCTGCGAATCTACAGGTTAACAAACTCCCTACCTAAAAACATTTTATCTTTGCCTCTGATATCATCCTCTTATGCTGCTTGGACGTAAACAACTTCGCCACAAAATCGATAATCTATGTCATTACCTTTCTCTCTCTCACTCACCCAGATCACACACATACACACACACATACACACACAAACACACACATATAAATATATATATATATATATATATATATATATATATATATATATATATATATATATATATATATATATAGGAGATTCAACATTGCTTCCGCATTCGGATCTCCCCTTACAATTACAAAAGGCAAGGGGATGATGATGATGATGATATATATATATATATATATATATATATATATATATATATATATATATATATATATATATATATATATGTGTGTGTGTGTGTGTGTGTGTGTGTGTGTGTGTGTGTGTGTGTGTGTTTGGATCAAAGGAAATAAAACTGAAAATTAGTCTTTTTTATTTTCTTGTTGTGATCATGTTTTTCTGATCATACGACCATAATCTGCTTTGGAAACATTTCCTACATTCTCATGTGGATTATTAGCGCATCATGAAAAAAAGGTAAAAGACAAAATATTTACAATATATATGAAAATGGGAAGACGACTGCGAGATTATTTTGCAAGTCACTTCCCTATAACAATCTTAGTAATCCAGTGAAGATAAAGAAAACGTGAGCAATGGCAATGTTTTAGTGAAAATGGAAGCAAAAAGAACCTTTGTATTTAACAACAGAAAGATCGTTTAAATGCTAGGGCGCATAATGATGAAAGTGGGCTTTAAAGATTTTATAATTACAGAATATATTCACAGCAAGAGGGGCAAAAGGGATAAAAAAATATGCGCCCAATGACATAAATCGAACCTGTATTCAACTCGTAACCGTCATTTTGCCTGCCGATCTATACCATTTAGCTACAGAAGAAGCATATGGTCTGCAAAGTGAAATTACTGCTTTTAAACAACAAATTTCCCGTTCTTTCTCGAACGATCATATCTGTTTGAATTGTATCTTAAAGTCAACAAAATATAACATATATTATGACAAGGACAATTATTTTAATATATTTTCTATGAAATTTCTTAGTTAATACTCTTTATTATAACCTTAAATATAAAATTATACAATATGTATAAACAGAAAATATAATCTTTAATTCTGCATTGTATTTTAAAATTGGTTTATGCGGGTTTTATTTTAATTTTTCGTTTTAATCTGATGGCTTTTAAAATCCTTATAAATTACTTTTAATTTATGTGGTGAAATAATCATTATCAATATCATGAAGTAATCCTAATTCCTATTGTTTGCTATATATATATATATATATATATATATATATATATATATATATATATATATCAACACAGATATAACAAAATATTATAAATATCATTATTTGTCAATATATATATATATATATATATATATATATATATATGTGTGTGTGTGTGTGTGTGTGTGTGTGTGTTGTTGTGTGTGTGTGTGTGTATGTGTAACAGAGTTGAAAATTTCTCTTGTGGCCGGATTTGTCATTTAGTATTTAAATAGAGTAGGATTTATTGTTACATTCCGTGTCATCTCTAGATCCCCACGTTACTACATAAAACGGTATCAACTAAAAGGTTAATTTATTTTTGGTATTTGCATTATAAAGACCCACAGCTGGGATTCTAAGGGGCAGTAGGAGGAAATACGTTACAGGAACGCATGAGGCTGTTGAATGTAGAATAAAGAATAGAATATAACCCTTTATTCTAAATTCAACACCGTCACATGATAAGACACCAGAAGTGTTGAAACAAAATGGCTAGTTTTGTAATGATTTTATAACATTTTTAGGTCATAGTTTTCGAATAAATGATTATATTTGCTCTACGCTGTATTGAGCACTCTTTTAAGAATAGTATTTGTTTGTTGGTTACTGGAATTCATTCCGTATACACCAATCCTATACTTGGATATATATATATATATATATATATATATATATATATATATATATATATATATATATATATATATATATAGAGAGAGAGAGAGAGAGAGAGAGAGAGAGAGAGAGTTTGACGCATTTCATCCGTTAGGACTTCATCAGACTGGGTTTGTTGACGTTGCTGTGACGACACAATCGCATGAACGAAGGACTCTGAAAGTTTCAACTTTGAGAAATAATTTTTTTTCGATCTAGCCAAAATCATGTATAGTCTTTACTTTCCATCATCTTTTTTATTATGGATCGCACATTGTGATAACAGAAAATCTGCTCAGTATCGTGAAACGTTTAAAGATGCTGGACGTAAATTTACTGTTGAGGAACTAGCGATTAAAGCACTTTCTAGACATTTTTGTTTTAGTGAATTATTTTATCTTTATTAGGCTAGCATTCCCTATGTCAAAATTGTGGTCAGTTTCTTTGCGGTAATCAACCAATGCGCTTTGTGTTTTGTTTTTTAAAATGTCTTTTTTGTGTTCAGATTGTCTTTTATTTAAACTTGATGTTTCTCTAATATATTCATTCTGGCAATCCTTAAAATTGATAGTGTAAATCCATCCTTCAAGTTTTGTTTTGTTTCGTTTTGTATTGATTAAGTCTTTTAATTTTAGATGTAATTGTAACAAATTTTATGTTGAGTTTAGATAAATTATTTTCGGTTGTAGTTTTGATAGAGTTAGCAGGAAGAATAATATATTTTTGATTAGTTGGGTTTATCTGGCGGTATAGTTTTTCTATTTAGGACTATGTTATAAAACCTTTTGTTTCGCATTGAATATGAAATAGGATGTTGAGTTTTGAAAGTATTTTCAATATATTTCTCCTCTGTTTGTAAATATCGAGGGCTGCAAATTCCGAGTGCTCTTAAGTAGAATCCAATGATTATTCCGGATTTTATTTTGTTATGATATGAATAGAAATTTATCATGCCATATTTGTTAGTTAATTTTCTGTGAACGCTAAGTTTTAGGCTGCTGTCAACTCGGTGTTACATGATGTATGGGAGATGTAAAATATTGCTTTCTTCCAATTCGTATGTAACTTCTATTGTAAGTTCGACTTTGTTTAGTATATCGACAAGATCCGGTAAGACAATATCATAGGCATGTATTAGTAGATCATATATATCGGAAGTACGTTGATTGTCCTCTATTAATATATCGTTGTGATACTGAAGTCCCGGTTCTTATATCAGAAGTTGCCTAAGAAACAGAAAATGCTTGAAAAAAAAATGAAACTGCCAGCACTTTTCGTTCATGCATATGTGTAGTCACAAACCCAGTCCGATGAAATCCTAATGAATGCAAAGCGTCACAAGAATTTTTCCAATTAGTTTTAGATCTTTTCTTTCAAGATCGTTCTTGATATATTAAAAAAATATTTAAAATTTATATACTTTTATCAAATATACATACATACATACATATATATATATATATATATATATATATGTGTGTGTGTGTGTGTGTGTGTGTGTGTGTGTGTGTGTGTGTGTGTGTACTCGCGCGCGGGAGAGTCTGTCTTTGTATGTGAAGAACGGCTAGATCGTTCACGTTTTGGCGATGAGAACAGAGTTCAAACCCTACCAAGGTCGATTTATCAGGGAGGATATTTCGTGATGTTATCGATGTGGCTGATGTGATACTAGCGTGCGGCACATTTGGAAAGTGACTGGAAGCCATACCACGGGTTGACTCAGGCATTATGAATGAAATTGGGAAGACGGAACTGTTTAGAAGCCGTCGATTGTTGTACAAGTAGAAGTCATCGTGATGTTGGGTTTGCACGTGCTGGCCATGTTCACAGTGTTGATCTTGCGAGATAACGGACTTTCTCCGGAAAACTTTAACTAACTGCCGTTTAGCATAATTGGAGTATAAAACAGAGGTGTGATCAAATGTAACTGAACAGTCGTTTGCATCAAGCATTGACTAGCAGTCTTATTGGATGGGCATCAACGAATACGAGTGGCTAGCCATTATATATATATATATATATATATATATATATATATATATATATATATATATATATATATATATATACGGAGGGTTGGTTATGTGGGTGTGCGTGCGCGTGTGTGTAGAGATCGAAGAGATCAAATATAGACAGAATGATAAGACAAATAATAAATAAGAAGAGTTTATCAATAGAAAATGTTTCACATTTATTAAAGCTTCATATGAAATATGAATAAAAAGTATAAGGAAACTTTGGTATATTTACTTTAGTGTTGTTTGATTTTCAATGGTTAAACAAGTGTAACAAGGATTTGACTTGGTAAACAAATTATGAATTTCAGATATTATATTCACAACTTTGAGAGCAATACTATATATATATATATATATATATATATATATATATATATATATATATATATATATATATATATATATTAGTTCTCATTCAGATTGACACCCAAACACTCTGAAATGCTTTTATTTGTGGCTGAGTGAATTGTTTACGTTGGTAAAACAAGACTTGCGCGTTATGAACATGGTTTGGTTTGGTTTCTTTTGTTTTACGGCATATCAATCTCAATGGGTCATTTAGTGCCGACAACTTTTTTTTTCCTGGTAATATTTGTGTTTTGTCAAATATCCGTTTTTGTTAATTTTTATTTTTTCTCAAAAATGTATAGCTGGTAATATTAATTTTTTCAAAAACGTATAGCTGGTAATATTAATTTTTTCAAAAACTTATAGCTGGTAATATTTTTTTTCAAAAACGTATAGCGGGTAATATTATTTTTTTTCAAAAACGAATTGCTGGTAATATTTTTTTTTAAAAACGTATAGCTGGCAACATTATTTTTTCAAAAACGTATTATCAAACGCCTTGCTGTTGGACTTACTTTATTGTCATACCCAGGACGTTGATGTAGTTTATCGTCATACCTAGGACGCGGATGTAATCTGAGTGTTAACTATTTGCCCATAGCTGGAACCCTAACAGGTGCTACCACCCCGGGTTAGGGTTGACCTGGGAACACCAGCAATTAAGTGATGGTTCCACGCTCCTCAAAACCTCCTGATCAGAGGCCTTGCTGTTAGACGTAGTTTATCGTCTTACCCAGGACGCGGATGTCGTTTATCGTCATACCCAGGACGCAAGGAAAATGGGAGGTTAATTATTTTGATCCTAAATATATGTTTTTAGTATATAGTCTAACCGATTTCCTTTTACTTTTTGTTCATGTTTCCATGACTTTTTATATTTTTTTGTTAAGAAATTTGAAATGTTGCAAGAACCTTTCAACTTTGCCATAGTTCTTCCTCTGAAAATGTTCATATATATATATATATATATATATATATATATATATATATATATATATATATATATATATATATATATATATGATAGACTCATATCATACATATATATATATAGATAAACAATTATTTTGTTAGAAATATTCTGTAGAAAATATTATTGTATAGACTAAAATGAGGATTATAAAAAAGACACGTAGTTTATTTATAATTCATGAATTTTTACAGAGAATTGAAACTTTGTTACGTACAATTGGATTTTCAGTGTTCAATAATTTGTTGTTTTCATTTTTCTTAAACTTTTTATTTTAACTGGTTTCGCTTAGCTTTTCAAAAAATTTTTGAACAGTTTCTGTCTCTACGCTTATGTATTGTACCAATGA
>OZ038475.1:71836316-71888816 GCA_964036315.1 Acanthosepion esculentum
TATTTTATAGATTTATACATATTTAAGAGTCTAATACGAATTATTTTAATATAAATCAATATTTCAGGAATAACGTTCCAAGGATTATTGAGTGATAAATAGGTATGTTTTCAAGAGTATTTAGATAAATCATTAGTTTTTTTTAACTATTAACTTCATAAGGGTGAAGTAAAAATGAATTTAAATGAAGAATTGTTGGTAAATTTGTTGAAAATTCACTTCAGAGTTGTCCTTTTCATAGACAGTTTGCCAAACAAAGTTACATGACCAAGTTTGTTCTGCTATTTACCCATAGCTTCGGGGAGAAGAGATCGATTTGCCGTCCCTAGGGCATTTGCCCGTAAGTCAATGCAACGAACACGAATGGAATTCGAACTTTGCTTTCCGATTCCTCAATCCAAGCCGCTATCACTCCTCTGTGTATATATGTATATATATATATAGAGAGAGGGATATATATATATATATATATATATATATATATATATATATATATATATATATATATATATAGATATATAGATATATATAGATATATAAATACACTTGTTAAATGAAGAATAATAACAATAGAACAAAAACAGGAAAATCTATTTAAAGGATAAGGCGTTTCGCTAACGTGAATTTTAAATTTGTATTGGCGTCCCTGGTTCGTAAAGGTACGCAGGTTTTTGCCCTACCTAAAGATTTATTTAGCTTTATTAAGAGACTTGAATATAGAGTTCAGTAGTCATGAATATTTGCTGCTTAAATAAAAGTAGGTGTCACCCTTAAATCGGTATACGTAAGGGTTAAAATGAAATTTTAAGAATGAAAAAGCTTTCTTGAAGTTTTTATATTAGCATTAATTGAAAGCTATAAAATTCAAAATTTAGCATTTCCAGCAAGTAAAATAATCTATGGTGTATTCCACACAGAAATTATATTGATCAGGATTCTTTTTTTCATTAAAATGGATCAAAACAGCCGTATTGTCACATTTGTAAACAAAAGTTAATTCTCGGATTTAAAAATCTTGCAAAATTAAAATATATATTTCTGAAGTGTTATTTGAGAAAACTTAGCAAATTTAAAGTTAAATTAACCCGATTTTAAAAAAATATTACTTACTTATAGAATAAAACTTTGTATATAAGCATTTATTAACTACGGGAATTGTTTTTTCTAACGTGTTGATCGATTTATTGAGACCCGATTGACAGCCGAACGTGTTCATATTTAAGTATGCTGTAGCAGACGATAAATTTTATTAGGGGGATAGCCCCTAAAGCACGTAACCTTTTTAATGATAGATGTATCGTTTTGTACATTTATACTTCAGAAATTCTGCACGTAATCATACATACAAAAGCAACTTCTTTTTAAAATATCCAGGGTCGTCAGATTGTAATAAACTTTAAGCTTATGATTAAAATCATAAAACATGAAAACAAATCTTGTAAAAAATATATTTTTCGTCGAATTTTTTTTATAAAATGAATAATGAATTGTTTAATACATATTATTCATAAAAGCATTTACAAGCATCTCTAATTCAATAATGTCTTGCGTTTTTGTTTTTCGATTCATAACAGCTTTTCGCTAGGCCCTGGTCCTAATTTTCAAAAACAATTCATTGATTTAAATTCTTCAATTAATTTTAATTTTAACTAATATAGTAATTAAAAATTATCACGTTGAATTTCTCAAGTTTCATAAAAATTAAGTAAGGGGCTGAAGCACATATAGAAAAATATTTTTATCAAGATTTTCTAATAAAAAATGACAAGAGTAATTTCATTATTACAAATTTATTCTTATATACATATGATATAAGGACTCTGCTTAAAAGATATTGCTCACATTTAAATATTTCATATTTTGTGGATGACAGTGAATTGACACCGACAACGAAGAACGTTAGCACTTTGCCGTATTCAGCAGAAATCACCACGAAGAAAAATATATATTAAAAGCGATACGAATAAAATGTCCGTGTTATCGTCTGCATAATTACTTCACTTGATATGCATTTGTCAACACCACGTACCATATTTGCATCATCAGATATGTTATACTTGCTTTTCATTAGCCTACACATCTTATTGATTTGTTTTCACACACGTGTACTTTTACACTGGTGAAAGCAATCTTATCTTTCAGCAGCATTACTGCCAAGATTTGCATACAGAAGTTCTGATCAAAACGTATGTGGATTGGTGCTGTAAAAAGAAAACTACAACACATAAATTCGGCATTTAATCTCCTTCGTAATAGTCGCTTTCTAAAGTCAAACGCTTTATCAATTAGAAAAAAAAATGTCCTCTTCAGGGTTTTGTTTTATCAGTCTTGTTTTTTCTAAGACGAATTTGTTGAATTTATCTGAAAATTATTATTATTTTATTTCTGAAGTGAAAAACGCTAAATATAGGTAGTGTAGGATTTGTAAATGTTATGATGTAAACATACTCATGCAGTAACGTTAAAACACTACATTTTACTAATTTCAGAATAAATGAATATTCATTAATATGATAAATTTCTTTCTTCCTTTAATAACGATATTAAGAAGAATGTCCGTGAATGTGAGAGGATTATATTAAAAATAAGTAGACAAAACTTGTCTAAATTATTTAATGTGATATGTTTAATGAAAACATGCTACCAAAATATACGCAATACACACACACACACACACACACACACACACACACACACACACATATATATATATATATATATATATATATATATATAGAGAGAGAGAGAGAGAGATGGAGAGAGAGTAAGATACATACAGAGTGAGAAAAGTGCAAATATAGGTAGATATAGAGTGAGTTTTCCTCTGTGTGTGGTTGTTTCTGTGCGGTGTGTGTGTGTGTCTGTCTGTCTGTCTGCACGCTTGTGTATGCATTTTGTTATCTTAGAATAAGGTTTTCAGCCATTAGTTGTCTGCTGGTATAAATTTCGGCATCGACAAATAAAGGGGAAAAAGAAGTTCGCGATAAGTGAAAGCATCCAAGCGTTTCGTTGACCATCCACTTTCTTGCAAGATAAAGTTCTGCAAGCCGCTTGAAAAGACGTCGACTCTGATAATATACTATCAAGATACGTTATTTGAAAATCCTCACCATGTTTTGTGTTGTTTGTTTACCGTAATCGTCCAGCAGACCATTAAGTGTTGCACCTGTCATCGATTCTAAGTATTTCATTGCGTTTGTAAATTATACATAGGAATATATATCTTGTATCATGGTTGGCTGCCGGAAAATTTTTCCCATTGTATTTTCTCGAGATGTAGAACCTGTCTATAAGTAGGAGATATAAGTAGAATAGGTTATATTTATTTACAGTTAAAATTTTCTAGCAAAATATTTGACGCTTGTCTCTGTTTTGTAAATATGTATTTACTAGCTTTCCAGTGAACATTCTAAGAATATTTGTAATGAAAATGTCATCAAGTCTCCATTTCCCATATTTTTTAAATTATTTAATCTGTGACCATCAAAAAATCCGTTAGTAATTTTAAAATTCAAATTTAAAATCCAGTATTAATGATACATGTTTACAATTCTGGTATTAATTATATAAAAAATGATGTAAAATTACATTTATTTTTTATAAAATATGCTATTAATTCAAGGTTTAGAGCAATACACTATTACAGACATGTCTCTTACAGGAAACAATTTTTTACCTCCATCAAAAATGAATTAAATTATCACATTTAATTCAAATACATTATTACTTGCTGAATATAAAAGGTAATATGTAATTAGTTTTGTGTATAACATTTGATATAATGCATAACCTGATTTTATTAAACATAATTCATAATACAATGCAGTGAAACAAATGTAATACAAAAATAAATAATGATCATATATATATATATATATATATATATAAATTATTATTATCCTTCATTTTATGTTTTTCCATTTTATCATATTTTATATTTTATTTTCATTCTTATAATGTTCTTCTCTCACGCTTATTGTTGGTAACTTTACTATTTTAAGGTGCAATATTTAAAACCTGTAACATTAATTATCACCGCATCTTAATATACTTTGTTTCAGATATACTTTGTTTCAAACCGTAAAACTGTCATTTGAATACTGCACCGGAATATTGCGTCGTACATGAAACTCAAATTCGTGCAGGAGATGTGATATAGCATGTATATTTTTTAATTAATACACACACACACACACACACACACACACACACACACACACACATACATATATATATATATATATATATATATATATATATATATATATATATATATATATTGTCATCCACAGACAGACTGTTTCGCAGCTCTTCAGTGTGACTAGACGTCCGGTTGCCTTTAGCTAGGATCGAAACCCGACTGAATTGACGTCAGTCTGAAATTCTACCACTAAGCCGTCGGTGAATTTTAGCGTATTTATTCTTAGATAAACACACAGTGACCGACAGAATTGAATTCGCTTTACCGAAGAGTCTTGCTATATCAGCCTTAATAGTCACTGTTTACAAACCCACACTTCCTTCCCCAGAGAGCTCAACCGAAATTAATTTTTCAGGAGCCAATATTATTGTCATCCACAGACAGATTGTTTCGCTGTATCACAGCTCTTCTGTGTGGCTAGACGTCCTGTTGCCATTAGCTAGGATGGAAACCCGACTGAATTGGCGTCGTCCGAAATTCTACCACTAAGCCGTCATATATACATGAGTCAATGTTTATAATAAGCAGTATTAACAACATTTACCAGCCTGAATGTCCGAGAAATTTCATAGCAAAATATGTTTCCTCCGAGAAGAATCGTAGCTGTCTCCTAGGCGGGACCGTCATATAGCCTCACGTACTATCACAGTTTAGCTGTAAGGGAAGCGTCGGTTTGCTTCCTTTAACTCTTTGATCCCTGAACAACGCTTTATGAGTGGTAGAGAAAAATGACGTAATTCCCAGTCACCGATTGAACAATGGTAGAGAAAAAAAATGACTTAACGCCCAGCCACCGTTTGAACGGTGGGTAAACCCTTGTAATGAGTTTTATATCGACATTTGAAGATTGCACATTTGCATAAAACTCAAGTCGTGCTATCGATGTCGGATAGTATGTATGTTCACTAACTTATACTTAATAGTTCTGTTATATCACGTTGAGCAATGTTGTTTTTAAATAACCCGAGAAAGAAATATACGTACATATGTTCGTGTAATATGTGCGTATACGTATGATATTCATCATAACCATATCTATCTATCTATCTATCTATCCCTGCCGTGTGCCGACGGCTTAGTAGTAGAATTTCAGACAGACGCAATT
Source organism: Acanthosepion esculentum (assembly GCA_964036315.1). Classification (NCBI taxonomy): domain Eukaryota; kingdom Metazoa; phylum Mollusca; class Cephalopoda; order Sepiida; family Sepiidae; genus Acanthosepion; species Acanthosepion esculentum. The sequence continues at coordinate 71,841,623 of OZ038475.1, forward strand.
CATTCGGACGTCTAGCCACACTGTAAAACAGCGAAAGAGTCTGTCTGTGGATGACAATTATATATATATATATATATATATATATATATATATATATATATATATATATATATATATATATATATATGCGCACATTTCATTGAATATGACATACCTTAATTATTTAAGGTATGTCATAGTGAGAAATTGTATAAAAAACTAAATAAAAGCACCTTGTCTGTCTTATTCAATGAATGATTGCTGCCTAAATACACACGCACACAAACACACAAACACACACACACATATATATATATATATATATATGTATATAGATAGATATATATATAGATATATATATGTATGTAGTTGTATGGATAGGAGTTTGTAAATCTGGGCTTCCCGCTGTAGCGATCACCCGCACACACACACACACACACACACACACACACACACACACACACACACGCATATATATATATATATATATATATATATATATATATATATATATATATATATATATATATATATATATATAGGAGAAGCGTGTTAAAATAGCTATATTAATTTACGAAAATAGTTTTGAATATATGATTAGCTTTTTAGTTTTTTGTTTTTCTTAAAGAAACCTTTTAAATATCAACTACAAAATTCTATGTAAGAAGCTGATCGAGCATAAGACTAATGAACAATATACTATATTATCTTCCTTCCTCTTTCATCTTAACTTCTTGTGAAAGTTGAAAGTCATACTTCTGTAAATTTTACGAGACAATGTAATCATTTGTATCTGTCGCAAATGACACTGTCTAGGATACAATTGCAGACAATTTCATATCATGACCTATAAATTCTTTTAGTTAGTTTGGATTTTAGCGTAGGCGTCATAACGAATACGCCTAATTTTAATTCTCTTTTTTCTTTCTTTATTTTTTGTTTCGAAAAAAGAGGAAGTATTCTGCTTTTGAAATTAAATTAATCGTCTACTCACCAGAAATGTACCATCGCCCGATTTTGAATAATACATAATATTTAGCTCTACTCTGTGGTGAGCCCTCTTTTAAATTAAACAGTGGAATTATACTCCATTTATTTTTATCTTACGTAGATACACACACACGCACACAAACATATACATATATATATATATATATATATATATATATATATATATATATATATATATATATATACCCAAGTCTTATTTTATCTATGTATATTTGACCGGTTTAGTTATATTTCAAGTTAAAATTCATTTAATAACATATTAAGCCACGAATAGCTTTGACATCTGACCGTCTAGATCATATTGAATGTAGATGTATGTGCCTGTGTGTACTGATGTGTATATGTAAGTAAAGTGCATTTGCCTATGTGTGGTTTGATTTTTTATATGTGTGTGTATATATCTAAATACGTCTGAGCGCTTAACATGCGTGCGTGAGAGGCGACTAACATGTTGAAATGAAACTAAAGTGTATACATTTGTCTGGGATTCCGAACATCCCTTTCAACATAATTTCAATGAAAATAGAAATTAAATAGCATATATATCTTTTATTTTTATTTTTATATTTTTATATTTTTTCTCCTTGGTAATTCTACAATTTAAAACTTAATAGAGATTTGATTTAGATTTCTAAATAGGTAATTTTAATTTTTTACTTTTAATTTTAATTTCAAATTTTATAAATCTTTTAATATATATGATAACCTTGCTTAGTTGTCAAATTTTTCGAATCATCCTATACTTTTGATTGGTCACTCTAGCTTATGTAACAGCGTTTACTCCTAGCTAAGGATCGTTGATTAATTTGAAACTTTTAAAACCATTTATTCTATATTCTACATCGTCACTTGATAAGACACTAGTAGTGTTGAAACAAAATGGCTACTTTTGTCGTGACTTTATAACATATTTATGTTGTAATATTCAAATAAATAATTATATATATATATATGTGTGTGTGTGTGTGTGTATGTGTATGTGTGTGTGAGAGAGTGTTTGTCTGTATGTGTGTGTGTGTGGCCTGACACTGTCTGTTATAGGTACCTCCACGAAATATAAACAAAAGAGCATAACATGATGAAAAAGACACCAAACTTGACGAAAACAAAATTTCATCGTCTAATGTTCATGTTATTATTAAAGAGGAAAGATCAATGTATTTTTGGGGCATTTTTTTACATTTTTTAATTGTTCCTAGCACGTTTGAAATTTTCGGTAAAAATCTTGTTTATTTTGTCAAAAAAATGGACAGATAATCCATAATTTTCATCCATTTTTTCCATTTTATAAAAAAGATGAAAATCTTACTTTAAAATTCTTTTAGAAATCAATTACATTTTTTCAAATCTTATTTTAATAAAATCAGAAATTATAATGTTTATTTAAAATATTTTGAACCAAGCTTAACTTAGCTTCTGCGCCGAAAAAATGTAATTTGAAAATAAAACAAAGCAGGTCATAACATTTCGCGTCACTTGACAGGTGACGAAATACATTTGCATGACGTTTAGATAACTTACGGGAGGATAATTCTTTCTACGGATGGAAAGAAGTGAAATTATTTAGATTTAAGTGAACAAATTATTTACCTTGTTATTTTTAAGGAAAACTTTCAGCGCTCTAATTTTTATTTTTTATTTTTTTGTACTTGCTTTCACCTTTACGTTTACGATGCTTTATGGGAAATATATTATAAAGAAATGAAAAAATAAGACTGTTAAGAGTGAGATTAAATTTCATATATCATAAGAACGGTATCTAATTAATTTATAGGTACCATTCTTATGGAATTTTATCAGAAGTGTACATAAAATACTTTAATTTTATGTACATTTATTACATTTTACTGTGTTATTTGTATTTCCATTCATTTTATTATTAATTTTGATATTTCATTTAAGTGACAATGTCATAACTGCGATTAATATAAAAATAAGATCATATAAATTTCACAAGATGATACTGATACTTGTAGGTACCCTTCTCAGTTGAAATTAAAAAATCAAATAAACTTCTCCATACGTGTTTCGCAAAAGTAAAGGCCTTTACAGCGGAGAACAATGCTGAACTCAAATAACGCAACTTAATTGTATTCTGATTGGTCTTCCGTACTTTATAATTACCGCACGATTACAAACACAAAATTACATTTCTTAATTACTGCGGATTTTTTCTGATTGGTCGAAATTAAACAATTTACGATGCGCTAAAAACGATCTATCTTATGAGGACATTTAGAAAACCCCATGCGGCTTTTAACTAATTTTATAATATTTTAACAACTTAAATGTAAAAATCTATTATAATTAAAGAAATAACAAATAATTGTATTAAAAATTCATTTTTCATCGATAAAATCTTTTGCTTTCAGAAAATATTGTTCATATTCATAAAAACAACTAAAAGCAAATAAAAGCATTTGAAATTAAATAATATCTTTGTTTTATTAAGTTTTGTATGTTACAATTCAGAGCTGATTCTCAGGTACGTGGGGTCCAATTAAAAAAAACATGATTTGCATTTCTCAAAGCCTTTTGCTTTTAACTATTTTAACCACTAAACACGATGCTATCGAATTTCTAGAGTTTTCATAAAATTAGTTATGGGGGGTAATAATTATATAAAAAAATATTTCTGCCATGACTTTAATATTAAAACAACATATTTATAATAATTTCCATCATCTATGAAGTTTCTGAAAGTTTCATTAACATCCGACAATTATTTTTATTTTTGCCAGATTTTCCAAATTAATGTGTGTCATACAACAAAAAAAACGTGCTAAAAATTGTATATGTTATTTTATTAGTTCCGGTGATACAAAGAGAAACAAGGTTTTTTAATCAAAATTTAGAATGTTCTAAGAAAGAAGTAAAAATTTTTTAAATAATTAAAAAAAAATTTGGTCTATCGTGTTCATAATAACATAAGTATTTTAACGATAAAATTTTGTTTTAGTCAAGTTTGGCGTCTTTTTTATCATGCTATGCCATTTTCTTTAGCGATTTCGTGGAGATCCTACTGTTACATAATTGAAATTTTGTTAAATATATCGGATTTTTGCAATAGTGAGGCCTATTTTATACAAGGATTGTTTTTTTTAATCACATTGAATTTTGTATTTAAAATAAGCATGAATAAAAAATATATGTGAAAAATTATTTGCATGCACAGCACAATCTTCAGGAGCTGATATTCTGATGTTATTATGTACCAAAAGAAAAAGGATTTAGCCCCCAAGATTGTTGCATTACAAGATGATGCTCAACAGTTCAAAAGTGTACATCTAAATTTAGGAAGACTACTCGAGATTAGGACGCCCTGCTACTACCACCGCTAAGAAAAACATAGATTGTGTTGACCACAATGTGATCGATAACAGCCAATGCTATTAGAATAACCCGTGAAAGATTTAAGATTATTTTGCTCACTGAAGTAGGCCCGACGAATGTTTATTCTCGGTGAGTCATCTGTTAACTGGTCACAAGCGCACAAATCTGAAGACATCACGACGAAATCTGACAATCTGTGAGGCACATACAGTTAATTTTCTTGAACGTTTTCTACTCCAGGATGAGTATAGGTTTCATCACTTTGAGCTATAGATAAAAAGACAATTCATGCAGACGCGTAGGAAAACAGACGAAAACTGGCTTGTTTTATCCCATCAATGCTCCAGCACACAAATCCTTGGTTTTAATGACAGCTGAGCTTGACTCCGGTTTTGACCTGGTAGGTCACCATACCTATTCTCCGGATTTGGCCACGTCTGACTATCATATGTCACCCAACATGAAAAAGAATCTTGGCTGGGAACCAGTAACGCAATTATGATGACGTCATATCTGCTGGTGATTACTTTTTACCCAACAAGATGAAAGCTTCTTGAAAAATAAGATCTAAGCATTGTAATACCGAATAAAATATGTGAGCCTTTGGGGGATTATGGTGAAATGTAAACCTCATTTGGTCACATTCCATGAGAATATGTTGGTTAGCATCTGTACTTTTCTCTCTGTTATCGTATTTTACTCTCTGCGAAACGTTTGGATTTTGCAATGAAACTATCCTTGAAGTTTTACTTGATCCATGAGGCCAACGACCAAGTATGACCTTCATTTCGAGTGACAGCTACATTTTTTTATCGTTTATGCTTTGAAGCTTACTTAAATTTAATGGCGCTAGACAGCATTTGGTTCATTGACTTCTCAATTTTCTAATATCAAAGTGGAATAGGATTACAAATAAATTATGAATCAACAATGCACGAACATATCTTTTTTTCTTTTTTAACTCCTTTCTATCTTTCTATCATTCCTATAAGCGGCTTGTCTATCATTATTTTTTCATTTTATCTCTAGGTTTAATATCTTCAGATTGACATTCTCCACACTTTCGATTTTCCCAGTATATGTTTTAATCTCAAGTAAATGGAAATATAGTCGGTAGATGGCAGTGAGCTTCTTACATGATTGCATTGTATATTTAAAGATAGCGTGGAGAAGATTCATAATAATGATTGATAATATGTCAATTTTATCTATCTATCTATCTATCTATCTATCTATCTATCTATCTATCTATCTATATATCTATATATATATATATATATATATCTATATATATATATCTATATATATATATATATATATCTATATATATATATATCTGTATATATATATATCTGTATATATATATATCTATATATATATATATATATCTATATATCTATATATATATATCTATCTATATATATATCTATATATCTATATATCTCTATATATATATCTATATATCTATATATATCTATATGTCTATATATATATGGATGTATGTATTGTATATTTAGGCAGTATATTCTCATTCAAAGAGCTTTGGTTAGACATGCTGTCTAATAGATTTCGTTATGATCCTTTCAAGTCTGATTTACAGTTCACTTTAAAGAAACAGACATACATACTCAGAGACAATTTAAACCTCTGAAGATGGTCGTAGATGAGATTGAATGTACTTGGGAAAATAAGAACTATTTGAAAGAAGAATTTGGCATTTTTTTAAATCAAATTTCTAAGGCTACCAAGTAATCACTCCGTGAACTTGAAAGGATAACAAGGAAAACTATTCCTCATGATATTTCTAAATTACTTATCTAAACCTGTTTATAAATATATAAATATATATATATATATATATATATATATATATATATATATATATATATATATATACATATATATATATATATATATATATATATATATATATATATATATATATATATATATATATATATATATATATATATATATGTATGTGTGTGTGTGTGAGTGTTTGTGTGTGTAGATATTTATTTTTATACTTTATTTATTAGATACAATTTATTTAAGTAAATGATCTGTTTAAAAAAAAAGGATCAATTACATTTACTGGTCTGATTTTTCGAGAGGTTTCTTAGAAAATATGCGTTCTGTAACTGGAAACTAGCCTGTATTCCTAAACGGAAACCGTCATTTGAACTGACGTGCTATACTATTTAGCTACAAAACATATCAATCGAGAAATATAATCGAAGATTTCTGTTTGTAAACAGTAATTCGGTCTTTGCTAACCAGACGCTTCTCTGTAGCTAAATAGCATATCCAAAGATGCATTCCGAAAGCTAAGCAGAGTATTAAGTATATGAGACAAATAGAGAAATCTCGTTAGAAACAAAGAAATACCATTAAACCGCTACGCGATATCTGTCCTCCTATATGGTAATGAATGCTAGACAACCTGGTTCTACAGAAGGATGCTGAGAATATAATGGATCAAACATGAGAGCAACGACGAAGTTTTAGAGAAAATAGAAACAAAAAGGAAACATGCATCAGGAAGACAGAGTTTAAATGTCTACGGCATGTAATGACGAAAGAAGGCTTGGAAAATCTGATGCTCACAGGACAGATTTAAAACCCGTGGGACAGAGAAAAACAAGGTATAACATATTTAGTGAGATTGTGTAAGTAAATGGCAGAATAAGGCTTAGGAGAAATAAAAATCAAAATATATTAAGGGCTACGAAGTACAAGAAATTGTGGAGGTCAGCGATTACCTACGTCATGAACGGATAGAGCACATAAAGTAGACGAATTATCGTAAGCACAATAAAGCTATCGCGTTCCAGAGATAAAACTATACAACTCAAAAACTAAGTTTATACAGTTTTAACATGCACAATAGCCCTCTGAAGGTATTAATGCTATGCTTATCATGAATTTTTCTATGTGTTTCTTCAATCTAAGTCAATATTTCTTTCTTTTTATAAACGGTTACTATATCATAGGCAACATGATATTTAAAATGTTTGTATATTCAGAAATATGAGAAAAAGAGAAACCTCGTTAGAAATAAAGAAAATATCAATAAACTGCTACATGATATCTGAAGTGGATGCTGGACAATCTCCTCGAAGATGAAGAAAAGATTTGAAGGAAGAGAAATGTTGTTCTAAAGGGGATGTTGAGGATAACATGGATCGGTCTTGTGAGCAACGTCGAGGTTTCAGAGAAAATTAGAAAATAAGGAAAAGGATACGTAATATCAAGTAGAGATTGATGAAATTTCTGGGATACGTAATGAGGAAAGAGGGCTTCGAAAATCTGATACCCACAGGAAAGATTGAGGACAGGAGGGACACAGGAAAACAACGGAGAGCATATTTACTGAGATGGAGTAAGTGTATGGCGAAAAAGTTGGTAGGAGCTGTCATGTACCAATTCTAAACACGTCTTTCTATTCACAGTTTTGGTAAACAAAACAATTCTGAATTCTTTTTATTAAAATGTTTTTTGTAAACGTCGGTTCGAAATTTTTTTATATAAAACCAAAGAAGAGGGTAAGTGTTAACGCATATGGCGAACACTTTTCTTATTATTTGTATGACAGAAAATCACTGGTTAAATGTATTTCTTTTCATTGCATTGTTTCTATTCAAACATAAAGGGTAAAAGATTTCTAATAAAAATTGTCATACAAGCTTTCTAAAAGTAAAAGCATTATTATTATTATTATTATTATTATTATTATTATTATTATTATTATTATTGTTATTATTATTATTATTATTATTATTATTATTCGCTAACCGAATTTACCGCAACAAGACCCACTGGAGCGTCTCCCATAGGAGTCGTAATCTCATCATCTGTATTTTCCATTGTTGTAAATTTCTACAATAGAAGCCCGCCGGTGTGTATTACTGCTTAAGGAAATACAGAAGACTAGAACAAAAAAACAAAAAAGCACACAGTATCGAAACACAATTGATTCTGTTTTTGAGGATATTAACTTTCTTTATGGGTCAGTAACCGTGTTTTTATACGTGATTTCTTATCAATAAAATGGACGATATTGAAAGTTTTAGTTACGTTTTTGTATCCGGATCAACCTAACCTTGCACGCAATATAGGACAGACATTTTTTTTCAATTGAACAGCGGACAATGCTTATTTTTATGAGTTTGTATTGTACCTGTCGAGTTTTTCTCATCCTTTCAAGAAAACATATCTCGTAATATTATTGGTGATATCAAATCCAGAGAAGTACATGAACTTAAATATCTGAGAAAGGATTTAACAGATGATGAAAGATGTGAGACGGAAATTTCAAGTGCATTGGAATAGCAGATGATGCCTTCCAAAAACTAAACAAAGTATTAAGAAAGATGAAAATGTCGACAGAAATAAAGAAAAGAATGCTGAAATGCAATGTTATATGAACCCACCAGTATGTCAATGAATGCTTGGCAATATCCTCACAGGTGAAGAGAAGACTGAAAGTCTAGAGTAAAGTCGTCCTACAGAAGGAAGCTGAGAATACCATGGACGAAACTTTTAATTAATGTAGAAATTTTATTGAAGAATTGAAACAAAAACGACACTCATAATTATAAAGATACAGCTGAAATTTCTGGATATACAATAAGAAAAAGCAGTTTAGAAAATGTTGTGGGGAAGACCCCTTTTACACAAGATGGACTCGTCCAAAGTATACTTATACTGACAGAGAGAATACCTGCAGGTTGAGATACGTTGACTCAAGGTTGAGATACGTTGAGTCAGGGTGAGAGATGCACAGTCAGACACAGGGTGTTCACAGAGAGTTATACGAGAGTCCAGAGAGAGAGAGAGAGAGAGAGAGAGAGAGATAGAGAGAGAGAGAGAGAGAGAGAGAGAGAGAGAGTGAGAGAGAAAAAAATACGGCTTCACTTACAGGGACTTGTACATATACTTTCTACTAACCAGCATTCCTGGACTACTAATCGTCACTTAAAGTCTGTATTCTTACGTTTAATACACTTATTTTTCTATCTCAATTACTGGCGTTGTTTATTAAATTTGTGCAGGATTCCATTCCCGGAATTCACAACAGAAAATGTTACATTGACAGGACAAACAGGAGGTAAAAGGACAAAACGTTGAATTGCGCCACTTACCTGAAAAGACTATGAGAATGGAAAACAGAACGTAAAGTGAGGGAATGATAAAATGACAAGCATGAATCAGCTACAAAGCATATGAAGCTGCGGAAAGCCATGATCGACTATGTGCTGAAGTGATCCACAGGGAGGAAGAATACCATTAAAATAAAATCAAAAACCATTATATTTATTAATATCCCTATATTTACGTGTTATAGATTTCCAATGATTGATATATCATACAGCGGAATTATGTTTCTTAGCCCTGGGCATGACGATAAACTAAATCCAGAAGCAAGGCTTATAATCAGAAGACTGGAGTTTTTGAGCAGCATGGAATAACCTCGTAATTCCTGCAGTCCCCAGCTCCATTCTGACCCGGTGTGGTAGCAACTGTTATGCTCCCAGCTATGGGCATATATTGAACTCTCAAACAATAACAAAACAAATAAAAATTACAAAACAATACCTATTTATATTAAAATTACCAACGATATTTTTTTATAATATATATTTAGTTGAAGCCATAAAATTGTATTTAAATATTTAGATTTCAGCAGTAAATAAACCATAGATGTTGATATGCCGCTAAAGAAAATCAACCACCCATGTTTCGTTAATCTTACAAATATGATCAAATTTCCAATACTTTCCACATATGAAACAGCAATAACGTAGCCGTAAACGAGAATCCGTCAAATATTTCTGAAAAGTGTTCTTCCTTTAAATCTCTATCGAATAAATTCTCAGAATAAAAACTCTAAATCTTATGTCTCATATATTTTGGAGTTTTATGTTAAATTCTGAAATTTCTCGATTTTTTTTATTTCAATTTTTCTTAAAACTATTTTCTACCAGAGAGAGAATCTTTAAAATCCGATACGATTTATTTTTCTGTTCCAAATAATCATATCCAAAATCGGTAAAGATAATGATTTCCAAAGTCCCAGAAAAATATTCGCTTCTGCTTTTATGTACTAGATAAACCATAGATTTGTGACTATGTCATTTGTTTACCTAATAAAATCAAAGTCATTTGCGCAGTTTCCGGTGTATCACCGATCCTCTTCTCCATGTTTATATAAATTTATTTTGGACTGCTACAGGAAATGTAATTAATTCTTAACAAGAACAGATTTTGACTTTTTTATATTATACCCACCTTTAATTGAATTACTGTTAAATTACTATTTTTATTCGTGCATTTAATTTTTACTACAGGAAAGTGCGATGACAATATACGAGCTATGAATTGGAGACGTCAATATCAAGCAGGTACATAAATTTAACTAAAATGCCGTAGAATAGACGACGCAACGTGCGACACGGGTATTCGAATGTATATTGAAATATGCAAAGTGGTCTTCCAATATATTTTCCAAACGGCTTCGTAAATTGCATCCTTTTAAATGGCAGTGAATACTTGACAGACGAAGAAGGACATTAGAGACAACAGATATATTTTTGTACTTGCGTACAAAAATATATCATACCACGGACATAACATGTAAAAAGTATGTCATACCACGGACATAACATGTAAAAAGTATGTCATACCACGGACATAACATGTAAAAAGTATGTCATACCACGGACATAACATGTAAAAAGTATGTCATACCACGGACATAACATGTAAAAAGTATGTCATACCACGGACATAACATGTAAAAAGTATGTCATACCACGGACATAACATGTAAAAAGTATGTCATACCACGGACATAACATGTAAAAAGTATGTCATACCACGGACATAACATGTAAAAAGTATGTCATACCACGGACATAACATGTAAAAAGTATGTCATACCACGGACATAACATGTTAGAAACGGAAATGTTTTAAGGAAATTTAAAACAACAAAGAATATTTGACTTAGAATCAAAACGAAACAATTGAAGATTCTTGGACATATAAGAAAAAAGAGGTAATTGCAGAATTCGACTCTCATGGGATATTCTAAGCAGGAGGAGCAGAAGGAAACAACGAGCAACCTATTTACTGAACTTAAATGGATCGTCAAACAGGTAAAGAGCAATCGTTGGTTAGATTTAGGAAGAATATGAATTGTAGACAACCATGATTGTTCAATTCCTGAAGGGACACGACACAGAAAATTTGGAAATTATATAAGGTTGGGATTTTTAAGTAATAAGGTTCTAGCATTTTCTTCTGATAGGCTTTCTATGCGGCTTTGGTTTAGTTTGGTTTATTTTATTTCACGATATCTTCATCTCCATCTTTTTTTCTCTTAGGTTAGGATTCGAAAACCAGATACTAGACAATCAATCGTCTCAAGCTGTTCTTAATGAAATTTCCATATTTGTTAAATCATCGTCATCATTATCATCATCATTGATTTTGTTTGTTTTAATTATTATTATTATTATTATTATTATTATTATTATTATTATTATTATTGTTGTTGTTGTGCCGCACATTAAAGTAGTCAGTGGAGTATTGTTCTTTAAGCATATTGCCAAGAGTACTCACAACCAAAAACATTTCAGAGAACCCTCAGAGAATAATGGATGGCAGATTGATACAGGTCTGTAAACATGGTTTCAATTCTTATCCCCCGACTAGGACAACGTCAAGTTTCTTTGTGGTGTTCTAACTATTCTGGAATTACTTCAAGTGATATGTTCCATAACTTCTTTAACTTTCTAGCCAGATCCCGGTATTTGTCATATTTTTGTACATTAATTAGAGCAATTAATCAAACAGTTTAGTGTAATTTGATTCAACTCACCAGTTATTCTGTTTCTTTCCCCGGATTGCGACGTTAACCATTTGCGTATGTAATTATTTTCATGCGTTTTAAGAGAAGAAAGATCGGTGGATTCGGGATATTTATTTCAGAATGTTTTCCATACGGGGTTCGTCGAAGTTGTAGTCTTTTTGAATAAAATGTTCAGTAAGTTCTGTTGGTGTAGTATTGTTGAATCGAGCATAATAGAATGTGCGATGGATAAATTGTCGTCAAAACTTCGCAGAAATAACAAATAATATTGATATCTCGTTTTAATATTTATATTATATTAACAGAAATAACACAAACATATCTTGAAAAGTTAAACAGTAGATTCATTCAATAAAACCGCCATTGGCTTTAACAACGGCCTCCAAACGACTTCGGAATCTCCTGCAACTCTTCTGGGCGGTCTCCTTGTTTAAGTTGGTGAATGCTGCCATAATCCTTGCCTTCAGTTCATCTTTTGTTTTACAAGATGTTTTATAGTTTTCAACTGCACCCAATACATGATAATCAAGTATGTTGTGGCCAAATGTATGGGGTGATCTGCTCGCAAAAATTGTCATACAGCCATGACGGGGTTGTGTGGCATGACACAGAGTCCGTGTGAGTGAATTATTACTAAGAAAAATCTCTCTCAATAAATTGTGCATTCTATGCGGTTAGAGACTCGCGTCAAATTAACACTTAACGTTAAAATGGATGTTTTAGGCAAATGAAACGAAATGAAAATTTTAAAGTTTCCCATCGCAAATGGTATAGAAATTGCATCAACAGACCATAACGACAAAATTAATGTATGTGTGCCTGTATTTCACTGAAGAGGACCAGCAAGTTAATTTTGTTTAGATTGTATTTATTATGGTTTTTTTGGGGTTTTTTTTTTGCATACCTAGAAATATCTCCTTTTCAGAAGCCAATCAGTGTAAATTAGCCCGGGTGTTTTAAGAAGAAACCCATTCAAATTTAATCTAGCTACAATAGCGACACAAACAAGGGCAAGGAAATTACAGATTCTTAATTATAAACTGGTTAGTTCTTAAAAATCTTAAAATTAAAGAAAATAAAAATAACGGCTAATGTAGTAGTCATCGAATTTTATGTAATACATGTGTTCACATACGAGATACACATCGGTTAAGATAATGCATATTTTATTTTTTCACGTATTTGAACAAACTAAAATAGGCTTTATCTTAAGGTGACTGAGAGACAACTTCCTGTCTTCCATGAAAATAAATAAGGAAAAGATTTCTTACTTGTCTAAAATAATAATTTTTGTTTTTATTCACAATCTTTCGGGTGGGAATATTTAGATAAACCAGTCTTTATGGCGTGTTAACAATCCATTTCTTTCCCGCCGACATTTCTACTCCAGTCCTATGATTTTCGGCGCCGCTAACAGAAAAATTTAAAGCTAAAATAATATATTATTTCCCTTGTTTTCTTTCCCTATATAAACATTTTTATGAAATGACATAATAATTTTTCCTTCCTTATCCGCATTCATTTTGTTTTTCTGATTAGTTTTCATTTTTTCCTGAGGTCAGCATCTTATGACTTAATATTTAAAATACTCATTCACATTTTCTCTCTGAATTATTTGTTTTCAAATCAAGTTATTTCGCCTTCTTTCTTGTCCATTTTTTCCTCGCTTATATAACATTATGCAATCTCCATCTTAGATCCGACGGGATAAGCGTTTCTCTTATACACATTCGACAGCAAGTGTATCCGAGTGCCAGACTTCCGTGTTGTACACGCACTCTAATAAGGAACGAGACCCCAATATCTGAAGTCCTTTTTTTAAATAAAAGCTCTTAAGTAATAGTTTCTAATTTTATCTGATTTCCGTTATTAAAATGGTGGCTTTCATAGTCGATTATTACCTACTTCTGACCAGCTTATTTGATTATTTTTCATATTCTCTCTTGATTTTTTCACTTGTTTGAAAGTAATAGGTGCATGCAGCAATTCTGTCCCAAATATACCATGTTAGATACGTATATCAACCTAATCGTTATAAGTTACAACTATTGAAGCCAAATACTAATGATTGTCTATATTTATTAGTTAGATTAGGTGAAATATAGTGCAACATAATTCTAGGAAATTAGCAGATCAACTCGTAATTATATTCCAGCTTGAAGAGTTCGTTAAATGGGTGATAATAATGAAAAGAAAAAAATATATTGATAAGCGTCATTCTAAATTAAACAGTAATTTAATCAGCCATAGTCAATAGATGTTAATTTGATTTAATTTCATTAAGATAGATGTCTCAATTGCTTCAAACTCTATACACGATTTGATATAACGGATTTGAAAATCATTCCACAAATAGAACCTTTCTGTTTCTTTAAGGCGTAGAATTAAGTTCTGGTTTGTTTTGCTATACATTCACAAAACTACTTCATGTGCCGTGTCAGGGCGTAGGCGATGATGGCTCTCTACAATTTCCTGTACTTCGTAACACTTGAAACATTTTGTCATTTTGTTTTGCCTATATCCTCTTCCGGTATAAATTTACGCAAGATCATTGAGTATGCTATGTATTGTTTTCATCTTACCTTCTTGCCGTCCTGTGACTATCAGACTATCCAAACCCTGTTTCCTCATTAAGTGCCCTAGAAAGTTCAACTGTCTCTTCTTGATATATAAAAGTTTCCTTTTAGTGTATTTCTTTTTTAAAAGCACATCGTTGTTCGCATATTCGGTTCATGGTATCCTCAAGTTCCTTCTGGATAATCAACATTTCTGTGGCCCCAAGTCTCTATTTCATATTTGAGGAGATTTTCCAGTATTCCCAGCCATATAGGAAGACAAATATCACGTAAAAGTTCAGTACTCTTATCTTTGTTTCTAACAAATTTTTCTGATTCTTAATGCTTTGTTTAGTTTTTGGAAGGCATCTTTGTCTATCCCAATGAGCCTTCGGATTTCAGTGTCTCACATTCCGTCCTCTGTTAAGGCACTTCCCAGATAGTTAAATAGTTGTATTTGTTTGATTTTGGTATTTCCAATTTGTAATTTGGAATGTTCATTTTGTTAACAATCATGTACTTTGTGTTCATGCAGCTGATGTTTAGCGTTTTCTTTTCGTTTTCCTTCACTACCTTCTGTAATAGTTTTTACAGTTTTTTCTTCCATGTCAGTTATCAACACTATGTCATCTGCATATCGTATGCTGTTAAAATTGTGGCTGCGAATAATAAATCCTGATATGTATTCTAGTTCTCTCAGAATCACCTCTTTGTAAAGGTTAAATAAGTTCGATGAGAAGACACAAGCTTTTATTTTTGTATATTCGCTGAACTCATTTTCTATCCGCATGCATATAGCTTGCTGCCAGTATAGGTCCTATATTATTATAATATCCTTCCCAAATATGTCAAGTTTGTTACGCAGTAAAACGGTTCTTTTTTACTTAATTTATTGAACGCCTTTTCATAACCTATATAACACAGTTACACGTCCTTTTGCTTTTGTATCGTTCTTTCTAATATCATTATGAGCATAAATACAGCGTTCCTGATTCCAGTTTCTCTAACGAACCAGCACTGTTCTTGTCCTATTTCCGGTCTTATTCTGCTGCGCGCTACAAATAATTTATTGCAAACAAAACGCCGCAAGACTCCTTGTTCTATCGCTTTTTTCCATGGAAAGTGTTCAGACGATCTACATTCCTTAGTTCTACCAGTTCTAATTTGTATAGCGTGAAAATCATTTAAAAAGACGAAACAAACATAAAAACTGCGCAGTTTTCATGAATGTCTCTACACAAGTAGTTTTCTTACTTTATACTTTAAACTTTTTTTCACAAATGTATTTGCATATATTATGGCCATTGTTTTAAAATTGACGTATTTTGCAAACATTGCATATTCCTTTATTTTCGCTAGGCCTCTGATGTATGAGAAAAAGTTTGTAGCCCATTTTCTTATCTACTGCAACTGTTCGGTTGTAGTTACTTGCTGCGGCTATTATTCGATTTATTTACGTTTTTTTTATCATAAAAGCTTAGCGAACCGGTTGTTGGATTACGGGAAAATAAAATTATATTGATAGTCGATATATAATAACTAATAATATAATTAATATCACTGCTGTAAATATTGCGGAGGATTGTTTTTTTTTTTTTTTGGATGAACATGAATTATTAATTCTGTCATAAGAAATCGTTTCGAAGTTAAAACTGTAGCAAATCTTCTAGTCATAAATGTCACAGATCTCCCATTGGATCTTTGGGACTGCAGCAATTCATTTCGAATGTGGCGAAGAAACCATAACACAACTTAAAAAAAAAGTAAAAAAAGCCTGATACTTCTGAACACAAATATTACGAGAACAGTATTTCAATCTGGAAATATCTTAATAAATAAATATTTTCTATTAAATTATCAAAATGGTTTAATTCATTTTGATTCAATAAATGGATATATTTTCACTCTCCGATTGAAAAGAAATTAAGCAGAATTGGTCCCTAAAGATTACTTAACTTCATAAAACCTGTTCCTTGAAATTTGGAATGCCATTATTTTATATAAGCAATGCTTGAAAGAGTTACTCTAATATTGCTAAACAGTGTCATTGTCGATTTTTCAGTGTTCAATTGAAAGTGCGCCTTTTCCATAAAAACTTTCGCATTTTCCTTAAGTTCTCAACCCGGAAACTTCAAATTCCAAATAGATTCAAATATCAAAGGAGAGAATTGCATTTATTCTATTTTCACAACTTGATGCAACTGTCTATCACCTGTTTCTCATACCCACCCACACCTACGAAATGATTAGGGTTTCCTAAATAAGAATGGTGTCAAAATGACAATGCAACATTATTTGATTAAAAAAAGATGCTATTTTATCGGAAAATACATGTGTTTATTTTTTTTTCTGTTTACCTATAATGTTTTATTTTTATGGTTTGTTTAGCTATATTTGTTTAATTTTTTTGCTTAGCTATAATTTTTTTAAATCTTTGTCTTTTAGCTATAATTTTTTTAGCTATATTTTTTCTTTAGCTATATTTTTTAATTTCTTTTTGATTAGCTATAAATTTTGATTATTTAGCTATAATTTTCTTTAGCTATAATTTGTTTATTTCTTTTAGCATAGATATAAATTTTGTATGTTTAGATATAATTATTTTAGCTATAATTTTCTTTAGCTATATTTTGTTTATTTTTTTTGCATAGCTATAAATTTTGTTTGTTTAGCTATAATTTTTTAGTTATAATTTTTCTTTAGCTGTATTTTTTTATTCCTTTTGCATAGCTATAATTTTTGTTTGTTTCGTTATAATTTTTTAGCTATAATTTTCTTTAGCTATATTTTTTTATTTCATTAGCATAGCTATAAATTTTCTTTGTTTAGCTATGATTTTTTTTACTGAACAATTTTCTGTATTTTACTGCATAATGCGTCGGCTCTTACAAATATTAATGAGCGGAACCGAATGGAGGACGTTTGGACGCCCTGTCCGTGCAATCCCGCCTGTGATTGTCTTTGATTAAGTGTTCATATAATACGGAAAACGCGCGAAAAATGGCAGTTCGTACGCAGAAGTAGAGAGTCAGGCACTCTGATTCCATCCTATCCTATGTGTGTATCCTGGTTACAACAGAGGGACAAGCTAGCACGTCGGGAGCATGAGTCTGATCTATTGGCATCAGTTCTCTCTATCTCCTTCTTTTTGCTTCCTCAAAGATACTTTGTCCCCTCCTGAAATAGAACAAGTAAAAAGAAACATGATGAAAACTGTTTATCGTTAATTGAGTCTGTTCAGCAATGGATCTCTAATGAGGAAGGCTCCGATAGACCATCAGAATTAAGAAATGACAGCATTTAATTTATTGAGAAGTAATTCAGTTGTTAACTGTCCGCAGTTCTCATAAGCATTTGTACACAATCCATATTCTCAGTCAAAAATGTTGCAGCGAGACATATACAAGGCAAACATTGAATTGGCTGAATATAATTGTAAGATGTCAGACCTCAACGAAATAGGTTTAATACGTTTACACCTACTTTAAAAATTGTCTTTTCGGAACGAAATCTATAGAAATATTTCAAATATATCCTAGATATTTCGTATATTCGATTGTAAATGCACACTATTCAGAATTAATTAAAATACGAAACTATGCTCATCCAATCACAATTTCGTAGGGCTGCAACTGGTAATAATTAAGTTTTTGTATAGGATACTGCGAAACGAAATCGAAGATGAATAGAGAAATAATATTTTCAGAAATTAAGCAATGTGTTAAGATTTAGAGAAATTTAGTTAGAAATAAAGAAAATTTTAAATTCTTATAAGAAGTTGCCGGTGGGCAATCTTGTTATATCTTCTGATAAAAGTCCTATTAATTAACCCATAGCTGGGGGAGATGAGTTGAAGTCATACCTTTCCAATTCGCATTTTCGCGTAACTGAATATAGCGAATCCGAGTGGCATTGGAACTCGGAGAACCGAGGTCTAATTCCGAAGCGTTATCAATTACACCACCCACACACCCAGAATTTTATGCTGTAAATTCTATGGCCATCTATAGAAAATGTGAACTAAAAAATGCCAAAAGAAGTTAATATTTCTGCAACTCATAAGGAGTAAAGAGGGCCTAGAAACTTTAACACGCATAAGGCAAATTAAAGGTAAGAGAAGTAGTGGGGAAACAAGTTTGCGTGAAAAGATGACAGAACACGGGCGGAAAAGAATTAACTGTTCGTGAGAGCTAGTAAAGACAGAAAGTTGAGGAGAGCCATCATCGTACATTCTGGTGGGGCACCACATAAAAGTAAATTTGTCTTCAGAAAACAAATATGAAGTGATTGCTATCACATTCAATAAATAAAAAATTTAGTAGAGCTGCTTAGCTATTTCTAAGAATACCCAATGCATTGATTTATGTATGTTTACTTTCAATATATATCTCGGGAAAACTTGTATACAGTCGGCAAATTCCGGTAGGAACGTAGTGAACAGAAACGCAGCCTGTTGGGTTAGTTGTTTGCAATAACAAACATCATTGCAAAGATTCTAAACCTACTTGAAATATTGATGTAACCATGGCAGAATTATCAAACAGCGAAGATTGAATTTGACTTTAATGTTGATTTTATTGGATTAGTTGACAGGTAAGCGTCACCAATTATGAGACTTGCTTTTCTTTTAACATTTTCAAAATATCGATATACAAGGTAACCAAAAAAGTTCTGTCCGTTTTTTGATTAGTCATTGAATGAAGTTGAAATATATACGAAATGCGTGTAGCAATTGTTTTCAAATTCGGACAGCCGGAAGTAGGAACATCAGACGTTATAGAAAACACGCGCACCGTGCCCGGCCATCAGTTATAAGCCGGACAGCTGTGAGAAGGATGGAAGTGTCTAGAGATATCGTTCGGGGCTGTTTGCTTTATGACTTCAAAATGGGCTTATCAGCAGCTGCATCAAGTCGCCGCATATGTCAAGCGTTTGGGGATAGTGCTGTGGATGAACGTACTGCAAGGCGTTGGTTTCGAAAATTCAAGTCTGGAGATTTGTCTCTCCATGATGAGCCTCGCAGTGGACGACCACAGGTCTTGAATGACAGAGTCCTGAAGGCGGCCATTGAAGAGGACAGTAGTCTAACGTGTGGGGAACTTGCAAGAAAGTTCAACATTTCCGATGAAACAGTTAGACTTCACCTGCACTGCCTAGGTAAGACGTACAAACTGAGCAAGTGGGTTCCGCAAACGCTGTTGGAGTGGCAGCCTGCGTATCGCTGCTTTCTCGCCACCGTACTGCATCCTTATTCAATCGAGTGCTTACCAGTGATAAAAAATGGGTTCTGTACGAAACCCCCAAGCGTTCCAGACATTGATTGTCTCCTCAGGATGCTGTCCCTCACACCGCAAGACCGCGTATGAGCCCACGCAAGATTATGCTTTGTGTCTGGTGGACAGGTCGTCAAGTGGTTCATTATGAACTGCAACCAACGGGCCAAACGGTCACTGGAGACCTATACTCGCAGCAATGGAAACGTGTGCAACAGGCATTGCGCCAAAAGGAGCCAGCACTGGTGAATCGCAAAGGAGTGCTTTTCCTCCATGACAACGCCCGGCCGCATGGCGCGCGAATGGTCAGGGATAACATACAGCAACTTGGTTGGGAGACTTTGTGCCATCCACCTTATTCACCTGACATTGCGCCATCCGATTACCACCTCTTCCACTCCCTGGATAATCATCTTCGTGGGAAAACCCTCACCAATGAAGCAGACTTGCGCAAAGCCCTCACGGACTTCTTTGCATCAACCCCCGCCCCCGAGTTCTACCGCAAGGGCATTGAACAGGTGGAGACACATTGGCAGAAGGTGGTGGATAAGGATACCGATTACTTCGAGGACTAAGTATAAGTTACACATACTGTGAAGCGTTTGGTTTCTTTCCTTTAAAAACGGACAGAACTTTTTTGGTTACCTTGTATATATATATATATATATATATATATATATATATATATATATATATATATATATATATATATATATGTGTATATATATATATATATATGTATATATTTGTATATATTTATATGTATGTGTGTATATATGTATATATATTTGCATATATATGTATGTTTATATGTATATTCATGTATATATGTATATATATTTATATGTATATACACATCTATATGTATATAAATGTATGTATTTATATGTGCGTGTATATATATATATATATGTGTATATATGTATATATGCATATATATAAACACATATATATATATATATACATATATATATATATACATATATGTATATTCATATATATATATGCATAATATATATATATATATATATACATATATGTATATTCATATATATATATGCATAATATATATATATATATATATATATATATATATATATATATATATATATATATATATATATATTTATATATATATATATATATATTAGATCTCATTTTAATATTCATGGAGACCTACCGGACACTATTCAGAACATACTTGTCGACAACACTAATATAATAGCATCATTCACATGCAAAAAAAGGCTAAAATTAATGGAAGCCTTTTTAATAAAAACAAACAAACCAACACTTAATAATATTAACTTTGAACATGGACATAATAACTTTGAAACAAAAAAAAATGAAAACATTTTATACAACATACATAGAACAAACTATTTCTAATTTTAACAGTTAAAAGATGATCCTTGAAAATGGCTAAATGCTTAGCCGAAAGCGCTCGGATAAAAGAACTAATATAATAGCATCATTAAAAACGGACAAAACCTTTTTGGTTACCTTGTATTATTGAAAGACACAAAAAGTATGACCTTTTTTTTCCTTGAATAAATGTGACAATAGAAATGAAATTAAATTTATAACACAATGTCACATTCTACTTTTCTTTAATTTTATTTTATATTCTTAAAGCAGTATACGCAGCATATTCGATAGTATACATGAATATAGATTTGAACAACACTTTTGATTTAATCCTTGATTGATAATTCTCAACATCTTCATTCTTGTTCATGCATTCTAAAATTTTTAAATGAATAAATTATTGCCAAAGAAATTAATATTCCAGAAGAAGACGATAAAGCAACTAAAATGTAAGTAGTAACTGATAGAGAATGGAAATGAAATCACATTAATAAGGAGAAATGTCAATAAAAGAACAGTATAGAGAAAGACATAAAATGGCGATTGGTATTGCATATAAATATTGTGGATCGTAGTTTACAGGAAAGCAAACGCCGAAAGATAGATGTGACAAAGGAACTATCAAAATAACACTTACAGTTACAGGTAGATATTTTAACAACAAAATGATAAAACCTTGTTGTCTAGCGACTACTGCGCTTAAATAAATTAGATCAAGATACCGAAGTATAAAACAATTGATATGAATTTTTTTATAGAAAAGACACAGAGAAGTTACATTACGGTGAATAGAAAAGTGACTGAAGCTGGGACGCCAGTTGCAGACAAAGAGCATAGTAGACCCTTTGTATTTTGTTAAGAATCTCAAGATATATATATATATATATATATATATATATATATATATATATATGAGGAGCACAAGACCCGATATGACAGCGATATACAATGCAGGGACGAGTAGTAGATTTATGAACGTGTAAGATATATTATCTCGAGATACATTGTTTGGCACAACAAAGTGAACATATTTTCCTAGCAGCAGATCAAGCAATATCTTAAATATAATCGTTCAATTTCCTTTCAGCAGAAAACGTGAAAAACAGGACACAATGTGTTGCTCTTCTCGAGGTTGGCATCAGTCATGCTGAAAGTATAAATTGTATTTTATATCATAATTAAAAAAGGGGTTCGGTTTTGGAGGCATTACAATTTAAAAAAAAACATTTCTTGCCCGTTGTTAACAACATATTAAATCTCATTTTCGAGATCTCGTGTTAGTTTAACGGACTTAAGAAAGGAATAAATAGATTCGTCATCATCATAGATGACGATTGGGGAACTGATGGCATCGGGAATGTTGTTGATGAAGATCAGAAACAAGGTAGGTCCAAGGATAACATCCTGGGTGTCATCTGCACGAAGGTTTTAGAAGTATGACCGTTCAACATTTATAATTTGAAGTATGACGCTTTCTTAGCATGCATTATAAAGCAACTATTTTATAGTGGAAGTGTTTTAACAGTAGATGGAAAATGTCAAACCGAAATGTGAGGTTGCATCGGGATAGCGAAAGATCTCTTCAAAACACCTTAGCAATGTATTAAGGAACAGGGAAATCTCGTTAGAAACGAGGGTACTCAGTTTATATGTAATATCAATCCTCCGATATGGTAGATAAAAGAAAAAAACATTGAGGAAATAGAAATGTAGTTCTGCGCAAAGATAGCGAGAATACCCTGAACAGAACATGTAAGCAACGAGGAAGTATCAATGAAAATTGAACCAGAAATGATGTTTTTAGTTAGAATCAGAAAGTACCAGTTGGCATTTCTAGGATACTGAATGTGAAAAAGAGGATAAGCAAATTTGCCACACAGAGGTCATATTGAAGGCATGAGAAACAGGGAATATACGACTACACTACCTAAAAAGATTTTATAAATGGTTGGCAAACAGTGTATGCTAATGACTGTAAAACCAACATTACTCAGATCTACGTACAAAGTCAGTCTCATGGTCGCCTAAGTATGGAAGGCACACTGCAGATAAAATGAGATAGCTACGATTAGTTTTTTTATTTACAATACACACCAGATATAACAGGTAGGATACATATATCAATCAAGGCATGTATGCATGGTAATTTATAATTATTAGTTCAGTTACTTGGAATATACCAGAAAACAATGAAAGATCGCCAGTTAATTGATTTCTGCTTGATACGATTATTTGTTAAGTCGGTGGTAATAATAAAAATAAATATCGTTGATAAACGACATTATAAATTAAAAAGCCCCCAAGTTAGCAATAGGAATACGCTAATTCTTGTTTGGACATTCGATCACAAAGACCCATATAGAGAAAACAAAGTGAGAACAATCTAATCGATCACCCGTCATTCTTTATGGCCGTTACAAAAAAAAAGAAGAAAAGATAACATATAATCTCTGTAGAAAGTGGGCAAAACAAGAAGTTATAAAACACATTGCCGTCCTTGTGAGGATTAACATGAAGAAAATCGATAAGTCAAATGGCCAAGGCAGTCGATTGATTGTTTATGGTCAGTCAAGTATCGATGCACGAAGTAAAATTAATATATTATTGATTGTTCTATGGTTACTATAAATCGAGAGAATTTTTCAGAAACGAATCAATTATCGTAATCTCCATAGAGTATTGGAAATATTACAGCCTATAATTCATAACAGCAAATATCGTATTAGTATACATTCAACTCATATTTTACCCTATCGACGGAGTTCAGAATACACGGACCGCATTACAGACAGCAGGGTAACCCACGCCAATTCGAGACTACTTTCATTTGTGTGTGTGTGTGTGTGTGTGTGTGTGTTTATATATATATATATATATATATATATATGTGTGTATATATATATATATATATATATATATATATGTATGTATGTGTGTGTGTGTATAGGTAATAATCAGTTGGTATATAATAGAAGTGAATCCTAAGAATATCAAACATTAAAACTGATCCCCAAAGAGAACTCAATGTATATATTCTAACAGAGCATATAAATTACATACAATAGGAATTTAAAAATTATTTTATCTTCTTACCATGATCGGTTTTAACATTCTCACAAGTAAATATTAACTGGTTAAAGTGAAATGATCATAACTCATATTGTATGCAATATATATATATATATATATATATATATATATATATATATATATATATATATATATATATATATATATATATATATACATATATATATATATATATACATATATATATATATATATATATATATATATATATATATATATATATATATATACATATATATATATATATATACATATATATATATATATATATATATATATATATATATATAGTGGTCCACTCATACCGATTTACTTCATGGCAATCGTCACAAGGACGGCAATATGTTTCATAACTTCTTCTTATCCTCACTATTTTTCGACATTTTTTTAAATAAGTAAAGATAAGAAAAACTTATGTGAAAAAAATCATAAATTTTAGTATAATATTATATAAAAAAGCATCACCACAGTATTTTGTCAATCTTCTTTAATGAAAAGGTGGATTGTTGTCAAATTCATCATTATATATATATATATATATATATATATATATATATATATATATATATATATATATATATATGCATATATTTTTTAAATTTTAATTAGAACATATTTATTAAGATAAAATCTTTTTAAAATTCTCTATTAATTTCACATTTTTAGATGATAGTATTATTACATTTACATTTAAGATATATTTTACTGAACACATTTTGTATTTACATTAACTTCCCGATTTTTTGTATATACCGATGGACATAGACAATATTATCATAAAAATGAGAGCAATAACTACAGAAAATTCAAACTGTCTAAAATTCAATGAATCGTTTTATCAAGGATAATATTTTACTAAGTTTCGATATATATATATATATATATATATATATATATATATATATATATATATATATATATTACAAAGAGTCAATCATACCTTGAATCAATCAGCGATTATTGGCGAAATCACTTCGCTAGTAGACATAAACATAAGCATTCCACAACTGATAATCCTCCGAATTATAAGATCCTCATAATTAAATAAAATGGATATGGTGTTTTTTTATTTTTTATTTCTGCTAGAAGTAAAACAAAAACAAAAAAAAAGTAAGCTTCTACCTGTATTAGAAGTCCTAATACCGAAAAATTCACCTTATTTATTGAATGACCCTCGTGTGAGTATTGTTTAAAATAACGTTTAAACAAATATATTAAAAATCAATGACTTTCCTAAAAAATTACCGTTCTTTGCGTTAAGATACGAAACGGAGCAGATATGAGTATTTCGAGAATCGGGAAGATATGTGTTCAAAAGCACTATTGGGGCTTTGTTAGATAACGAGGTACTACGTGACCGAGTGGTCTAAGGCACTTCATTCTAAGGTACGTTAGATCTAATGACTGTTTTCCAAGGGGTCGTATGTTCGAAATCCCGCCGGAGGGTTTATGTTTTTCGAACAAGATTTTCGAATATTCAGGCCGGTAGATGGAAATAAATTAATATACTATTTAATGAAAAAAAAAAACTGAGCATCTACTCAAATATGAGTATCCATTAAAATAACGTTTAAACAAATTAAAAATCAGTCGGATTTAATCCATTTCCAACAATGCACACAGACACACACACATACACACACACACACACACACACACACACACACATATATATATATATATATATATATATTGTGCATATTTCGGCAGCACATTTTTATTTAAACAGCTTTCGTTAAATACTTTAGATATATCATGTCGATTAGATTTACAGTACAATTTACAGAAACAGAAATACATCCTCACAACCAACTTAATCCACTGAAGATGGTTTCAGATGAAATTGGAAGTACTTGGGAAAATAAAATTATTTGAAAAGACTTTTGGTATTTTTCTTAATCCATTGTCTAAGGATACCAAGAAATTAATCCGCGAACATGAAAAGATCACAACGAAAATTAATCGACATGATATTTCTAAATTACTGAACCAAACATATTTGAATATATATATATATATATATATATATATATATATATATATATATATATATATATATATATATATATATATATATATATATATAATTTATTCGAATATTATAACATGAAGCATAAACATGTTATAAAATGACTAAAAAAAAGAGTCATTATATTTCAAAATTTCTGGTTTCTTATCAAGTGATGAAGTTGTCCTACTGTATACTGAGCACTCTTTTAAGAATAGCATTTTTGTTATTGGAATTTATTCCGTATACACCAATCCTATACTTGGTTATATATATATATATATATATATATATATATATATATATATATATATATATATATATATATATATATATATAGATAGATAGATAGATAGATAGATAGATAGATAGATAGATAGATAAAAACATTATATCCATACTAAAACACATACTTATTCATCTTTCTCACTCTATTTATCTGTCGTTCACCCTCTCTCTCTCTCTCTCTCTCTCTCTCTCTCTCACTATATATATATATATATATATATATATATATATATATATATATATATTATATTCATTAAGCGAGAGAACAGAATAATACGAAGTTAAAAAATATGTATATATATATAAAATTTTATGTAACGCATGCACACAGAGAGAGAGAGAGAGAGAGAGAGAGAGAGAGAGCGAGAGAGAGAGACGCCGACACAAACATATAGTTACATATATATGTATGTATAAATCGTGTGCGTGAACGGACACATATATTTGTGTTTGAATAAACAAATAAATGCTGGAGTATGTCTCTGTTTTGCAAGTTTTCGTGTTGAAATATAAAGAAGGTATCCATTTCTTTAATAAATATTCACATGTTAAATGTTTACTTCCAAGCGATATTTTTCTGTTTATCTCTTTCTGCAGGATGGAAAAGATTCAATATGAACAATGTGTTTAATTTTACATTTCTTCGATTTGATAATACTTTAGAAAAGGTTCAATGATTTTTTTTTCTTTTAATTGTATGACTTCATTTGATTAAAATTTATAAAATAGGTTGGCTTTAGTACGCCTTTGTATTGTTGTCGCCCTTTTTACGATCTCGAATCTCAGCAAGTGGTCTGACATGCGCTGGATGAAGGTTTCTGTAAAACTACGATCACGCTTCTTGAAATAATGAAAAATACCGAACTAAATGCGGGGAATTATGTCACGATTTTACCTGTCCTCAACAAAAACTATTAGCTGACATTTGAAAATATGCTTTCATATCTCATCCATATATAGGACACATATATATAAATAAAGCATATAGATTTGCTCGCGCACACACACACACACGTGCGCGCGCGCAAATACACACACACACACACACACATATATATATATATATATATATATATATATATATATATATATATATATATATATATATATATATATATATATGATTAATAAACAATAAAATCCAAATCACCTCATATGGCAAATAGCCTATTTCGTCTTATATATTATTATGAGACACTTGGATTATATACCAACGGATTTGTTACCTTTAATATATAGTTTTGACGGTCGGGTCACGCATGCTGATCGCCTTGCCAAATGAAACATTGGTGGAATTGAAACTTTCTCGATGCAGTCAGAACTTCGCTGGGATGGTCATGTTGCAAAGATAAGTGCGGCCACAATATCAAACGTCCTCATGTATATCCTGACAGTGGACCAAGGACTGTTGGACGGCCGTGGCTTAGTTATAAAGTTAAGCTAAAGGGTAACCACTAAGCTGTTAATGTATCTCATGCTAACTTCGAGTGTGTTGCCACGGATATAAATAACTAGAGATATTTGTGCCCGAATGGTATCATAAATTCTGGAATCAATCGTATTGTCCGCTAATACATGAAAGACAATGCGAAAAGCGTCAACAGGTATACATGTGGCTACGTCCCGAGATCTTCACGGTTGCATATACAATGACTGATATGCAGGTCACTAGAGAAACCGAAGACACAAATATAAGAACTGAATGATTTTGACGAATCCACATGCGTCAAATCAACGGGTGAGACTATCGTATATATATATATATATATATATATATATATATATATATATATATATATATATATATATATATTATTGAATACGACAGACAACGTGCTGTATGTATAGCGAGTGGGTGAGATAGTGACATTTTCTACATATAATTAAAACAGCAGGGTAACCTAATTTACTCGCCTAAGCTATCTTTATGCATATATTATCCTCTTCGCGTGGCCTCTATTATATAGTCCGCGCTCTGGGTATATGTGAATAGGAGTAAAGATAACAAACGTTCCCTTGTTTTTTTTATCATTATTAAAACACTTAAAAATTGGTTAGAAACGAAAGAAGTTTACTTGAATGTTATATAAAATCTTTCTCCTATATGTCAACGAATGTTGGATAATCTCCTCACAGGCGAAGAATTGACTTCAGTCAACAGAAATTTGGTTCTACAGAAGGATGCTGTGAATACGATTGAATGAACACGTGATAAACGACTTTAAGGAAGATGGAAACGAAAAGAACACACACACACACGCCTATAAATACATATATATATATAAATTTGACCTAGAATATAACACAGAATATGGCCTTAAATTTTATCGCTGACTGCGCTGTTATAAAACATTGGTAACCCATCTTAACAACATATATATATATATATATATATATATATATATATATATATATATATATATATATATATATATATATATATATATATATATTAAGAATCAGAAAAAAGACAGTTGCGAATTTTAGGGTACATAATGAGGAAATACCGCTTGAAACTCTCACAAGACAAAAGTTAGACGGATAGACGAAAAAAGCGAATAACTATTAGAAATTTTTATTTAATTGCTGGGAAGAACGAGGATTATAACAGTAAAATACACATATTGCTCAGAGCTACAAATGACAGCAAGTTCTCGTGAACCATGATCATCAAATCCCTTAGAACATCACATCGTAAGTCATATATCTCTAGGAATGCTTCATGTACCTTAAGACCAACAATACATGCAGCATGTTCGAGTTATCAGTGACTAAACCGCATTTGCTTTTCTGGTCAAGAAGTTGACATGGCACCATGCAGGATAAAATAAATATGACATATTTGTGGAGTTAAGTCAACGGCAATCCATCGCAATAGGTTAGATTCAGCGCCATAGCTATGTATGCAGACAGGCAGGGACAACATTGCTGCGCAGTGGGCTTGCTTGATAGAAGTCAACGGTCAGGCAGAGAGATCCCTCGATGGAATCGACCCATAACCAAAGCGATACGTCAAGTTGGGGCATAGCGGCTTTGATTTGATGAGAGGAGGGATGGGATCCATTAGGTCTACTTAACAACACGTTATGCATGAATAAACAGCTCTCCGTCTCTCAACCCAGACATGTGTAGGAATCTGGTCAGTTCCTTCTTGGCGAATCAACCCTTCAAAGAAAACACGTTATCTCTATCTATAAAAGGCAGGATGTGTGTGTGTGTGTGTGTGTGTGTGTGTGTGTGTGTGTGTGTGTGTGTAAGTGTAACGAATGCACGGCCGCAATTTTCGATGGTTTTGCACCAAAATTTACATGCAAATGCTCCAAGATTACTAGAAGACCAAGACCGACTTTGCATTTCTCAACTCCCATCAATAGTGGAAATAATCGATTTGTTCATGCTTCTACGGCAGTTTTCATGTAGTTTGAAGCCATTTTCTGCTGGCAGTGTGAGTGCCTATAGCTGGCTGCCACGAATAGGCAGTAAGATTCTATTAGCCAGCGTGAGAGCCAACAGCTGACTGACACGAATGTTAACTAGCATGCAAAAAAATAGATAGCTGCATTCGTCACAAGTGGGAAAAATTTAAATCTGCATGGCACTTTACTCCAATTGGCTCATTCGCTTGCTTAAACTCAACGTTGATTCTGATTCCGCAGAACTGGGGTGGGTGTGAAAAAGTATTTGTTCTTAACATTCTTTTTTCGTTCGGTTTTTCCAGTTACGAATCCTTTTTTAAAGCTGATCGATTTGTGTTCATTTTGTTTAGTTCTTTTTTCGTAACAGATTTAATGTTTAGTATAGAGCTTAGAAAAAATTCGCAGTGTGAGATAGGCAAGAAGTTAGGCATGCAGCCACATCAGAACGGCAAAGGGCACTCCTTTAAAGACAAGGAAGGGCAAAAATATTTTAAATCAAGTGATAGGGATTGCTGTATGAGTCGTCCGATTTTTGACTCAAGCACGGGCAACGTCGGGCCATGCTGCTAGTGTGACATAAAGATGTTCAATATAGCATCAGTTTTTCAATGTTTATATAGTCGTTAATATAGGAGTGCAGGGATGGGGAAAATCAACCCATGTATTTTAAATAAGCTATAACTTATTTTATTTATTATATGTTTATATATCTCTGTAAATATGCTTCGTTACCAAAACGTCTTCCCTCAGCTCCTAATTCAACAGCTATTTCGAACATATTAATTATAGATGTATTACTGAGAACTGATTTCTAGTGCTGAACTTTAACGGAAATGAAAAAAAAAGAAGATGAAATTCGTTTATAATAACTGACACACTGCTGGAGATTATTTAAAAGGAGGAGAGAGTAACTTGAGGAGAATTATGTCGAAATGCAACGTTGTATATTTTATCGCAACCTCAATATATAATTTATGTAATTTTCAAAACGAAATTGACAATAGAGTAAAATAAAATATATACATATAATGTACATATATGGAAGCGATTTTTGTTGAAATGAGTTTTCAAAAAATGAATGACGCTCTACAAACTTCTGATTATGCACACATTGATAAATGAGAATATATACTTCGACACAAAATTGCTTATTTCTTCCTATATACAAATTCTGAGATGTAATTAAAGCCAAAATACAAATGCTTATATATAATCAATAGAACACACATTTACCCACAAATGGAAATATCTATCTATCTATCTATCTATCTATCTATCTATCTTTCTATCTATCTATCCCTTTATATACATATATATCTATGTATATATATATGTATGTATATACATATAATATTACATATACGTATATATGTATATATATGATATATATGTGTATATATAATATGTATATATATGTATATATATATATATATGTATATATATGTATAAATATATATAGAGAGAGATAGAGACAGATAGAGATAGAGAAAGAGATAGAGAAAGAGAAATAATGTTATATGCACATACAGACTGAGGTAGATTTCTTCTCACATTTATTAATTTCTATCTATCTACAAATGTATCTATCTATCAATATATATATATATATATATATATATATATATATATATATATATATATATTTATATATACGTGTGTGTGCGCGTGTGTGTATATGTATATATATACAACATATATATATATAAAATATATATATATATATACATACACATATACATATATATATATATATATATATATATATATATATATATATATATATATATATATATGTATAGATAGATAGATAGATAGATAGATAGATATATATAGATATATATAGATAGATATATATGCTTATACATACATACACATTTTGGTAGTTTTTTATTAACTACTTCTAGATGCATTAAAGTGAATGAATTTACTGATAATATGCCCTACTGTTACGTGTAAATTGTCTTTGAATCTTTTAATCTTTCTTTCGGCGAACTCTTCTCGCAAAGAAGCCACATGATTTAAATAGTTCTTTGTCAATATTCAAAAGAGCGAACATATAATCATTAATACCGACTTTGATGTTGAATCACTAACCATTCAGGCTAGGCGAATCAGTTTTGCATGGATCAAAGTCGTGTAGCAAATAGAAACTGGAGAATTTTCATGATTCCATGTAGTTTACTAAAAATCGATTTATACCGACAAAATACGATAACATTTTATGAGACATTTCAATAATACAATCGCTGATTTGAAATAATACACCCAGCATGAAATTCAAATCTGGAAATATATGAGGCGTTAGTCGAATTTAATGTCAATCAATAATTTTTGATCTAACGAAACTCATCTTTGCTGACCCCAATTAATACTCGACATTAGGCTGTGTACTCGGTGTCTCATGAGAATATCAAAAGTGCCTGATGTCTCAAAATTTGACATAGAATGTAACACAGAATATGGCCTTAAATTTTATCGCTGACTGCGCTGTTATAAAACATTGGCAACCCATCTTAACAACATTATATATATATATATATATATATATATATATATATATATATATATATATATATATATAAATATATATAAAATAAAACCTACCTAGGTTTACCTAAACGGATATTCAGGGTGTTCTGGCTGCGATTTAGCATTATTACTCGCTTGTTTTTTTTCTTTGAACTAATGACTCAAGGCAGTGAATGATTTGTTTCGCCCTGTTCGGATGTTTCTAGATCTTTCTTATTTCCAACTTTTTACACACACACACACACACACACACACACACACACACACACACACACACACACACACACATATATATATATATATATATATATATATATATATATATATATATATATATATATAATTTACATCTTTGTTTTATTTATCCATTGACAGCATTGTTTAATTCTTTCCGATTTTAAAATAAAATTACATTTTCAAAATGTTTATTATTAAGTATTCCAGGATTTATAGTACTTTATAAGTTTGCTTAACAGGAATGATTCTTCAGGCCAACATTGCAAAACTCCTACAGTATTTCGTTTATTCAGTTATTCTTTTTGCTAAATTGTATAGTTTGCATTTCCACATCCATATATATATATACATATATATATATATATATATATATATATATATATATATATATATATATATATATATATATATATATATATATATATATCAAAGACGGAAAGCAGGAAGTGATACCAATGCCCGATCAGCTATTTGTGAATGCAAACTCCCTTGGGCCCTTGTGAGAAGGAATTCGGATATTTGAATAGTTTCTACGAATATCACATACTTTCATGACCGACGTTAATTTCACGGATCCCAGAAATAATAACGAACATTTTTACATATGAAAGATTTAGTTGCCTGTACATATCTGATATTACTAAACTTACATGAACATTTAATCATTAATAGTGGCATTGATGTTCAATTAGTGACACATCTTGTTAGACAAATCAGTTTTGAATGGATCATAATTGTGTAACAGATTTAAACTGTGACACATTCATGATTAAGTGTTGGTTAATAAAATTGATTTGTTATTATGACCATGAGGTATATTTCTGGCATAATGAGAGAAATCTTGAAGAGAGTTGGATATTAGAATCTGTAAGAGGAAATATCATTTAATGTATATTTTCAAGCATGTTTATTATATTAAACCGGGTTGTGTATGTGACATATGTAACCGTTTTTATGTTCTAAGTAAAGTTTTCTTTAAGTATATTATATAATTTACTTTTCATATTGTTTATTATAATTTCCAGAATGTTATTGGGAAATAGTATGAAATGATATCTGCAAATAAGATGTTAATAAGAACGAAAGAGTAATTCTTACTTGCTATTAATAATTCATCATTGGTTGATAAATCGTCTCCATAAATATGGCGAAATTACTTTTATAGCCGCGATATTCTTGCTGATTAGCAGTGTAATTTTATGTTAATAATGTCTGATAGGAATATGAGACGAAATTTCAAATAAATATATTTCCATCTCTGTCGAATTAAATAGGTTGAAGAAATCGTATATAGTTTCTGGATATTCTTCGAAATTTTAATCTCGCATCGGGGAGTTGAGTTATTTTCATCTCTATCCTCGTAAAGCGTACGTGTATATAACTTTATTTGGTTGTTCTACGTGTGGATAGCCCATGTTCTGTTGAGTTCACTCCCTTGCTTATGTATTGTGCCCACCGATATGATTTGCAAATAGATTTGAGGACACTTATTAGGTTAACAATCGAGGCCCCTAGATGTTCCGCTGTGACACCAAATACAAAATATTCTTTGATATCTCTTTAATTGAACAACGTACATATTGTGGTTACGACAGATATAATTCTTAGTATTCAGGTTTTCGGACGGGCATGGAATTCGATTCATACCACTGTTAATTTTCCTTACAATAGTTACATGCGAGATATTATCTAGAATCTGTTACATATTCTCTGTAAACGTAAACCAGGAAGTAGACAATAAAAGGTTGATCCTGTTTCTGTCAGATTTAAATTTCAGATTAAATTAACACAAATAATTAACCCAACTTTATGCTGATTAGAGATATAATCCCTATTTTAAAGCCAATAGCATTGTTTATCATGTAAATAACATTATCTATTATCAGCGTTGAAAATCGTTTAAGGGGATCTTGTGGGAATATATTGGCAGTCTACCAATGTTTCCAGAAATACTACTCAAAATAAATCTTTGCAAAACGTAAACTATGATCGGATATTCTAATTAAAGAAGTGTTGGCACCAAAGTGGAATGT
Organism: Acanthosepion esculentum; assembly: GCA_964036315.1. Lineage (NCBI taxonomy): Eukaryota > Metazoa > Mollusca > Cephalopoda > Sepiida > Sepiidae > Acanthosepion > Acanthosepion esculentum. Next base: position 71,876,619 of record OZ038475.1, read on the forward strand.
CAATTATATAAGTTAGAAGAAATTTAGTATGGAGAAAAGCTTTTTTATCCCTTGTTTTCCGGTTTAGGATTGCGTTTCCGGTTCTCTCTGAAAACTTCTCTTTCTCTTTCACTTGACCCGTTACGTTTGGTGGGATTATCACCTTGCTTAGGCAGCGTCTCTTATTTTGTAACCTTCTGCCTCGAGTGGCTCTTGGACCTTCTACAGGGTGAGCAACAGTAAGAAAAGAAAAAAGAAAAGAAAATTAAACGTAAGGGATGTAATTATTTGAGTAGTTTTGCCTAACACAGCTATTGTTATAAATCGAGACATTGACCTAAAATCTCGACTCCTGGACACTTTTCAGCCTTGTCAGATCGAGACTTTCAAATGGATGACATTCATAATGCATAAGTTGTTTAGAAATATCTAAACTCTCAGCTGTATACATTCACATTTTCAGAGCAATAGTAAAAATGGCATCGAGCATATTAAACCTGTAGTTCTCAGCAAGGAACAACCATCTGCGTACCTCGTGGACTGACGTGAACTAAACTATAGTATCATAAATAACTTTACAAAATAACAGAAATCAGATAACATGAGGCTTTTAAAAAACAGCGACACCTAAAATGGATACCACATGCAAAACAGAGAAATTAATGACATAATCATTTCAAACAAAGGCTTAATAAGGAAGCCTCCATGAGTTCTGGAGAGAACAATATCAGTTACTGAACTTGCGAAACCTCTTTAGCTGAAAAATTGTTTTAAGTAAAATATTTAATAATGTTCAATCGAAAGTAGCACTTGGTTTTTCGGTCAATAATGCCAAATATATCCTTATAAAAAACAGCTAATAATAGAATTACCATTACCATGAACATTGCTCTTGTGGAGTCGACCCTCTAAGTCTGTTGTGGACTTTTCCACTTACTATAAAATTAGTAAGCCTCGGAGTAACAAAAGATAGATTGAAAGCTGGTCAACTGACACACACTTCCAAGTTGGGTAATTCTCTTCCGTTCAATATACGCTTTATCTGTAACCTCTTGTTTTTTATTTCTTAACCATATACTTGTTTAAAAAAATTGCAATCAGTCCGATTTCCATATAGGCAATGTCGCAAGCCTTCCACTTACTCTATCGCCCCTTCGATATGTAATGTTTAGAGGAGCTCCATTCATTAGTCGTACAAGCTCGGATTTGTGAAGCCAAGTCTCGCCATGATACATCCAGAGGGTTGAATTACCCTCATTCCCTAGGCATTCATTCGGTAAGAACGATGTTCCAGTCAGAGAGTTGCTCTCGAAGAACCGTTACTTTTGAGAAGCGACTCCCACGTGTATGCTTTCCAGAACACGTCAAGAGTGGACCGATATATTTTCTCCATATCCTTGTATTCTTCACTTCCTACTCTTACATTCATAACACACAGCTAATTAAGTAATTCTCTATCTTGAGTGGCTCTTGAGCTTTGTATTGTCGGAAGCTAAGTAAAAACAAAATACAAAAATTAAATATACAGCAGATTCTTTTTAAAAAAATCGCCCGGAAAAATAATTCAATGGTAAACATGCATGAATATTTTCCTGTATACTGCGAAGTGAACATGATATAATATTCGATAAATAAATATTTGTACCGTTTTTAAGTTACCACTCCCTAATATAATCAGTTTTAAGTTAAGGAATTGGCGTAAATGTTATCAATTTCCACATTAGACAACAGCAAACATTCTATTGTGGTTGGCATGGTAAACATTTGAAATGCAATCCCGCTTACACATGACCAGCTTAAACGGATAGAAGGAAGGAAACCGTATGAATTGTTTGCAGAAGGGGATATTTCGCACGCTCAATTACATTATCGAGAGAAAAATATTTAACTTTTAAAATTTGTTTATCTTTACCAAATATTCTTTATTTCGATTATATATCCCTATTGAATAAACATTCAGCGTAGACAGAATGAAAACCGAATATATATATATATATATATATATATATATATATATATATATATATATATATATATATATATATATTAGCTGTCGACAAAAGATGGCTATTTAACTAACAAAAGTAAGAGGACGGCAGTGATTTTACCGACGACAGAATAATTCGTGTTCGAATATTATAGGATAAACTTTCTTGCTGCCAACTTATGAAATGATATCGTCCATTGCAAGTGTTTTTCCTGCTTTTGAAATATTTATTTACCTTATAAAAACACAGCATGGTAGTTCAGAATTCACTAAAATGTCTACAGGAGAGAAAACTGTAGACAACGACAGTTAATCCCTTGATTTCCTTAATAATTTCACCCGAATAAGTGCACTAAAGCTAGTAAGATACACGGTGTTTCTGAATGTGAAAGAAAAAAGACAACGAGAAACATTATTAAGAAGCAAGAACAAATAAAAGAAAATCAATCAAGAACACAGTTGATAATGATGACATTGCATTTCAATTTTTGAAGGTCAAAGTTGGTTAGAAAGAATGAAGCTGAAAGAGAGTCTCACAAGCAAAATGTAATTGAAAAGAAATCGCTAGCATAAAACATACGATTGCATGTAGCAAATCCAACTGTAAAATGATGAGACCATGTTACCTGTCTAGTACTGCGCTTAAATTCGTAAAGTCGGGGTACCCTAGCGGAAACTCCATCAGGACAATTACCATCAAAGCATTTATAGAAAACTCACAGAGGCTCTATATTACGGCGGTGAGAAAGTGACTGAAGGCCAGATCCCAGTTCAAGAAGAATAATATTGCAGATTTTACATTTGATTTTATCAAGAATCTCTAGATATATAGTACCCAACAATATGTTGGCAGCAATATAAACAAAAAATGGACGAATGGTAGACTTATAAATATATGAGATACTTTCTGGGGAGAAAGATTAGCACTACGCAGAGAATCAACATTTTAGCAGTAGACCTAGTAATTGATTCAGTATAAACTTTCCTGTCAGCAGATAACTTCAGCTCGAGAAGACTCAACCAGTTTTTCTCCTTGAGGTTAGCATCAACCATGCTGATGAAAGGCTGAAGTGGGGGTCTGTCAGATAATTAATAGAGAGCAGTTTCGTTTTGAAGGGGTTGAAATTAACAAGCTATTCATGAACCCAGTTAACACCAGATTGTAGGTCATTTTTGAGAGTTAGTTTTCAATTTGACCTTACTTACTATTGAGCCAGGAGGTGTCATCAACATAGATACCATATTGAGAACAGATACCATCATGACGGACACTGATGAAAATTAGGTAACAAAGTAGATCCAAGGATAGAGCCCTGGAGACACCTGATTCAGTATCGAAGAATGGCTGCTTAGGACAGCATTCATTTCGCGATTTGATAAGAAAGACTGAATGAGTACAAAAATCGTCCAGAAATGACATAAGCTTTCAACTTGTGAGGGCGACCTATATGCCGATCCCTGTTGAATGCTTTCGAGATGTCCAAAGCAAAAGCCCGAACTTCACCATCCGTATCTAAAGCTTGATAGATTCTTTGAAGCATAATCGTTAATACATCAGTAGTTGACCTAGAGAGGGGGAAGCCATGATGTGAAATCCATATTAAAAAAACCCCCTGCGAAATCAGATGCTTAACAAATCCAGAGTCGATTATAGACTCTAGTATTTTGCCAAGACGGTTCAAATGAGTTCTTAAAGACTGGAACTATACAAAAGGATTTCGAACAAACAGGATAGCAATCGGCTTCGAAAGATGTGCTCTGAATATTATCATTTTCCCGCTTCGGGTTACTGGGAATGGTCTTAACCTGTTAACATACATGTTATTACGAAGACAATTTCATGGTTATCCTATTTGAATTAGTGATTGAATAAGATAAGCGAAATCTTTGACAATATAATACACTTGAAAATTCCGATAGTTCGTCATTAATCATTTAGGCTTAAAATATTACATAAAAATATATTAAATATAAATGTATTTTATTATTTACCGAACTAAGAGTCTCCAAATGAACATTTTTAAAATTGTGAAGTTTTCCATTTCACTGAATCGGACGTTAAACACATGCATATGTTACCTGATATTCTATCATAATTTTGTGGCTTTCTTTCTCTTATTGAAACTAAATAGAGTCCGTGATAAGATTTTTTTCACATTTACCTGGTCAAAGTGAAATCGACCATTATAATGAGATTTACCTCAATTCTTAAAGATATTAAACCTATTACATCTTGCAGTTTGCGAATATAAATAAGTATATATATATATATATATATATATATATATACACACACACATATATATATATATATATATATATATATATATATTGTTCATACGCTATTTTAATAGATACAATTTGTTTAAGTAAATATTATGTTTCTTTAAATAAAAAGTATTAATTACAGAAAATATATACAATAATTGTTGGACTTAACCCATTTCATATACATATATATATATATATATATATATATATATATATATATATATATATATATATATATATATATATATATATATATATGAAATATTGATTGATTGATTTGTATGATTTTACAGCCTATCAAGTTTCAAGTTTCTACGAATTTGTTGGAGATAATAATGATTTACTGATAATAAACAAACTAATTCACGTTCACTTCATATCTCGCACCACCACTCTATATAGGTCGCGCCAAATTCTCTTTCTTCCCCCTTCCTTTTCGACATTCCATCTCAGACTACCTCCTATGGCTTCATAACTGTCTTTGTAAGAAATCTAACTTTTAAACTGGCCGAAATGGTGCAGTTTATTCTAATCTTTAATTTTAATTGTCTTGTTTCCGCAAATCTCAAGGGAGGGATATAATCGTTACCCCATTCCTGTGAGGATCTCTGTCCAGCAAAAATTTAAACCATCTCACCTGTTTGTCAACGATAGATTCGATCTTCATAATTTCGACCATCACGAAGGGTTCTCTCTTTGTTTAAATTTCCCAAGTCGTTTTCATCAACGAAAGTATAAGCTCAGTCTGTGTCTCTTCTCGATAATGATATCTGTTATCTTAATTCCTCAAGACAAAGAAAAAAAACATTTCTCCAAATCTGTTTTCGTCCATATGCCAGATTCTCGATAGAAAAAAAAATATTAGGAGAGAAGAAATCCAAACGGTCCCATTTTCCCCAAGGAAAATTGCTCCCCCCCTCTCTCTCTCTCTCTCTCTCTCTCTCTCTCTCTCTCTCTCTCTTTCAGCTTACATTCCATTTTAGGTTTTTCCCTTTCCTGTTCAGAATGAATATTTAACCATTTCATGGCCTCAGTGTTACACGGGAACATAACAAACCCATTGAAAATTATTACTTGACTTGACAATTAAAAATTTCGAAACATTCCTCATTGGACCACTCACACATCTAAGCTTACAGAACCTGGTATTCCCAAGCTATCATCCCTTTAGGTACTGACTCGGCCTGATATTGTTTAACTTCGATGATCGTAGGGGAACCAATGTTTCAACGTCATCTGACCGCAAAATAATGCTAACCGACAAATATATTATTATAACGTATATGTATACGTGCGTACACCAGTGAATGTGATGGATTCTTTCAATGGAAAAAGCATAAATATTGAAATAAAGCCAATAGTACAATTCTAACTTGGTGCTGCCAAATAAAGAGGTCTGGTTTCCAAAGAATATATAAAATTATGTGATCTTAGAAAATCCTCCTGCTCATAAATAAAAAAACATGTAAAGGCTCGAAATTAATTTAACGTTTTTTTTGTCGATTTTTTTTCATCGCTACGTATTTTTTCCGTTCAAATGGCGACTTAATGTGATCAGGTATTGATTTTCTTCATATCGTCTCAAGTACCGAACAATGAAATGAATCTTTTTGATAGATTGTAAATTAATATCTATATTTTTCGCTTTCTGCGTAAACGGAGGAAGACAACATTATGACAAGTGCTAACATAGTTACATATATATATATATATATATATATATATATATATATATATATATATATATATATATATATATATATATATATATATATATATATATATAATTATATATATATATATATATATATATATATATACACACACATATATATATATGTAGAGTAGAATAGAACCTCCTTTTATTTATTAAACACTTTTTTTTCGTTTACCGTCTTGAATATTCGAGAAATCTTATTAGAGAATGATATGCGCTCATACGCAGAATTTGAACCTGCGTTTTCTAAGGGGAAACCGTCATTAGATCTGACGTACTTTAACCTCACGGCTATAGAGTGCATCGATGCCCAGTCAAACCTAAATAGAGCCTTTAAGCTCATATTTTACTCTAACTCTTAAAATAGAGTCATCGGCTCAATTTCGTATCGTAACGTAAACAAAGTAATTTGTAAAGAAAGCGGATGGATTTCATAATTATTAATCCGACAGATTTTTATTTCTTAAACGTTATTTTTAGTGAACACTCGTATTTGAGCAAACGCTCCGTTTATTTATTAAAAATATACTTATTTATTAAAACAAATAAATATACTGTTTATAATGTTATTAATATATATATATATATATATATATATATATATATATATATATATATATATATATATACAGTGTAACCCGGATATAAGAGAGTTGTCGGGACCGGAGAAGAAGTCTCTTATATCCGGGCTTATCTTATATCCGGGTTTGGTCTATTTTGTTTAGGTAAGTATGGCTCTAATTTTGGACAAGAGAAAATCTATCTTATATCCGAGTTTCTCTTATATCAGGGTCTCTTATATCCGGGTTATACTTTATATATATATATATATATATATATATATATATATATATATACACACACACGCAGAGAGAGAGAGAGAGTGAGAGAGAGACTATTTTGAATTCGATATTGTTTCCCATTATTTTAAAAGTTATATTTTAATGGATAACCGTGTTTGAGTAGATGTCTTGTTTAATTTTTTTAACAATCTGAATTTCATATCCCGGTCAATACATGGGGGTGTCTTAATAAAGAAAATGTTCTTCTCTGACGGGGTTCGAACATGCATGATACGTTATAGTGGAAACAACTACCTGTTCCAAAGTGCTTCAAAACCGTGCGAGCACAGACCCCCCACCATTGTTCAGTGATATTTTGAAGAAATTCAGAACTCCTTCTTCATATATTCACGAAAGACCATATTTGCTCCAATATCCATTTCTGATAACTACGTTTTCATATCCCAAGCTTAAAATAATTTCTAAGGAATTAACAGTTGATTTCTTTTTTAATCTTCGACAACTTTTAACCGTGATATTTTAGAAGATACGCCTGTTTGAGTAGGCAATATTTTAACTGTGTGTAGTATGTCTACACTCTTATGCATATGAAAGTCTTAATAAAGAACATGTGTCCAGACAATTGTTTCCCTTAGAAAGATGTCGGAGGACATTCGAACACAGCCGAAAGGCATATCTTTATTAAAACTCTCGATTGCATAGACCGGTAGTTTCCCTTCATGCTGTTTGAAAAAAAAACAGGTCGACTACTGAAGCACGTGTATCCACTAAAAGTAATACGAACAATATATGTTTCTTTGGATTTTACACCTAAATGTGATTCAACATGTTCGCGAGCATGTAGGAGATTATCTTCTCTTATATGCTTATGAGTGCAGGTGCTTATATGTACTTACCTGTCGCCCGGTTTCTCTCATATGTGTACATATCAAGTGCACCTGAGCAAACCCCACCTATTTTACGTGTCGCGGAGTGCCACTGAAATCTAGGGAAGGCGTGGAACAGCATCTGTTGATTAGGAGGATATCTCTCTGGTCACCCTAATGAGGCACCTGAAGAGTATATTTTGGCGTTATTTGTGGCATTGTGGCTAACTGCTCGGATTGAAGAATCAGAGAGTCGGGTTCGAATTCCAGTCGATTTCACTACATGTATTAATACGCTTGAGAATATTATTAATCCATCTGTTGTATATTATGTGTAAAATATTAGCCTAGACTGGGTCATTTAGCCTTGGCTGGAAAACAGCATAATAGAAAGAAAACTCTGAATTCAAACCATCCTGGAGAGGGTTACATAGGAAACACCACAGCTGTAGTGGTTACGTGATTCGTAATCGTTATTTGTGGTGAGTCTCTCACTATAAATTTAAGCCATTGCAACTTTCGTTGACCCAAGACTTCAACATTCTACTGGCTGGACATCTTCACACGAAACATAATTAAAGTTTGAGCAAAGTTGTTCTTGCTATAGCAAACATTTGTGTTTATATTTACGACGTTCCTGAATGATAAAGAAAAAATATATATTTGGTATTTTGCTAAACTATTTCTATAAGCGTGAAGAAAAAATTCACAGATAATTTACTTTATTTTTTACGTTATATATATATATATATATATATATATATATATATATATATATATATATATATATATATATATATAACGTACAAAATATTAGCTCTTGAAAAATTAATTTCGGTTGAGCCCTCTGGTTTGAGGTGTGAATTTGTAAACAGTGACTATTTAAGCTAATACTGCACGACTCTTCGACAGAATTGAGTCACTGTCAGTCACTGTGTGTTTATCTGAATCTAAAAATAAACACGCTAAAATTCACATTCATCCCTTTCCGTACGCTGATGGCTTAGTGGGAGAATTTCGGACTGACGCAAATTCAGTCGGGTTTCGATCCTAGCTAGAGGCAACCGGACGTCTAGCCACACTGATGAGCTGTGAAACAGCGAAACAGTCTGTCTATGGATGACAAATATATATATATATATATATGTGTGTGTGTGTGTGTGTGTGTGTGTGTGTGTGTGTGTGTGTGTGTTTCCCCATGAATTTACGCATTAAATTTTATCAGGGAAACATTGGAAGTCGACACAGAAGACATCCTGTCGACAAGTTTTAATCAAACCAGAAATGGAATGTTACTGCCATATCTGGTGTGGACCAGATGAAACCTAACTTTTCATCCCTAGCAAAGTTCAGAATCATTTACATGGCCTTGACGTGATTAATTATTTTCAGGCATACTGCCACTTCCCACAGATGCAATATTAAATATTTATCATTGCACTCTCTATATTTCCATGATAAATGTCTTGATTATATATATCCCTTAGTTCTATCAGTTAAGACATTTGCACCTAGATGGAAGCATACTCATCCCTTTCCTATCCAATTTGTAACAAGAAAGGTCTCTTCAGATTATAGAATTGCTACTTTGGAGAACGAAATCTCTAGAGGATGCTTCCACACTCAAGACAATCATAATAACTTCAGGTCTAGGGTAAATCCTTGTTTATTCTGCATATCTTCATACTCTGCACTTATTGATTTTTGGTCCATACAACAATCTCATTCTGTTAATTTTACATTATGTGTCTTTTGTGCCTTTTATGTAGTGAACGTTTAATAAAAATGAGTCATTATACTTTCAACAGATACTCGATAAATACCACAAAGACAACTAAAACTGCTAATATAACAAATCTTCGTACAATGATTCGTGTGTATTAAGATCCGTCTCCACTAGCTGGCCGAGAATTATGCTTTCGTGCTATATCTAAAAAAAGGCAGATGAATTTTCTGGGACACATAATGAGGAAGGAGGGCCTGGAGAATCTGATACAAACGTGTCGAATAGAGGGAAAGAGAGACAAGGGAAAGCAGCGCGTGACATACTTGATAAGCTCGAGCAGGTGGATGACAGAACGTGGTATGGGGGAAAAGCAGAGGGAAGGAAATTGCTAAGATCTACAAGGGATAGAGCGAGGTGGAGAGCCATGATAGCCTACGCCCTGAAAGTTCATGACACAAAAATAAAGCTATATCTAAGATAAGTTTTTTTTTACGATTTAATAAAACAAAAATAAAAGATAATACCAATAATACATATTAAATCGGCAATAATTTGACAGATGTCTCTGATATGTTTTTATGAATTCCCAAGTTTACGCTGAATTATATATTAATAAGTATCAAACTAGTATATAAATGATTTGATTAGTTTATATAATTTATCATTCATTTATTTTATATATGTTGTCATTATAGTGTTATGCATTGGCATAGCATTTTACATCATATCTATATTTACCGCAAGGGAAGTCAAGTGTGTAGGTCACTCCTTAGCAAGTTGCGTTCCAACTTATACAAATTCAAGCCATCGGCATATTGTTTTACTCTGATTTTGTTTCAAGTCTAACCAACTCTTGCCAACCCGAACAGCGATAGGGAATGGATGACGTGAGCAGGTTTTGGCTGAAACTGGAAGCTTCTAGTCCTGAACCTACACGTTGGCAGCAACTTTAGTCATCAACGCCATCATCACAAATGAAGCGATCAGAAAAGAAGAAATTAAATTCTTGGATACGAGATAAGGCCGACGACGTCTATGCTTGTAACTTGCAAATGTTTGTCTACATTATTTTTTCTTATTCTTTCTTTCCCTGCCCGTGTTGAATATTCTCAGACTTTGATCGGAAGTTTTTGCCGGTTTTCCAATGAAAGATAATTGCGAGTAGCGATTGACTAGCACTGACCTAAAAACAGTTTTACTATACTTCAACATTGAAAGAAATTCGCATAAACAGGTTGTGTAAAACTCTCTTACAAATTTCCAAGCAAAGAATTTTAAAGAAGCATATAATCTTGTAAGTATTTATGGAAATCAATATTTTCATTTTTTTTTGTACTTTTTTTGATGTGTCATTTGACTGCAGGTCAATAACATTCAGCTCATGATCTGACGTCAGTTCCTCGATAATGCTGTCAAATTGATTTTGAAAGACTTATAATTTCTTCACCTTCTTAAGGCGACCTAAAAACGAAGTTGAGACGTTAACTTTGGATTAGTGAGAGTGTCATGAAAGTACTCGAGAGGAAATGAAGAATTTGTTTTTTGGCTTTATTTTTTTCGTAGCAGCCAAAGGTGTTGAAGTTCTTTAGTCGCTGTGCGTGGAAGAACATTAATTATGAAGTAAAGCTTGCACTGCTGAGTACTGTATATATGTCATATGAGCCCAGAGTCGCCTGACAGTTTTAGATTGCACTTGTTAACATGTGCCATTAAATCAACCGAGAAAGCCAATTTCCTCAACCATTCACTCTTTGTAATTAGTGGCTGTGCACGATTTTTCTCTTTTAAAAAATGACAATCTTTACAAAGTCGTGAGATAATTTACAGGCGATGAGGCCATCTTAAAACAGCACTACAGTATAAATCTCTATATGTAACCTCGATTATTTAAGAATATTGCAATATTAACCTTCTGTTACACTTACAATTTGCTGTACTCAACATCTATGTCCCATCAAATATGTTATACTCAACTTCCATGTACTCTAAAATATGCTATATTCAGATTTTATGTCCTCTAATATTCGCTATACTCAGCTCCTACGTCCTCTAAATTTTGCTATATTCATCTGATACTCTTTCCTAAAATCACTATAGTCTGCATTTATTTCTTCAAAACATCGTGATACGTAAATACTTTATTTCCAAATATCGATATGCAGAACTTCATCTCCCGTAAAATATCGCTATATTAAACTGTTGTTTCTTCACAAAGTCAGTATATTCGTCTTCCATTTCTTTCAGAAATAACTAACTTCCCCCACTTCTCCAAAATTTCAACTTTGATTTCCTCCCAAACTGGCTATATTCAGCTTTTCCTCTCTCTCAAATATTCAAAACTGAATGCGATCGAATAAAATTGCACATGATACGAATGTTACTTACATTCATTACATATCTGAATGTTAACCATAAAATGCCTACTGGCGAATGAGTCAATGAAATATTACGTCTGAAGATGACACGAACTTTGTAGACTTGTCCACATAAACATTTTCCTACACCAAAGATTTTCTCTATTTCAGCTGTAATACATTTTAGACATTTTCAATCGGAACTCTACGTCTTCAGTGTTTTCGCCATGTCTTTGAGAAGGTATTCAGCAGCTTCTGTTCATGTTACTGATTTCATTTAGCTATTAGTGCGTTTTAAAATTATCAATAATTTCTTCCCTGAACCATGCTAGTGGCAAATTTTGTCATATATCTGCGGATTTAATAAGAATCAGAGAAAGGCATAAATCATTGTTTAATTATAGCAAGAGGCTGACTTTTTTCTTCCACTTCTCCTGGTATTTATTTACATTTTAAAAACTTTAATATTCTTGTAGGACCCTTTTCAGTACATTC
>OZ038475.1:71893816-72081316 GCA_964036315.1 Acanthosepion esculentum
TAAAATAAATATCTACACTCTTGTCTGAATATACAATCCATTTCTGTTTGTTTTTTTCCAGAAGAATTTGGAATTCACAGTGCATAGAATTCTTAAAACATCTAGGAAATCTATGAGTAGCGTAATGGATGAGAGCGTGAAAGTGGAAACGCTAAACCTATTTAAAATCTCAAACTAGTATGTAGCGATAAAGAAAAAACAACAACAAAAAATTACTGCGATATAAACGGACATAATTAAAAAGATGTCCGGAAAAGGAAAAACACAATTCCAGTAGTTGATACTAAAACTCAAGTATGAAAAAGCGATAGACAGAGTGTGAGAGTGAAATAAATAAATAATATGATAGCGAAAAGATCTTTTCTTTACTTTTGCTTTTTCTCTCATCCGCTTATTCTAACTTTTGTATGCAGCTATTATTGTACCAACTAATGTCGTTGTGCATTCCTTTTCTTTCTCTAATATTTCATTTTAAAAATAATTTCTATTTTTATCGTTATAACATGTCTGTAACGTCCATATCGCCTTTATGTAAAGTGTGGGTCCTTCTCTTCTTTGTTTTCTATAATTTATATATATCGTTACCAGCTTTATTTTGAAATCCCCAAATAGTCGTTCATATCTGCCTTCATTTTGCCTTCTTACAATTCATCTTATCTCTTTCTTTCCGCTTTCTTTTATTACCCATTCTATTAGTTTGTGGGGTTTCTTTCTGTGTCTGTCTCCAATAAGGTGTCATCTATTTATTTTATTTTACTAATATGTTACCCACCAACAATAAATCCTTGCAAGAACTTGTAGTTCTCTTAGCATTATCTCGATGTAAATGTTGAATAAATCCGGCGAGAAGGCTCATCATTGTGATGCGCCCAGTATTAGCAGTCTAGACTGAGATATACTGCCTTCATTCAAAGGCGTCTAGGAGGGGGATTTTTGGAGAAAGCAACTTTAAAGACACAGGGTTTATAAATGATAAACAAACATCTCGAAATCAATTTATAATTTGCAGTATCACAGAAAAATTATTTTCGCCAATATTTGTCGTACATTTACGCAAATTGGAAAGATGGCGTCTGAAGTTTATAAGAAATGGCTAGGATAAAAATATATGTAGCATGATACAGTGGCTAAATGAACCATATTAATGGAGTTGTACACAGAAATGGCGAAACATTAATTCCGGTTATCTTGTCGCAAAACACGCATTAATAGTTTCAAGATGACATGGATGGAAATAGGAGAGACATATTCCCAATCAGATTTTTTTAACCTACATATGCAACCCAGCATGATAATTAAACAATAAATTACATGAACATGAAACCGTAGAGCCCAGTTTCAATTAAAAGGGTCAATAATTCATTTTCTTATCTCCTGAAGAATAGCTTGGTGTGTTAATTATCCATGTCCATGTTATCGAGTTTCAGAAACGTTATCTTACTCACTGTCACATGGTGATTATGTTTACGGATAAAGACCAAATTATAAATATGGTACTGAAATATAGCTATATTCAGTCTTATTTCTCATCTTCAGCATGCTTGCTCTTTTCTCAGTATATCCTTGTGCCAGGCAGCATTTGTGTTTCTTCAACAGCCACGGAGCCAAGTCGTGGTTTCGATTGCAAATCTGCTGAGCGCGTCTCAGTTAAAGTTCAGGTATGTGTCTTAGCAGCGTGACACACGTTTTCGAATTCAAAATAACATAACATAACGTAATCAAATGTTAATTAGATCGCATAAGTCGTATACATACTTTTATTAACATGCCGTTCATTGAAAAGCTGTAGAGACGTATTTATATAGCTGGACTGATTTCTGCTCATGGTCAGACTATATTTGAACTCGAGGTTGTCTTAAACGTTAACATCTCAACATCGAAGTGCATTACAAATGTTAAAAACAATTCCAATCTGTAACGCACAATCTACAACCAGAAAAGCACTCAAATTACGTAGTTTTTATATCTCGGTCACAGACTATCGTCAAACAATTGAATGATTACTGTACAGCGTCGCACTGTGTTGGACAGCTTTCAACAGGAACAATAAAGTACTAACATCAATATGATTTACTCACCATTTAAAGGCTAAGCCTTTTGACAGTTACGTCCTACTAGTTGAGTTATATGATCTTGAACTGGACGACAATGTTGCTTCAAATGCTCGCTACGTTCCAGAACTACATCACAAGATTATGACTAACAAAGGCCTCAGCGAAAAACGCCTCAATGAGCTACTAAATATTACCCAGCTTAAGCCAATCCCATCAGATATCAAGACAAGTGTACTTAAACTGCATGATCATATCAAAAGATCAACTCATGGCGTGAGTAAGTTATGCCGAGAAGGAGATTTAACCGGTAAGAGATGCAAAGGTCGACAGCCAAAACGCTGGCTTGATAATGTCCACTTATGGACTAGACTTGACTTTTACTCTTTGAACTCTGCTGTCCCTGATCGAACTTTATGGAGAAAAATATTTCACGTCGATGCGCAGTCTGCAACCAGCATAGGAAGCAAGGGATTATGATCATATTTGCACTCCCCCTTAAGAGTCACCCGTTGACATTTACCAAGGATAACAATCTGTTAAATCTTCAGAGTGTGAAAATGTTGATGTTTTAATCTTAATGTGGATTGATAGGGTCGTAGATAGGCAGATATTTGTATCTAAACTCATTGGAATCTTTCGCAATATATATCTTGATCCTAGGCCTTCATGATATGACGACTGATTTCAAATATTCATTATGTAAAGCCCGATATATATGTATGATATTCATTGCTGAAACTATATCTGAAAATTTCACTATATAATTTTATATATATAATTCACTAGCATTTGCCGTAGAGGCTCTTTTAGAACCCCTACTAAGGTTGCCTCGCCATGGTATTTTGGCACGCTTAGCAAAGCTGCCGGGTCGGTCATCGCCACGGCACTCAGAAGAGTGCAAAGCAGAGGTTGAAGTAGACGCCAGCCGCTTCTCCTCCAAGGAGGCGCACTCAATGGAATCCTGCTCCCGTTTCCCCTTAGCCTGTGAGGCTTTTTTAGAACGCCTGCTAAGGTTGCCTCGCCTGGGTGTTTTTGCAGCCTTTGCAGAGCTGCCGGGTTGGTCATCGCCACGGCACGCAGAAGAATGCAAAGCAGAGGTTGAAGTAGACGCTATATGATCATCTGTAACCGGAGATGTTATGTGCTCCTCTGTAGTCCCCTGTTCTGCATGTGTAACGTTAACGGTGTTAGGGGTCTTCATTTGCTGACGTGCGGATGTTTGTCGTGTAGGAGCCATTTGAAGGGTTGTAGAAATGCTGTGTAAGAATGCGAATAGAAGTTGATGCCGAAGCTGCAGCGGTGCAACCTCGTTGTGCACGAAAACTAAAAATGCAGTGGAGCGGTATGGAAAAAGCTTCTAGCTATGGGCTGTGCTTTCTGGCAGCATGAAAACGTCGCTGTAGGAAGAGGTTACGCAACCAAAACGTTGAAGCGTTGAACGTTAAAAAGTAGCGAAACACTGAGGTGTACTGGGCCGCATACTAAAAGCAGAATAGGAGTAACTTGCGACAGCAGTTAACTGTCGAAGAGTAAAACTGAACTACGAAAAGGTAGAAATAGCTATGGAACGCTAAGATGAACTGGGCTACGAAGTAGAGATAAAATGGGTAATGCAAACGTTTAAGCAAATAGGTAACTTGCGGTAGCAGGAAGCTGTCAATTAATCCAAGGATAGATGCGTTAATGGCGATCAAATCAAGACGTGAATGCGGATGCAGCCGCGCTGAAGGTATTTAAAGGGAGCATGATTTGGCAAGCGCAAGGCTTGGCTGTAAACGAGGTCAAGCTGCTTGCTGCATATGCAGCTCGGCTCTAACGCACGTGATGCCGGCGATGAGAATGCAAGTAGCTGCAATGAAGCGTTTTCTCGTTTGGTTTGTGCGACAACGAAAAGCCGATAACCGTTTGCCGGTATTAGCTTTGAAATGGATTGGGAGGAAGCCATGCTGTTTTAGCGCAAAAATTCTCGTCAGGTCTGGGATGCGGCCTGGGCTAGGGAGAAAGGTTGTAAGAATTGGAAAATGAAGTGCTGAGGGCGGAACCATTTTCACTCAGCACGTATGCGGGTTTGTTTTTCAGTAAAGACGCGAATAAAGGAAGTGCTTATTTTGTTAAGATGCGACGATTAAAGCAAAAGTGTTGACAAAGTCGAATATGTCATTTGTGGCTCAAAGTCAGACCTGGTAGCAGGGATAAAAAAGCCGAATTTCAATGGCCCTGCACCCATTCCAGAATTTGAGGTCAAATGTTTTCTTCCACTCCACTGCACGCACTGACCTGTTTCTTCCCGCGCATAGCGTGACCGTAAATTAATCTGCATTCAGGAAATACCCAACCAGAAAAACATTTTTAAGGGTTGACCGCTTGTCGATTTGCACTCTGTTTGGTGGGGGGGGGGGCGCTCAGAGTTGAAACTTCACATGGTGACTCCCAATGGCCTCCTCATAAATCAGGTGGGTTTTCGCTAAAAACTGACATGCGTTTCAGGCGCAATCTGGGCGTATCGTTTTTTTTTCGATTTTCCGCGCTGTTTAGAGGTCCGTGGTCATGAAACCTCTGGACAACACTTCTAATGGTAGACTCTAAGAGGGTGTCAAATTTGCTTGAAATGCGATCATTCCTTCTGTAAGTAGATTATCGATTTTTTCGGAATCTGAGTCCCAACTCAAAAATCGGGCTCCGTTATGTCCTTACGGCAGCCATTTGCAAACTTGTGGTGAAAACAGCATCGAAATCGGGTGAGAAATACGGCCTGGGCGTGGTAACAACGCCCACGACAGACACACAGACAGACAACATGAGAAATATAGATAGTAGATATTCTCTACTAACAATTTGGTTTGTATCAGTATAAAGTTGGATAGATGTGAATAATATTTACAAACGAAATTTCAATGTAAAAATTCGATAAGTAATTTCTAATGGCATGTTCGCTCAGGACGTAGACGATTATGGCTCTCCATGCATTATTTTTTAATCGTGTTGACCGCAATGAAGGCATTAAAGCCACTAAGGAGTTACTGAGTGTGGAAAAGTTAGAACGAGAAACTCTAATTAGGAGCGAGAACAAAAGAAGTATAATCAGGAGGACCTATGACAGCGATAGTCATTGCATTTAAAATTTTGAAGATTAAACTTGGCCGGAAATCTGGAGCCGAAAGGAGTTCCACAAGCGAGAAATGAGAAAAATGAAACTTTTTGCGTAGCAATTACAATTACATCTAGCCAACTGAACTGCAAATTGGTGGAACTTAAATTCAAAGAGCCTAGGTACCATAGAGAAAAGCTCATCTGAACAATTAACATGAAAGCATTTATAGAAAAGGCAAAGCGAGGAAACCTTGCGCCTGTGGGAAACAGACAGATGACTAGACGTCCTATCAAGATCAATAATATTACTGATTCGTCTTTTGATAAAGAGCTCTCGATAAATAGCATCGAACAATATGTCGTAGTAATGTTCGAAACATAGACGAATCATCGACATAGATTTGCAAGGTAGATACTGGAGAGAAAAATTGACTATCACGACGCAGAGACCTAACACTGTGATAAACGGGCTTGTTTGAAGGACAAATGGTGTCTCCTGTCGTTGACTCACCCACAGTTTTCTAACCCATAAACTGATTGTCACCCACAATTTTATGCTCCTTGAATTGTTGCAACCCAAGATCAGATATCTTAGTCTAGCCTGCTATTTTATAAATGGTGCTGGTAGAACAGGTCTAACCATGCCTTTTCCAAGGATATTTGAGCGAAAGTGAACGCAAAAGACACATCGAGGAATTTGAATTCATTTTCCACGCATATATATAGACAATGTTCACTATTGATAAAATACGAGACTTTGAACTGCTTGGATAATTACATCTATTTGGGAAGGATTTTAAATTAATACTGAACTTATAATGAGATCAAAGCGCAAGCAAACAGGTTGATGGAGTATACACACAAAAACTGAAAGGGGGCATAAGTTAATGATGTGTCTTCTTACATGATTTAATTGTTTCATTTTCTACGGCCTATCAACTCTTTTAAATCGATTTATCAACTCTTTTAAATAACGATTTAGTGATACACATTTTACTAATTAACACATGGAAGGAGAGAATTTGAACGTAGCTAACTCAACAGGACTTGAAACTCAGTTCACTGTTTAACAATTCCGAGTCATTATCCATTACACCATCCGCACATCCAACATTATAGCACCTAGTATCCCTAATCGAACACCCATCTAGAGACTGGCCAGACTCGACAGTGTTTAACTAATGTGATGGTAAGGGAAGCGGTGTTTCAACATGATGTGGCCGTAGTCTTATTACAGAATTTATTCAACCCCCAACAGAAATGTTATCTATAGATGGTTGGAGAGCATAGCAGGATTTACTATCGACGTGTAGACTATTTACTATATAAGGGATACAAATGATGCTTTGTTTATGGTAGACATTGAAGAAAAATAACAGGAACTCCTAGACCAGTTAGTAAAATATCGAGCAGAAAAGACTACCAATAGTAAGAAGACAATATTTATGGTCATCAGCGAGAGAAAAGCCACTGAAGATAACGATGAATTGGATGTGACAAAATCAAATGCAAAAGTTTAAATATCTGCGATATTTTAATAGAGGACAGTAAATCTGACACCGACATCTGAAATTGCATTAGGATAGCAAATATTGCCTTATTAAAAATTAATAAAAATACAAAGAAACAGAAAAAGATTTCTTAGAAAAAAAGAAGGAAACTCTTTGTGATATCAATCGTCCTAGATGACAGTGAATGCAGGGCAATTTACTTGAGGCAACAGTAATCTGATTCTACCGAAGGATCCGATGGACAGAGCGTTGACACAACGTGGAGACTTTATGGTAAAGAGAAACTAAAAGAAAATTTTTACTTCTAATCGGAAAGAGACAGTTATATTGTCTGGGACACATAATGAAGAAGGAAGTCCTGAATAATTTGACAATCATATTTTATAACGAAGACATTGTATACAGGGCGAAGAAGCAGACCACCATCATGACGAAGCTATATGAATGGATAGCAGGGCAGGGAGCGTGAGTGATGGTCAAAAATACATATTACTAAGAGCTAGGACATATAGGACGGCGTAGAGAGCCATAACTCTCCAAGACCTGAAGAGATAGTACATAAAAGAAGGCTGAATAAAAAAAGGCGATTATTTTTTAATATTAGTTATATGAATCATTACTTACAGTCAGAAAGAGAATGTTGAAGTTTCTAGTATACATAATGAGGAAAGAAGGCTCTGAAAAGTTGACACTCACAGGAAATAATGAATTTAAGATAGACACGGAATACAGTGAATCACCTACCTGAAGGTAGTGAGTGAAAAGGGATAACAGAATAGTCATTGGGATGGAGAGCGAAAAGGCATATATTACTAAAAGCAACAAAGAATAGGAAGGTGTGGAGGACTATCATATCCTAGAAGAAGATTTTGTCATTAGGCTTCATGCTGATTGTTTTAGAACTTCCAATCAATAACTCTGCAATAATAAATAAAATAGCTAAATTCTTATTCTAAGTGACATGTCCCTTTAGGACGTGGGTGTTCATGGTTCTACACAACATTCTGTCCTTTTTAGCACTTAGCAAATTATGTCTTTTAGTCCCTTTTCTTCAAAAGTTAAAACACGATTGGATGGGTTATTCTCTGCTTTCCATCTGTCTGTCTTGACTTAAATATATCCTCTGTCAAATTCTCTAAACCCTTTTCCCACATTATGAACCCTAGCAATGTCGACTATCTTTTTCTGATTCTAATTATAAGTGTCGTTTTTGCTTCCATTTTCGATAAAATTTTAACGTTGCTCATATGTTAAATCAGTGATATTCTCAGCATCCTACAGTAGAACCACATTTGTGATGCGTCATGTCTCTTCTTCATCTTCCATCATTCACTGCCATATAGGAGGACCGATATTATACCGCACACCCAGTAGTCGTTACATTGTTTCAGAAGAAATTTTCCCGTTTCTTAATACTTTGCTTAACTTTTGGAAGGCAATTTTAGAAACTTATAATAAGCCTTCGGATTCCGTTGTCGCACTTTCTGTCCTCTGTTAAAACATTTCCTAGATATTTAAATTGTTGTACTTGTTTGATTTTGGTTTCACTCCTGATGTGTTCGTATTGTTGACAACCATACATTCTGTCTTCTTAAGTTCACAAATTACCGAATATATATATTAAACTGAATAACGTTGTTAATTTGGCAATTCACTTTGCGGTAAGCTTTTGAGGAGAATTGAAAATATTATCTTCAAACAATTCTCTTCAATTTTCAAAGATCATTGAAATATTCCCTGAATACACTGAAAGTGTCAAAAACGTAAAAGAATGGATTCCCGAATGAAATCTATTTTCTAATTCTTCTATTGTAGGAATTTTACGATTCATTTTCACAATGCGCAAAGCTAACACATCATTGTTGTGTTCTTCATCGTTTTACTATCCATGTCAGTCTTTAATTTTGCTTAGATTTGATAGACTTTGAAATAAATGGGCATTTTAAGCTTCAAATTGTGAATACCGTTATTTACACAATCAATCACGTCTTGAGAAATAAAATGAAATGCATTATTCGAGTAATAAATTCTCCTTTCAGATTGTGAAGAAATCATTTCCACATGATGTAAAATAGGGGGCGGATATGGCGAGAGTTTATGGATATTAAAAGGCGCACAAAAGATTATATTTCAGCAAATTAGATTTTTTTTTTATCGCATTAGCGTCAGAATTATTCTTTATGCGAAATTTTAGAACGCTCTTACTCTGGAGTTTTATTTTGAAATGTTTTAAATTTCACTTCGTTTATTATATTGAGACGCGTCAAAATTCTACAAATGCACACTTTTAATTTACTTTAATTCTTAAAGGGTTGTTAAATATACTTATCTTTTGAAATGTAAATACTTTTCATGGTATTAATTGGGTTAGGGCTACGCAATGACTGGACTTTAGACAATGAACATGGAAATTCATTTGGCGTTATTATATTTAATGATCACATTAGCTCATTAATAACTACCGTAAAATCAGGTATTATTTTAAAAATTCTCTCTATTGCTCACCACAAACAAATCGACGATTTAACTATCAATAAGAGTCGATATCACATATGAAAATTTCAAACAATTACTAGGTGTTATCAGATTGCATCTTCTTACTCTACTTGATTAAAGAAAGTTAGCAGTTTTTATTTCATCAAAATATCTCAAACCATTTAATTTTGGCAGATTTATTTTTTTTTTACACATGTATTCGACATGTGCTCTATTATGAATTAGGACAAAATAACATATTTTGACTCCTATATTTTAAAAAGCAATTAAGAACAATAGTTAAAAATTATACTAGCTTGTAAGGTACATAACAAAGAAATTAATAATAAAATTACAGATAGTATCACTGCATATTTCTTAAATAAATTCAGTCTGAATATGCAAATTTTATAAAACAAAACTTCTGCAACGACGTGCAAACAACTCATAACATTGACATTTCATAAAACTGGAAATAAGACCCACATTCATCCCAAATTTGAAATATCACATTATGACTATACCAGTAATATGTCTAATTTTTTGGGAGTGATAGAATGGATATATTCTGGATTATTCCAATTCAAAATTGAAACAAAATCGCTTTTTAACCTTTTGTCACAAGGTATTTGAAAGGCCGATTTTAGATTTGCTCGAATTGTGTCATAAAATGAATACTTGTTACATTAGAAACACCAAATTTCATATCTAGGCATTTCTGGGGGTGCTCTTTCCATTTATCATGGTTAAAATGACCTAAAATCAACAGATTAGAATGTATATGGAGCAGATGCTGAACAAGTACAGTCCTGATTTAATATGTACAATTTCTGGACTGTAGAGATAGAGAAGCTTAACACACGCCAAGCAATACCCACTAATAAACATCAGAAAACAAGAAAAAACTCACCATATCATAAAGTGGTATTCAACCACCAAATTTGTAACTGAAATCATTAAAATAAAAATATTTTATCTGTCATAATTTCATCAAAAGGTTGAAGTTCTGACACATGTTAGTTCCGATCACTACGTAAGCGGTATGAAATCACCAAATTTTCTCAATTTTTAAACTGTAATGTTCTTCTCACATTATGCACATAAAAATAAACAACACAGACATAAAATTAATCAAATAAATATTATTTGGAAATTTTCAGTAACGGTGGGCTGGGTTTTGGGATACCTCTTCACTGAATATTCAAAAGTAAGTCTTGCTATACTCTTCAAACAATCCTACTAAATAATCTAATTCAGGCACTACCCAAGTTCTTCTAGTCTGACTAGTATATCATTGCTGGCGTATCCAGTTTATATAGTTCAAGTATGAGCCCATTCGTTACTTCCGCACATAAAATCTTACGACCCAGTGTTGGATCCAACAAAACACTGAGAGTCTATCCAACACTCTCACATCTTTCACCTCTGAATCCCAAATTTGTTTGCAGGACAATCCGCTTTTGGATAACTCTGAACTTCTGCTACAACTTTCTCAATAAGGTGTACCCATCTGTTCGTTGGAAAGATTGGGAACAATTTATGTAGTCAAGTAATATCAGAATCCCAGGTTTCCTGATACTTCTCTTTCAATGAATATATTTGATGGAGCACCTTCTTGGAACATTCCAATTTAGACAAAGACATCTTCCTTCCACGTCCTTTTGTCATAAAAAACAACGTTGAAACTGATTCTGTACATCGTCATCTTCAAAAAGAAAAAAATTAATTTATAATTCTATTCCATTTTGTCGAAGTACTAATTAGTAGTCATCTACAAATTATTGTCTACGTTTTCTTACTG
Source organism: Acanthosepion esculentum (assembly GCA_964036315.1). Classification (NCBI taxonomy): domain Eukaryota; kingdom Metazoa; phylum Mollusca; class Cephalopoda; order Sepiida; family Sepiidae; genus Acanthosepion; species Acanthosepion esculentum. The sequence continues at coordinate 71,904,748 of OZ038475.1, forward strand.
AATTTGAGTTTATTTGCAGTTCATAAAAATTGCACTAAATACAATCAGGGATAAATATAAATTTAGAGTCATCCATACACCTGAGTAACAAATAAGGAAGCACTAAAATATTTTCTCAACAAACCTATTTCCACAGTGGTCCTTTAAACTGACACATTAAAATATTTTAGAATAAAATAAACAATCATAATCCGTATGAAATAAATATTGCTAAGAAATAATAATAAATTAGGAAAATGAATATTAAATCATAAATTTGTATCTAGATAGCAATAAATCGTAAATAAAATCCATTCATTAGATAATTTAAAAAGTAAGAAAATTGTTTCAAGGGGTAACTTTAAACAAAATGTTACTTGGTAACTGAAATGCTGATAATTTTTGTGAGAATACTGCAAACAACATAAAAGACATTCTAGAATTTTTTGTAGAATGATTTTTATCTCATTCTTTGAATATGAACATTTTTCGATCAATAAGTCCAACGTTTTTTTCGTGATTTGAATCTGAGCGAAAAGTAAACAAATCGATTTTTGTTTCATATTTTCTTATGACAAAAACGGTGTTTAAATCCCATTTACATTTTACATATCATAGAAAATTAATATTTAAATCATATTCTTACCAACTTTCTTGAAAATTTCGTCCATAGAAAACATGTTGGTCGATTCTTTTGTGTACGTGTTGACGCTGTGTATTGAGTTTCGCGTAGGGTTGAAATAATGGCCGAACGAGTCGCACATGGTTACACATAATCGCACACACGCAAAATTGAGCTATCGTTTCATAATTGATTTTGATTTAGTTTCATATATTATTAAATGAGCGTTTTAATGATGAATTTTATATGTTTTTATTTTTACAAGAAGCATTTGAATTTTACGATCAAACTTTGCTTTTGAATAGTTTTCAAACATCTTATTAAAATTTAAAAAATATAAAATTTATGGATATGAAGCATAGAATGTTAACTAATGTATTAACAAAATTGTACTAAACCCTGCGGAGTGCGCATGTTACGAAATTTGAGGAAGTCTAAACTGCCGTCAGTGAAAAAAATGACCAAAATTTTACGAAATCACCAAAATGTTCTATTTTCAAACTTTAATGTTCCTCGCACACTGTAGTACATAAAAAAATAAATTAGATAGAAACAAAGTTCATGAAATAAGCTTTTATTTGGTATGCATTATGTTTTTTATGGAGATATTGAATGAAATAACATGGCGAGTTGAATATATGCATTTTTTAGTGTTTAGTTAAGAATTTCATCGGCTGTAAGCTGGGTGTTGGGATACGAAATAAGAGATTCATAAAGGCAGTTTTATACTGAAAAACATACCCAAATGCCTGTTAGGTGACTGACCACCTTCCAGTGATATGGGAATATACGGAAATTGAAGAGGGCCAAGTCTGTATCCAGATTTCAATATACCAAACTCTTGAATGACCCAACAGTGGGGGATAAATATATGGACAGCGTTAGATGTCGATATATAGGACAGAATGAGAATAGAAATTCGAAGTAGGACACATTAAGAGATGTTTTATTAACATCACCAATTGAGATCATCCCAATGAAAAAGCCAAAATAGAAAAAAATGAATGATAGATGAAATTCTCGGCATGACGAAAAGGAAAGAAAATCAATGCGGGTTCGCTACAGAATATAGAACTCGGCACAAAGAAATTAAGAAAAAATGCAAGCATTCTAAAGGGGAATATTGAAATGCATGTCGTAGACAAGTGCAGTTTCGCATTTCAATTCATCTGAGTAAAATAGATTCGATCACTTCAATACAAAGGTACTGCCCATCACGATACACCCTATGTGAAATTGATTGGAGACAAAAAGTGTCTTAGATTTGCAGAGATTTTATAAGATGCTACTAATCTATTATTTCTTTTTTAATAATGACTTCATATTCGAATTTGGAAGTAAAAATGAGTTAAAGCTACAATTTTAAATTAATCTAAGGTATGAACAGCCATAGTTTTCGGAGATAGTTGATATTGTTTTTACTACAGGTTTTTTTTTAATTAACTCATTCGTTAGTTATTTAATGAAAATATTTAATTAAACTGATTGCTTTTCACTGTAACGAGTTGTAAAGTATTCACCTCTAATTAATTCTAGGATCTTAAAATATAATAGTAAATTATTATTAGTAAAAATCATCTTCGAATTTGAAAGAATAAAACTGGAAAAACCAGAACTTGAAGAGTTTCCAGTATAATGGACTAATGGATTAATCTATACGATAGTTTTAATATCCATTTTGATATAAAGAAACAATTTAGTATTAGATATTTCTTAAAGTATACAAACCCACAGCTTAATAATACTATGAAAAATAAACCATATTTCTAGACGTTCGTAATTTATTGATCCATGAATTCACTTAAAGATATTAAAATATTTCTACGCAAAAACTTATCACGAACGCTGACAAAACGTTTCCTCCCACGTCTACCAAAATAGTGGATAAAGGGAAGCGTTAGTATTATCATGTCACATTGGTTAACGGAGAACGTTATCGGATGACTGAACAATTCAGCAGAAAACTATCCAAAAATTACTCGATTTGAAATTATATTAATTGAGGAAAAAATGTTATATTTCCGTATGTTGAAATTCAGCAGAGGATAAACGTTCAGATAATATATAATAAATTAATCTAGAAATATCGTCGGCGTTGAGGTTATATCTGTCATTGTTTATATTGGATAGGAACGTTATTTTTAGCGGCAAAAATTGGTTGAGATATGACCATTGTTGTCTTAAACAGGGGTTCTAATAGCATTCGGCCAAGAAGTAGAGGATCCTTTTTTTTTTCAAATGGGAAACCACATCTTTAGCTGAATTGTAGTTAAAATGGAGTACTGGTTTGATACCTGTCAGTAAGAATATTTTAATAAAGCCTTTTGTAAACTTTCTCGTCCAGTTGACATTAATTTCACTGTTTAAAGAAACACAGGAATGAGATGTCCAATATGTGTTCTCCTTAAAAATAAAGATTTTAATAAGAAATGCATTTTAAAAATATTAAAAAAAAAACTCTATTTCTCTGTCATCGTCATATTTTATCCAGAAGGACTGATGAAAAATGCATTATTCATGATAGATATTGTATCCTGTAATTTATTTAGTTGAAACAAATGTAATAAGAAAGCCCTCTAACAAGTCCGGGATATGACCATCTTCCTAAAAGCAGAATTACAGACAGATAATAATTGTGAGATATTAAAGTCAACTTTTTATGTTGGATATTTTATTAAAACGTAAACGTTACCAGACAGTTTTCTCTTGCGATTGTAATTTACTTTTTTATATGGCGATGTGAAGGAAATGAAGATAGAACATACGACGGCAACAAAATCTGCATTCAGTTAAAGTGGGTCTTAAAGATAACTCAATTCTTTATAACCACGATATGTCTAAATATCGATTTAAATTAAATGGAATTTTCCGTCAGAAATAATAACATTGATAATAAAAAAGAATGAAGAATATCAATACGGCTTCTTATTAAATGTTTTTTTTTAAAAAATCTTGAACCCGCAGAATATAAGAAAGGCACGAGACTTCTATGGAAAGCTAGATATTTACTGGCGGGAAGAGTGACTTCTAATGATTGTTTCCGCTGTAATTTGACCTTGACATGCAAATACAAATTTTTATATATATATATATATATATATATATATATATATATATATATATATATATATATATATATATATATATATATATATATATATATATATATATATACAAGTATAGGATTGGTATACACGGAATAAATTCCAATAACCAACAATTATTATTCTTAAAAGAGTGCTCAGAGTAGAGCAGATACAATTATTTATTTAAAAATTATAATATATTTATGTTATAATTTCTAAATAAATAATTATATATATATATATATATATATATATATATATATATATATATATATATATATATATATATATATATATATATATATATATGCACATATACAAATGTAAAAGAACGAAGCGTAATGCGTAATATTTCAGCGTTCAAAACATTAATGTAAAACAGAGCTCAATAGAAAAGTAGAGCCGTATATATTTATTTATTATGCAGTTTTACATTAGAACATGGATATACACACTACAAAACTTTACATCTTGTTTTAAGGTAAAAAATCTTTTTTAACGTTTCATCGGGTGGGCATTAACGATGCGATTGAAATATTTTATGCAGAAATGAAGAAACAAGATATACAGTTTTGTAGTGGGGGTATGCATGCTCTAATGTAACACTGCATAATATATATATATATATATATATATATATATATATATATATATATATACATAAACATTATTGTTAAATATAACAGACAAGGAATGTATATTATGTTTGATCATGAGCCGTTCTAACGCTCGAATATTTGCTTTAATTTCTGTTGAAAATAAAGACAAAAATTGTCCAATATTTGGATAATATTTTATTAAGTTGGTCATAAGATTTCGATTTACATGAGCCATCCTCAGAGTGGTTATACAGATATGAAACTGTTGAAACTTGACTAATGCATGGAATAATAATGCAAACACAAAATGTACTTAGAATAAAATGTATTGAAACAAGAAAGTGTACACAATATTTACATATAGTCTTTTCTATATTTCTGGGAAGACCGTTCCTGGAGAATGTGTTGACTAAGTCGCAGTCGGGCAGAGTTTCTAGTGAATCTCTTGATTCGCATCCCTGTCTTCCCGGTACCAACCATATTTATATCGTCGGTACTCCACTATGCAAACTAGGTGGATCCTACCACAACACTCCCCTCGCAAGCCTTGGAATCCCGTTTGGATTTCAAACTGGCTTCCTATATGGGTTGATGATTATGGCTATTTCTTTGTAGATCCCCTTTGCATACTTCCTATGTATATGTCAATCTGCTTAATTTTAATATCTTTTTCGTTTTGGATTCACGTCCAATGGGTCCGTGAACTTTCGTTTCCTACCGGATCTCCTCCGTTCAGGAGCACTCTGCGGAGGTTCTACTTGAAACATATCATACATTACATCAATGGGACCTTCCTCCTCATCCGGTATACTTTCTTCATGCTCTAGAACGTAACATTTTTTACGCTGGTTCTGGTGCCTTTTATGAGTATTCTTCGGCCCTTTAATTATGTAAATCAGGTCACGATTCTCTTGAAAAACACTTTCTATCCGGCGGTGTAACTTTTTCTAGCTGTATACATAGTATTCTTTACTCTATTTTTTCCTGGCAAAAGCTTGTCAAACACTGACTTAATTTTCCTAGCGAACATTAGTTCAACTGGTGCCATGTTTGCTTGTGTTCTCTGGTTTGGCGTGATTCTGTATACTTGTAGGAATTGCTGAAGCGCCTTTTCCGTTGGAACTCCTGAGGCTTTCTTCAGAGCGCGCTTTAACGTATCGACAAATCTTTCTGCGAGTCCATTGGATCTCGGATGATACAGCGGCGTCGTTATGTGGTTAATTTGATATAACTCACAAAATTCCTTAAACTCTTCAAAAGTGAATTGTGTACCATTGTCACTCACAATACACTCTGGCACACCGAACCGTGCAAATAGTTCATGCAAAAAAGTTGTTGTAGTATTGGACGTAGGCTTTTTGCAGCGTAGTACTTCCGGCCATTTTGTAAAACTATCTACCCCTATTAAGTAGTAATAATCTTCTACTGGACCAGCGAAATCAATGTGTAATCTTGTCCACGGATGATCCGTCTTTGGCCATATTTATATCGTCGGTACTCCACTATGCAAATTAGGTGGATCCTACCACAACAGAAACAAAGATATCCGTCTTCAAGTGTATATATATATATATATATATATATATATATATATATATATATATATATATATATATATGTATACATGATGCATCAAAAATATTTTACAAACTTTTGGGGCGGGTTCCTCGCACCAAAGCAAGGAAAAATGGGCATATAAACATATGACACCAAAGCCTTTGTTTTTGAGTTATTAAGTTTAAAGAAAGCTTACAGTAGATGACATGGCGCTGTGTTGTCATGTAAACTAAGTTAGTGTAATCATTCGTATACATTTGTGGCTAGTCTGGCTTCAACGTTTAACGTACCTATTAGTAAGTTAACTGAGAAGTGTTCCGTTTAACAATATCAGTATATTCATATCGTGAGCAGGCATATATGATTTTTACATAACGCCGCCCTAATGGTAATGGACGCGAGGCTGCTCGGGTGTATCATATTGCGTTTCCAGACCGAAAGGAACTGTGTCATTCAAATTTTGCTACTGTTTTTGGTCGCGTTTCTGAGACAGGATCCGTGGCAGCACAAACAATGGATCGAGGAAGGCTGAGATCCGCTCGTACTACTGACTACGAAGGATACATTCTACAATGCTGTCGGAGACCATCCAGGTGTCAGTACACCTCAAGTGGCTGTAGCGTGTCGTATATCTCATAGCACCGAATATAGGGCACTTCATAAGCAGTTCCTCTACCTGTATTTTTTGCAGCGTGTGCATGGTCTTTCGCACTGTGATCATTCACCACGGGAAAAGTTTTGCCGATTGTGTATTGCACAAACTGCTGTTTCATTGTTTGTCTCTTCAGTCAGTTTACGAATGAGACAACATTTGAAAGAGATGGAATAACAAATTTATACAACCAACATTTCTAGGTGTATCAGAATCCCCATGGTACAATACAGGTACAATACATCAGTATCTGCTTACGATTAATGTATGAGCTGGGATTGTAGGTGACAGTCTGGTAGGTCCTCATGTTCTACCAGTGCGGCTTACAGAAAACGTTCTTCAGGGACTTTATTTCGGACACACTTCCAGATCTGCTAGAGGATGTACAACTGCTAATACGAAAACACATGCGATTCATGCATGATGGGGCTCCAGCAGATTTTAATCACATTGTTCGCGATGAACTGACTGACATTTAAATCAAAGATGGTCATGTAGGTGAGGACAGTTTCCATAGCTTGTTTGTTTCCCTGATCTCAATCTTTTGGATTTTTATCTGTGGTTCCACCTCAAAAAATTGATTTATGCAGCAGATATTAATAATGCAGGGAGGCTTTATCATCGAGGCATGGTGGCCTGCGAGACCATTCGACAACGTGTGCGAGTATTTGAAAGTGTCCGCCAATCAATGATCCGACGTGTGCATGCGTGTGCAGAATTAAACGGGGGACATTTTCAACATTTGTAATGAGTTCGTTTGTTCCGATACAACGCTGGGCTGTTGGACATATGTTTATATGCGTAATTTACCTTGTTTATGTTTACGGAACCCGCCCCCAAAATTTGTAAAAGTATTTTTGATACACTATATATATATATATATATATATATATATATATATATATATATATATATATATTTGTGTGTGTACGTACGTATGTATGTATGTATGTATGTAATTAATACAAGTGAAACTTTTGTCATTTAGTTGATTGATGTTACCTTCAGCATCCTGGCTCCAAAGTATCTGGCCGTCAAGAATCACTCCGCCCACACCTCAGGGGGTATTCGCAATTGACTGCTTATACTTCTCGTTTTTTTTTCTTTTTTTAAATGTGCTTTTCATTGGTGCACGTTTCTTTTTCATAGTGTTTGTCTGCGTGCGTGCTACCGTGTGTGCGTTTGCGCGCACCCATATATAAATGTGCTCCAAATGTTTCATATTCGATATCTGATCAAAAATATCCATAGTATTGCAATAAAAAGAAACATACAACATATACGAATTCGGCATTTAATCTCCTTTGAAGTAGTTCCGTTTCTGAAACCACACACTTAATCAATTGTCGCTTGTATTGATGGAAACATTCCTCGAACTCTTTTAGGGATGGCGTATAGCGGTCTTTGCCGTTTTTCTTGGCTTTTCTCGACGTCTTGGAATCTTGTTCTTTACGCATGGGATTTCATTTTTAGAACGAGGAAAAGTAGCAAGCGGCGAGATTTGGGGATTATGGTGAGTTTTTCACCTGGGAAATGTTGTGCTTGGCGAAATTAAACAGAAAATGGCTTGTAAAATTTAATGCCCCTAAAACGAAACTGCTCTCAGTTACCCAACATGGAGAACGCACCCATCAGGATGACAGATGCCCAACTCCGCGAGAGCGCCTCTTCGCCCTTGCCTGGTCTCACACTGTCCACTGATCCGAAGTGGAGCATCTACATTGAATTTATAGTTTCATCTACCGCAAGGAAAGTAGCTTCTCTGTGTCGCACCAGGTTTTTCTCGCCTGAGATCATCCTTAAAATATAAAAATAAACCATTCGTCCTTGCATGGAATACTGCTGCCATATATGGTTTAGTACCCCAGCTGTTCATTTCGAGAACATCGACAAAATCTAGAGACGGATATGCAACGTGGTTGGTCTTGTTCTGGCATCCAGTCTGCGGTCGCTATCTCACAAATGTACTGTGAATTACCTTTGTCTTTTCTACAAGCACTTTCATGGCACCTGCCCCGACGAAATACTTTCACTGGTTCTCAAACTGCATGTATTTACGCGTGCTACTAGTATGACATCTCGGTCCCACCGTATCACTGTCAAAACTTCTAAATGTAGCCATCGCTTCTGCTTCACCTGCTTCTTATTTCGCACCTCCCGTCAGTAGAACTCGCTTCATATTCATATGTAATATCAATCGACATCTTCTGGTGCGTTGGACTTGATCCCTGCCCTTTGCTTCATCTTTTTCCCAACATTCCTCATTCCTCTCACCCTCTATTGCCTCTTGCGTGCTAATGGTACTCCCGCCTTGCTTGGGGGGATTTACTTAAGAAAGTTCACTGATGTAACTTCTGTAGTGTAGTGCGACGATAACACTTTACATTAGATTTATTCCAAGCATTGCTATAAGTAACGAAAGTGAGCGAGCGCATTATAACTTAATTTGCATGCGGGACAAGTTCGTGGTCAATCTATGCCAAGTGTGATCCCTCTCGGATTTTTAACTCTGATACGATAGCATCAGTCAGGATACTTTATGACCAGACTTCGTATCACAGCACGGAAACAATGCAGACATCAAATTGTAATGCACTGATCAGCGAAATAACGATGAACATGTATCGCGTAAAATATACTTTAAAAAAGAAAAGTTTGAAATATTATCATGCGATTAACACAGATTTGAAGAGAAATCGTTGTCTCGAAAGGCACAAATTAAATAGTTTCTGAATGCAAGAAAGAAGATCACCAAAGAATGAGAAGAAAACTTGTATAGTGCGAAGAGAAATGTACAAAAAGTCACTCGACTAGCCATTACTGATATTCCATATGTAAAAACAAATGAAATACATTTTGCAGTCCAGATGTGAAAAGTTAAAAAAAAGCACCAGTGGATGATGGTAGAGCAACACACCTTTTTCAAATATACAGATATATTTCACACAGGACGAGGACAGCGATTTTTAAACATTTCGACTGACAAAAGTCGATAATGCAGCTCAGATGAAGGGGTACTGAGGGTGAAAGAAAAATAGGAAGATATTAGTGAGGAGAAAGGATAATAAAATAACAGCGTTCATGGAGACGGAAAACAGACTTTGATATTTCATTTCAATTTTGAGAAAGCCAGAATAGAATTCTACAGACAAGAAATGCAAGAAACATATTTGAATAGAACTTAATATAATAAAAAGTAAAGCTTATCATAACAATTGCCATGAAAATATATATAGAAAAGATAGAGGAAAGCCACATTACAGCAATGGGAAAGTAACTGAAGTCGAGATCCCAGGTTAGGATCGGTAACATTAGAGACGCTTCTTTTTATTTTGCCGAGATATATAAACGAAATACCAGAGCTGATATGGCCGCAATATTCAATAAACGGATGAATATCATAATTATAAATGTGTAAGATTAGTTCTGAATCGTCAGGAACGACAGTGTCAACGAAATTTCGTAGTAGCAGACATAACAATTCATTCAATATAATAATTCCACTTCCTTTCAGTTCAAAACTGAGACCAAGAAGATTCAATGCGTTTCTACATTATAAAATTTAGATTTTTATTACTAAATTGATCATTGCTGCGAAACTCGAATATCACCTTTTAAATAGTAATATATGAAACACACACCTCATATTTGTATCGTCTTTCTGTGAAATTATCATTTTATGTGCACTGTTGTTGTATTAATCTTAGCAAGATATTTACATGCCTTGTTCCATTGTGAGAATGTTTCCTTTAATTTTTCTGTTATTACACCCTTTAATAAAAACACAGAACTACAACATATTGTTATGACAGGAAAGGAAGGCAGGAACAAAATGTATGATGAGAACTCGCGTTGGTAAGAAGACACTTGTAAAGAATAAAGTGATATTTTTTTTATAATTTCACAGCTAAAAATCGATTTTGCACGCACGTGTTTTGGAAATCTAATTCCTATCGACAGACAAACAAAAATGCCTCCTTTCAAAGGGGGTTTCATTTCACTGGATTAAAACATCTTTTACAAGATTTTCCACTTAGCGATATCTTGTCAGAAGTCACACCTGGCGATCGTCTCCCTTATGTACGTCTGCATGTTAAGTAATTATAATTTATAAACATGGTAAAAATCATTAGCGGAAACCGAAAATTATATACGGAAAACAAATATAATCTACAGAAAAAAATATATATCTGAAAAACAAATACCTACGGAAAACAAAAATTATATACAAAAAAGAAGAATTATATACGGAAAAGAAAAATTATATAAGAAAAGCAAATATTGTATCACAAAAAACAAACATTATATGCGGAAAACAAATATCAGCTACAGAAAACAAAAATTATATACGGAAACGAAAAATTATTCACGAAAACAAATATCAAATACGAATAAAAACATATAATAATAATAATAATAAAAATAATAATAATAATAATAATAATAATAATAATTATTATTATTATTATTATTATTATTATTATTATTATTATTTCACATTCGTTTTATCGATAAAATCCTCTATACTGTAAACAGGAAAAGTACAGTTTGTATTAAAACAAGAAACAACTCACATTCAAAATTAGATTTCTATACATTAGATGGTTGCGTCTAACATATTTAACATCGCTGTGTCTTTTAATGAACATATTAAAATGACAACAGAAGCTCTTATGATTTATAAATGAAAAAAAATGCATCAGATCTTTCAGTGCATCAATATTTATAAATATGTAAATATTTATCTTAATTCATATCCATTACTGTTATTTTTTTCATTTCATATTTTTTGTCCACACATTTATATTAGGTACCTCCAAAAATGTGATACTTAAGGTTTAAAATTAATTTTTAAAAATAAACGCGTTGTTGTTCCATTTGAACTTCAAAACAGAGTTCTTAAACAGTTTCACTATGGACATCAAGGGATTAATCGGATGAAAGCCTTAGCACGCGGATACGTGTACTGGCCAAACATGGACAAACAACTAGAGGAACTTGTTAAGAGTTGTACCAAATGCCAACTGGTTGTAAAGTCTCCTCGGAAAACAATACTGTATTCATGGCCTACTCCATAATCTCCTTGGTCACGACTCCATATTGATTTTGCTGGACCAATAAATGGACAACATTACCTAATATTGGTGGATGCTTACAGCAAATGGCCGGAGGTCTTTCACATGAATCACCCTACATCCACTGAAACTGTAAGAAAATTACAGGAGATCTTCAGCAGATTTGGTACTCCGGAAATCTTGGTTTCTGACAACGGTACGGCATTTACTTCAGCAGAATTTTCAGAATTCAGTAAAAAGAACAGTATTCAACACCTCAGATCACCACCCTTCCACCCACAATCAAATGGTCAAGCCGAACGCTTCGTCGACACGTTTAAGAGAGCACTCTTGAATTACCCCAAAGTGTTCAAACAAAATGTAGTAAAGAAAGTAAGTCTCAAAAGAAATTACCAACTAGAAGGACGCAGCGTAAGAGCAAACCAACCTCATCCTTACAAGTAGATCCTCAACAATCATCCTACGACTATCATACTTCAAAGGGAGATGTTGGAAGGAAACATAAAGGGATGATAACTCCAAAGTATTGTAAGAGTTATCCCACTTGCTTTGGACATCGTAACGTCAGACGTCACGTGTGGCAATACAGGGAGAGATCCAGGATAGCGGACTACACCGGGCCACGTGTGGCAAACGTCTCTCCATATTTCACTAATTCTTTTGTAGAGTAGTATTAACTCAATCTATCTAGTAATTAATAAAATGCTGTAAACCTAAAAACGTTCTTGGTAATTATTTCCAATCAACAAATGCATTGCTCGCTCCTCAGAACTCACGCAAACATAACATCTTGTCAAAATTCATTATTCATCGATTTTTTTCTGAAGACACTGGTGTTCATAATATATATTATTTATAAAAACAATTAAAAGTTTTTCATATTAAATAATGTATTCGTTTGATTGCTTTTTTTATTTTAAAATTCAGAGCAGATTTTAGGTAAATGGGTAACTGTTTGAAAAAAAAATGATGTTTTACGTTATCCAAGGAGTCCTGCTTTTAACTACTATAATTATGAAGAGGGAGAAAAGTGAATTTCTGGAAATTTCATTTATTAATTAAGTTGGGAAGAGAGATGTAAAAAAAAGTACTATATCTATCAAGATTTTCTAAAAAATAAAAGTTTTTAAAATAACTTTATTCATTTGTCAATGTCCTGAAAGTTCCTTTAAAATCCAACAATTTGATAATTGCAAGATTTTCCAAATAAATGAAATTTTTGCCGCAAAAGACGCTTAAATTTTCTATACTATTGTTTTCTACCTCTGCTGACATAAGAAAAAATAACATTTTTAACCAAAATTACGCATGTTTTTTTTTTCTTTTCATAATATAAATATTTTGAAAATAAAACTTTTTTCAAGTTTGGGGCAGTTTTTCATCATGCTATCCTATTCTTCCAACGAATTATTGAATGTCCCTCATTTCCATTAAACCAAGACATAATATTTTTTTGTGAATTATCTAAAAGACATTTCGAAATGTTCTGATATTAGTCCGATGTCGAGACATATATTTCCGTAACACTTCATATGTCAATTTTTGTCTATCACTTCTCTTTAATCCTTGCATGAAGATTTATTTATTTATATTTTTATTGTGCCCTTGTCTTTGTTATATGGTCTGTTTCGCAAGACTCGTTGTGATGTTTTTTTTTTAAATTTCGCTCCTGATTTATTTTGGCAGAGTGCAACGTCCGATGAAACCGGAGTTTAATTACATATCTTATCAGCTATAACCAAAGGCCCTTAAATGGATCTGATTCCTCCAGTTACTACATTAATTTTATGCTGTGATTCTACATCTGCAACCTTAGTTTAAAGTCTACATTAAAAGATCCGGTGTCTAACGATGATAAGCACAATGCAGATAGCCAAGTTGGTACTTTTAGTAAAAATTAATTATTATTTACTATCACAACCACCACGATGTCTCCCTTTTTCCTTCTCTAAATTTGTCATCTTTCAATGCACCCTCACTTTCGGAATGTTTCCTGTTCTCTCCCCCCACTCTTTCTCTCCCTCTTCTTCTCTCTCTGTTCAATTTATACTTACGAAATCCTTAACAATCACCTTCTCATTTGTGTCGCATTTATACCATCCATTTCCTAATACTCAACTCTCAATGTCTACATGCACTCGCACGCATGCCCGTACAGACATTCATCTAACTATCTTTAGCTTTATATATATATATATATGTGTGTGTGTGTGTGTGTGTGTGTGTGAACGCACACTTAGACACACACGGTGATTCTAAAGTAACTCTCTATTTCATGTATGATGGACTCTCGTTTTGTAAATATTATAGCTAGAGAAGAGAGTCCATTATACATAAAATAGGGAGTTAATATATATTTCTAAAGTGGTAACGGATTTTTATTTATTAATCAGACAAATTTTATCACTTTAAACGTAATTTTTAGTAGATACTCATATTTGAGTAGACGCTCCGTTTATTTATTAAATGGTATATTTATTTATTTTCCTCGTTGGGCCGAAAATTCAAGAAATATATGCTCTTCTGTAGGATTCCAAAATACATCCCCCCTGGGCAGAACGAACCATCGTTAGATCAGCCGTACATTAAACGCCCACGAAGAAACCTTTTCCAATAAAGCATGGGTGAATGTCGCCTTTAAGCGAAATCCCTTCCGTCTCAGGCTCTAGAAATTTTCTATCGATTCAGTTTCGTATCCAGATTTAAACAAAGGAATTCCTTAAGTAGTAATATATCTGTTATTTATTAATCCGACATATTTTACCACCTTAAACATTATTTTGAGTGGATACACATATCTGTGCGAACGTTCAATTTATTTCGTAAAATGTATATCTATTTATTTTTGAATATCGGCTGAATATTCGAGACATCTTATTAAAGTAAAATATGTGCAGTTTCAAGTAAAATATCCGGCATGATTCGAACCTGCGTCTCTCTGTGGACAGAGTCAACGGTGAGGGTTATTCCTGGCCGAGTCGGTTAAACCACATCGGATCTAAGCACGGTTAAGGTTTGCAGGTTCATAACCTGTCGGCCAGCTTATATTTTTTAATAAGATTTCTCGAAAACGCATCTGAATCTTCAAGAAGCCTTATTAAAGGCAAAAAATCTACACTCGAATATTCAGGCCGACAGACGAAAATAAATAAATATACTGTGTAATAAATGAACGGGGCCTCTTCTGAAATTTGAGTATCCATTAAAAACAACGTTTAAAATGTCATTTTTATATATATATATATATATATATATATATGTATATATATATATATTATTGAATACGACAGATAAGGTGATTTGATTTATTTTTTTATACAATTTCTCATGTGATCCTATAATTTTTTCCTTTTCGGATGATAAATTATATAAAAACTGTCCAATTGTTCATTTATATCAGAGTTCTTTCGGCTATTCACTTAGCTATTTTCATGATTGAATATATTAAACCAACACTTAATAATATCAACATGTGTAGGCTTGTTGCTAGTAAATTTTGTTTTTTGTTTGGGTTTATTTTGATCGCCAATCAGGCTTTCTCTTTTTAATTCGTACATACACATATACAGGGTGACCCCCCACCCCCCAAAAAACGGGAACTTTTTACAATACAATAAAACCAAGAGTGATGGAAGAAAAATATTTAATTCATAGTAATTGAAAGCTTAAAACATGCCATTTAAGAAACAATGATGGAATTTTCATTTTTTTATAATTACGTCCTGTAGATGACGTCCTCCTGTTACGAATGCATACTTGAAATCTGCTGTTGAGATTCCTCATTGACTGCTGCAACATCTCAGCTGGGATACTGTGAATTTCATTCTCGATACTAAAATGGCGAAATGTTTACTTGCTCAAGGTCACTGTCTCGCAGTGTTGCCACTTGCTCATGTCTGGCAATACGCACTTCAAAAATTCCCGTTTTTTTGGGGGGGATGCACCCTGTTCATAACGCTTTGCGTAAGTATTAACCCGTTCGAACTTTTTACACAATATATAGTTTTTTCAAGTGAAATTCAAATTAGCTTAAAAAATTTATTTACCACTTGATCAATACAAAATGCTCATTCCATTGAAAGTGCAAATTACATTTTATTCTGGCACAAGTAATTCACATCCGCAGCCGTGTCTTGTATGTATACGCGTCCCCCATTCGAATCAATATTTAGTGGAACCACATTTTACTGCAACTGTATCTGGATGTGTTCTAGCATCTTTCCCAGCTTTGTACTTCTTTATTTTTGCCTTGTCGCCCATATGGCCTTTAGCAATCAGGACTTGCTGTGGCTTTATGTGAACACTGCCTTTCTTCTTGTAACTGTTAGATTAATGGAGCGCATTATTAACAGCTGTGTGAACACATTCTCCCACCTGAGCTCGGGATCTTTGACGCTTCTTCAAAGTTGTCGTGGGCCTCTTGCTTGACTCTGATTAATGGTCTCATTGCAGTTTGTAGTTTTTCCATACTCTTTCCATTTTCAGAATATTACTAGTGCTCAATGTTAAAATCATGGGATATTTCTTGATATGCAAACCTAGCTTTTATTCGCCATAATTCCAACCTTGACCTTTCTGGTGATTTCATGGGTTTCATGATGCTGACGATTCAAAAATAGTCTCCAACAAAGCACTGCCTCCGCCAAAAGAACAGTAGAGTGCGGAATCTACATTTCTCTTTTTTCCCTTCCTTTACTCAAAAGAAATCGCCATAATTGGCTGGAGTCAGTTTACTAATTGACTCATGTAGTCAATCGCAGTAAGCTTCGCAGTAAAATACCACATGTAAAAATAAATAGGCACTCAATCGCATTTTAGATTTTTATTTGTAAATAATTTTGTAATCCATGTCATATTTTCCAAAGCCACTTCAAAGTGATGCACTATTTTGGGTTGGTCCATTACATAAATCTAAAAAAATTACAATTAAATCTGCATCTTCTTTCATTATTATGTGTGGAGCGCAGTTGAGCGAGATATCAACTCCTTGTAACACCAAAGAACAACTGAACGCAAGAATTATGCCAGCATTCATCAACTTAAAAAAGGAGACCGTTCAGAAAGGATTCCGAAGTCGTTTGGAAGCCGTGGTTGAAGTCAATGGCGATTTTATAAATAATAAATTTAAGTATTTCAATATATTTTCGTGTAGCTTTGGTAAATATATCTGTTAAAATGAGATGTCAGTGTTATTTTTATTTTTGCATATTTTTTACAATTTATCCATCGCACTCTGTAATTTTGAATTGATGAGAGTTAATATATTCCAGAAAGTAACGGTGTATATATTTCTCGATATGAATTCTTTGTTTTAATACAAGTTTTACGGAATTATATATATAAGGATCCAAACCGAATACAGCTTCATATATCTACCATTTAATTGTAATTAGTCAAGACAAACAATAGCTTAAGGAACAACTTACATATATATATATATATATTCTTAAATGACTGTATATCTTATTTTAATTATTTCACCCCAAGCAAACATCCACTAATATGGAAGACGTTGAGAACTAAAACACTATTAAGAAGAGAGAAAAATAAAAGAACAAAAATTAAGAAGACAGTAGATCACGATTGACACTGAATTTACATTTTTGAAGATCAAGCGAGGTGTATGTTAAATGAGATTTTTAGCATAGAACCTACGGATGCATCTAGCCATTTCGATTGAGAAATGATGAAACCTTGTCGCCAATTTAGTACTGTGTTTAAATTGATACCGTCTAGGTATTATAGGCGAAAGTTTATTAGAAGAATTGCCCTGAACTTTTGGCAATATCTCTATTCATTTCTGGCACATTTAAAATCACCAAGTAATTTAAAGAACAAACTTTAGAGAATTATGAAACACTACTATTTATATATGTTTGTATCAAAAATGCAACTACTATTATTGATAATTCAACATTTATTCACTTTGTCTATAGCCTTATCTGATTTTCTTTCTGAGAAATACGAAAACATCTGCAATGTGTACTGGTATATAGAACATTTTTAAATTAATAAATTACGCGTCAGTGGACTAGTTAATAGTTGTTTTCTCCCAAGTTTTCTCACTTAGACTAGCAACAATCCAAGACTAGAGAATTCACTTGGCTATTTCACGGTGGAGTAATGGATAGCGGCTCAGATTGATGGATCGGAGAGCCGAGTTCGTAATTCCAGTCAAATCCATTACATTCACTTACCTTGGGAATGGCATAAATCCTATTCTTCTCCCCCCAGCTACGGGTAAATAACAGAACAGAGCGAGTTCTATAGCCTGGTAACTGGTCTATGGTAGGAATAAATGGCAAACTACTGCGGGAAAATAACCTGCCTTGTCAGTCATCTATCGAAAGATATATGATCGCCTTGGCACATAAATGACCGTACCGAAAGTGAGCGTAACGAACTTGGTGGCAATTTGAACTTGGATCACTGAAACCAACTTCCAGTAACGCTTCTCGTAGATTTTATAAATACTGCGTTAAAAATATTTTTTTAAAAATGATTTTCCTTAATTATTTCACTCAAACAAGGCAATAAAGTCACTAAGAAGCAATGGGGGTCATGAAGCATTATTGAAAATGAGAAAAATATATTATTACGTAGAGAGGACAAAAAAAGAACAAGAATTAAGGAGATAGAGGATAGCGATTGATTTTCATTTTAATTGTTGAAGATCAAAATTGACTGGGAAGGAGAAACTTTTGTTTGTGAAAGTCGAAAGTCCAGTAAGAAACAGAAAGTTTTCAAATATTTTTCTCAAATCATTGATAAGGAATGTCTAGAGTTAATCATATCGACAAAATTACAAATGTTATTTCAGAGAAGAGTATAATTGTTGTTGATATTTTGGGCGCTCAATGATAAAATAGGGAAATATTCTTTCATTTCATGTTTAGAAACGTGAGTCTCACTACATGTTATACATTTCCGAACGATCAGGGAATGTAAAAAGATGCCATATACAATATGGATTTCAAATACATCCCTATCCCCCCTCTCTCTCTCTCCCTCTCTCTGTCTGTCTATATATATATATATATATATATATATATATATATATATATATATATATATATATATATATATATATATATGTATGTATATATATATATATATATATATATATATATATATATATATATATATATATATCCACACACACACACATATATATACACACACATATATATATGTGTATGTGTGCGTGTATGTATATATATATGGATGGATGGATACGATATCTATATACAGAAACTATGTTCTCGTGCAATGCTTTCTTTTGATCTGTTTTATGTTGTATGAGAGGCCAGTAAGTGAAAGTAAAAACCAAACTAGTTAGATAAGAAATAAATACGTCGCCAGACCCAGATCAAATGATAGAGAAACAAAAGAAAGCAGTCTAAAGTCAGTAACCTCTTCAATAGATACGTTAGCGTAACCTTATATACGCTCGCGTTCCAAATGCTGTATATATTTACGCAGATGACATTTTGATACGAAATGGTTACAATGGCTGCACACCCAGAGAGAATCAAAATCAATACAAGAACAAAACTATGATAGACTAACAAGACCACATTTGCCGCGATTTCGTATTTTCATTACATTAATATTGAATAAATATGCATATTTGAGGCATTTTGAGGACTGATGACATATAAGACCAAGAGCCGGCCATTCTTTAACTTCCAAATTGGCTAGAGTCCCAAATCTTCCTTATGGGTGATGAAATATTTTACCCTCCTACAACCCCTTACCCACATACGAAACGTTGCAAATATCTTGCTAACTTATCGGTATTTCTATGGATGACAAATGACATTTCTTAGTTTATCCATTCTAAAATTCATGGCTACGTCCCTCATTGCAAAGCAGATTGCAAACCGTCCTCATTTGCTTCGTATTCCTTTGTTCAGATGTAAGTTCCACTTGATAATTTTCTTCCTAGAAACTACTGCCGCGTGGAACCGACATCCTAATGGATGCTTCACCAATACTATAATTTAAAACTGTTTAAGTCAATACCTATTACTCAGTAATCATCTATCTCGAGTGGTCTCGCGCCCTGAAAAGGGTAAAAATTATTGAAAATAAAGATTAAAATTTACTGGCTGAAATTAGTGAAAATAAGTATTCAGGAAGATTGATTTTCTATGAATTTTATATCTGAAATTTCTATACAATTTTGATTTTTAAAAAAGGCAAATACATATATATATATATATATATATATATATATATATATATATATATATATATATATATATATATATATAGTATCCGATGGATAAATTGTCGTCTAAATTACACAAAAATGAAAATAAAACTGAATTAACATTTAAGCTGCAGGACTAATATTGAGTAATTTATTCTATAAACCGTCCTGTGTATTACGGTAAACTGCATCCGCGTCCATGGGTATGACAGCAAACTGCATCCGCGTCCATGAGTATGACGGTAAACTGCATCCGCGTCCATGGGTATGACGGTAAATTGCATCCGCGTCCTGGGGTATGATGGTAAACTGCATCCGCGTCCATGGGTATGGCGGTAAATTGCATCCGCGTCCTGGGGTATGATGGTAAACTGCATCCGCGTCCATGGGTATGACGGTAAATTGCATCCGCGTCCTGGGGTATGATGGTAAACTGCATCCGCGTCCATGGGTATGACGGTAAATTGCATCCGCGTCCATGGGTATGACGGTAAACTGCATCCGCGTCCATGGGTATGACGGTAAACTGCATCCGCGTCCTGGGGTATGATGGTAAACTGCATCCGCGTCCTTGGGTATGACGGTAAACTGCATCCGCGTCCATGGGTATGACGGTAAATTGCATCCGCGTCCTGGGGTATGATGGTAAACTGCATCCGCGTCCATGGGTATGACGGTAAACTACATCCGCGTCCATGTTTCCAGCAATACATATTTGAAAACCAAATGTTGCCAGCAATATATTTTTGGAAAAAAGAAAAATATTACCAGCGATACATATTTGAAAGGAAACAATATTACCAGCAATACGTTTTCGTAAAGATTTGCCAAACTTAAGATTCTTTTAAAGTCACTCAAAATCATTTTCGGCATAAAATAACCACTAAGCTTGGAATGCAGTTAAACAAAACAACCAAACCAACCTATTCTATAAATATAACATATATTAAAAGTTTTGATCACACACACACACACACACACACACACACACACACACACACACACACACACATATATATATATATATATATATATATATATATATATATATATATATATATATATATATATATAGCTAATACTTGGATTTCCTTATTTAAGAAACATAGACTAAGGAGCCAGTATTTCTCAAAGTTGAATATTCTAAAAACTTTCTCTTAAAATAGTTTTCAGTCTTCTCAGTAGATTTAATTTAATATTTCTAGTACTTATGGGATCTTCCTTCCTAACCTTGTATTTAAAGTAGTTTGGAACGTCAATCTCTTGATTATGTCATTGTATTCTCAACGGGTTATCTGTGATTTTATGTTGTTGTTCTTGAAGTCCTTAATTTATGGAGTTCTCTAATTCGGCGCAGTTCATTAATCGTGATTCTGCAGCACAAGTCCCCAACGATCGATAAATTATTGTCTTAGCCAACAGCCACAGAATGTAGCTTAAAGCGAGAATGATGAATCTTTCTCAAATGAAACTTTAATAAAAGAGAAATATGCTTTACTTGCTCAGAAATATTTTCTCCCTTTTCCACTCTCTCTCATCTCTGTCTCAAACACAGACACACAAATACATACATATATATATATATATATATATATATATATATATATATATATATATATATATATATATATTTCTAACTTGTTCTGATTATCATTTATTTTCAAATATATGATGAAATGAAGCAAGATAACTCAGCAATTGAAAAGGCACGCTGAATCCTTGTCTTAAATGCAGAGAATAGTGACTGAGAGATTATTCGCTTCCTGAATGTTGCGCAGTGGTTTGATGTCGAATTTCGAAAATACCTAGAAGCCGCTTCCTAAACCTTTCAATATCACCATGGCATCGAAATTTGTAAGAAAGTAGAAGACAAATTTCTATATGATTCCCAGAAATCATTTAACCCCATTTACAAGTTCCATATTTCAAGACACTCTAACGGGAAACATTAGGTATGGGAACTTTCGCTACAATTCTTATGTGATTTAGAAAGATGAAGTCCTATTTTCAGGGGCAAAAAAGAGTCGTTAGATCCGTCCAAAATCTTTGTTGAGCAAGTTAAAACATCAAATGCATGGAATACATGGTGAGAAAAAATCTTTGTTCGGGACTAAAGTTAAGCAGACACACAACAGATATTCCAACAATCATTTGGAGTAAATCTTTCCAATAACTCTGATGACTCTGGGTGTTCTGACTATAAGGAGATGATTGACAGAGTTTTCAATCCTTAGTTAGAGAACATGAGCAAAAGAAGTCGGGCAACTCCCAACAAGACAGTGCAGCACCCCATAATGTCAAGACGATTGGAGAAGGGATGCGTTAAAACGTGGTGTCTTATCAAGTGATCGCTTGATAAGACAATAGAAGTGTTGAAACAAAATAGCTATTTTTGTAGTGATGTTATAACATGTTTATGTTATAATTTTTGAATAAATAATATCTGCTCTACTCTGTATTGAGCACTCTTTTAAAAACAGTATTTTTGGTTATTGGTATTTATTCCGTCTACACCGATCCTACACTTGTATATATATATATATATATATATATATATATATATATATATATATATATGGGGGGTAATGATTTCACTTTCACACAAAACATCGCCAATTGACAAAAAGTCCCATTAGACAATCCAGAGCACACATACCCACATAAATTTTCAACCCAATCCTCCACAGACCAACGAATGTTGATGCACAAACACACATAAATTATACCTACGAACACGGCTTGAGAGGACAAATACACGTGAGGTTTTCTTAACCAATGAAAAAGAATCAACAGGAATATTTTTCAAAAAATACCAGAATTACATTTTCTCATTTATACATCTGTCGAAGCTTAATTACAAGTGAAACATATTTCTCTCTCTCTCTCTCTCTCTCTCTCTCTCTCTCTCTCTATATATATATATATATATATATATATATATATATATATATATATATATATATGATACACGACGAAAGGCTATATATATATGTGTGTGTGTGAGATAAAAGTACATTTTTATGAGATAATACATTTTATTGAATTTTATGCGAAAATTAGAAAATATACAATAAAACATATACATTTATACGTTGCCTTGTGTAAATGTGTTTATCTATGTAATTGTGTTTAGCTATGTATGTGAAGAGAGTGAGTGAGAGAGAGAGAGAGAGAGACTTTTAAAATAATGCTTCAGGCTCGCTTGTTCTTTTGTTCTTGTTTATCTTGCCTTCTGTCAATCCGAATTTAAACTTTAATATTTCCGTCTCAAACATGTAAAATAAAATAATTATCTTTCCCGAACAAGATAAACTTCCAAACTAAAGACTAAAATTCCATTTCAAATGTAGAGACGAAAACAGATTGATACGACCAGCACATTCGCTCGATCAGGGATCAGTAGAGAATTTATAGGACGAATTAGAATGGTCATATCATACGAAAGATTCTCCCCAATCGCATATCAGTGAACAGTGTACGGATATTCTAAAGACTTATCTCAAGAACTCTCCAGAGATTTTAAAGCCAGTTGAGTGGTCGCTGCCATGTCGAGCTCATGCAATTCATTGTTTTAGAGTGGGCATATCTGACAGTCTGATCCCATGTAACACTAATGATTTAGATTCACAACTGGTGGATTGTGGCTTGGGATGAGAAATCGGAGAATCGAGTTCGTTGCATGCACTTAGGTACAAATACTCATAGGAAAGGTATGAATCCCTTTCATCGTATCTGTCTAGCTATAAATAGTAGAAAAGATTGTGCTCTTTAGCCTTCGTTGTCAACCAGTCTAAGATAAGGACACCATTTCTCCTTCATAATCCTTCATCACTACAACTGAATCATATGTGGCGGTAAAATTAAGAACTGAAATAAATGGATTTCATTGACGTTCTGTATTTGCCGAATGAATTTTGATATTTCAACATTTACCGTATTCAATTCGTCCTCTCCTTATATCTAAAATCCTACACTGCTTTATTTCTTTACGCATTATCAACTTCAGAAATAGATTTCCTGTCAACCATTTCAGTTGAATTTAAACATATCTTACTGAGTAACTAGTCGAGTGAATTTTAAACGACCAATTAGGCCCGACTGACTGACAGGCGGCGATGAAATCGAGAGGAACACGATGAAATCGAGAGAAAGTTAAAGTCTTATTTTATCTTGGTTTTCTACTCAGCTAATCTTGTCGCATTAAATAAAGGGGAAAATATCGGATATTCTTATCAGTGAAAACCGTTGATTTTAATCGAGATTACAACCGCATTTCGTCGTCTATTTTTACGCTTGAATTAGGTTTGACTATAGATGACGAATTTTGCGTTTTGAAAAGCTGACCACACATAGATATTTTTAAAATAGCAAATATACTTTAGTTCTTCAGATATATTATTCGTATATATGAGAGAGGGAGTTGCTCATCAAATGGATATTTAAATTATTATTTACAATAGCACATATTCCATATTTGTTTATGTAGTTTATAAAGGAGTTTATTCAAATTTTTCATTGAAATGGTCTCATGACGGGTCTCAGTTGTGAAGGTTAGAACTGGTGGAACTACGGAATGTTCTACATCTGAACACTTTTCATTTAACTAGCAATAGATCCGCGAGAGGCTTGCAACATTTCGTCAGTCATAGAGATGTTGTAGCGTACGGCAAATTCCGACCGGAAATAGAACAAGAACAGGGACGGTTTGTTAAAGACACTGGAACAAGCAACGCAATATTTATGTTCTGAATTATACCAGAAAGAGTAATACAAATGCAGAATGGCATATATCTGTGTTATATAGATTATGCAAAATGGTTCACTAATGTACGTCACAATTACCCGGTGAATCTACTTAGCAACCATGATATATTTGGGAAGGATATTAAAATAATCCCAAACCTATACTGGCGTCAAACCTCCTGCATGTGGAGAGAAAATGAGTTCATCCGATATAGAAAAAAATAGAAAGAACTGTAAGACAAGGATGTGCGTTATCACAGGAGCTATTCAAACTTTTTCAGCGAGGTGATTCTGAGAGAACTAGGATTCCTATCAGGATACAGTACTGGCCTCCAAAATCTTAACAAAGTATGATATACAGCTGATACAGTGTCGATAGTAGACAAAGAAAGGAAATTCATAGAAAATCCTTGAAAGAAAAATAGTAAAGGAAAATTAGAAAATGCTATCAATCGTAAGTAGACAATATATAGTTTTCATCAAAAGGAACATTTCATGATACGAACTACAAATTGGAGATATGAAAATCTAGTAAGTATAAAAATTTAGATATCTAGGAAATGCTTTAACATAGGACGGAATATGTGACAGGGAAATTCACGGCCTATTTGAATAGCAAGCGATATATTCCAAAACCTAAGCAAAGTATAAAAAACAGGAAATGTTTGTTAGAAACAAAGAGAGCACCACTGAAATCTTATGTAATATCTGTCGTCCTATATGTCAGGGAATGCTGAGCAATCACAGATAAAGAACAGATATGAGCAAACGGAACTCTGTTAATATAGAAAATGCTTCAAATTCCACGAACTAAACACGTGAATAACGAGAAAGCTTTAGCGAAATTTGAAATAAATTTTACTTTTATACTTAGCACCAGAAAAAGACTTGAAATTTCTAAGATACGTCAGGAGTAAAAGAAAAAATGTTCTGTATGATTTGACAGCTCACTTGCGTGTTGAATCGGAATAGGAATAGTGGAAAGCAGTGCGTAACATACCTAACGAGATTGTGTAAATTGTTGGCAGAAAAGGAATTATGAATTCACTAAGACAAAACTTACTAAAAGTTACAAATGATAGGACGTTGTGAAAAACCATGATAACACAAATCCTGAAGGGACACGTCACATCCATTCTGGGTATGATGATAAACTACATCTGGCATCAAGGCCTCTGATCGGGAGGTTTTGAGGAGCGTGCAACCACATCTTAATTGCTGTTGCTGCCAGGTCCACGCTGACTCGGAGTTGTAGCAGCTGTTAGGGTTCCAGCTATGGACAAATAGTTAATCCCAAACTGGGTTCAAAACACTATGAATGTAGTACATTTTTGTATAGAAAAATACCAGCAAAACCTTTTCACAGTAAAACATATTACCAACAATACGCTTTTATAACAATAAATGACCAATAATACATTTTGGCAAAAACACAAAAACTAAAAAACAAAAAAACAACTAATTGCCAGCAATATATTTGTTAAAGAAATTATTAATGCTCCCCAAAAAATTAAATTTTGGCATTAAATGACCCATAACGGGTTGATATGCCGCTAAACATAGAAACATATAAGATACGTCATATATACAAAGTATATTTGAATAGATATTAACCACTATTTGTTAGAGATAAATGGTTTCCTTATATGCCTTTTTCATGTTACCACAGTAATTCAGCCGACAAATTCTTCAGCCTTCGACATTAGACGATCCCAGCTCTCCGGTCTTCTTTACATACCATTATATTTGTTCTTCTTAGTCTGCCATCCATATATTAAAGTACATCAAACAGATTATTGGCCGTTTCACTCTGCTTAACTCGATCCATGTATTGCCTGCGGGAGCTAAGTTGTCGAAAACGTCTTTCCTTATTATTTGTCAAAAAAATAAATAAAAAGAAATTACTGTTGCCTCATTCAGATTGTTAGCAGATGTATTTTTGTAGTTTGTATTCTCCTTCAGATATATCTATTTTTCTTAATATTGTCCATTGTTAAGACCACTCTAAAATTGTCTTCTTCGTCTGAGTAGCATTTACTGCTATGTAGCTGATTAGATATTACAAAGCATTTCAGCGTTCTTTTCATTATTTCTATGAACATTTTCTCATTTGTCTAAACATTCCCTCATATTTTATTCGAGAGAAAGGAATTTCTAGCAACGGATGCTAATCATATTTTGTGGTGAACGCTGACAAAAGTGCCAGTGAACGCTATAATAAAATGGTTTACCGTATATGTACAAGGAAAAATTCGAGAGTTTCTTTATTTTAATTGCACTGATGGGTCATAGAAAGGCGATAATATGGACATTATTACGTCAGGAATGTGAAACTCAAGCATGAAGAACAGATGCAAATGCAGACAGAATGTGAAACTTGGTCCTATAAAACCTAAGATTAGGTTTTCAATGTCTAGTCGAATAATTGAAAATGCAGAAGGAAACGGAATCATTGATACCAATAGAGGATTTGAAAATGCGGGAATTTTTTTTTCAGAGATACGAATCTTGAGTGATGAAGAGAATAACTGTTGGTTTTAAGATTTATCTTAACTTATGAAGTAGGAAAAATCGTTTGAAAGATTCTCATATAGTGAGGTGACGAAAATAGCGTAAATGAGAAAATAAGAAGTTAATTGCTGGTACCTCTCTCTCTCTCACACACGCACTCTCTCACTCTCTCTTTCTCTCCCTCTTTCTCTCCCCCTCTCTCTCTCTCTATATATATATATATAAAGAGAGAGAGAGAGAGAAGGTGCGATGGATAAATTGTCGACAAAATTACGCAAAAATGAGAATGAAAATAAAACTGACATATCAATTTTTAGTCTGTTTCATGTTCAAAGGCCATCTTCATAACCTGATTATTGTGCTTATCTATGAAACAGTCTGTATCCACTCTATGTTGACCACAAGATCCATTTTTATATTTACACACGCTGTATGACTAACATTGAGCACTTTATCCTATAAATATAAGATACATTAAATGTATGTTTTGATCTCACACACACACCCACACAAACATATATATGCATAAATATGTGTATATGTCTGTAGATATATACACATATACACTGTAGCGCAGGTGGTTAGCATTAATATAATGCACATATTTATTTTATCTAACTTTTAACATAGCTAGCTGTCTCATTTAGCTAAAAAAAAAACAGTTTTATTATTCAGAGAGCAATGCACTTTTTTATGTTTTTATTCAACGTTTACCTTTAGATATATTCTATCTTTCGAAGTTATTTTAGATTGTTTTCATTTCTTGGATAATTTGATCATATTCTCTTTTTACGCGGACTGGAAAACGTTTTAAATAATCATCCAGCTCCGTCATCTTATTCGAAAGAAAATAAATAATTATTTCCAAAAAATAAAGTAAAATATGTACGTGAAATTTGAAAAGCTAATTGCTACGCTATATCTCTTTTTGATTTTTCTTATTAACATCTTTGTAACAAAACTGTTTTTCATCAAACAGATTAAAATGTCATTGGATATGAAACTGAAAAAAGTAACATGTATTTAACAGTTGAACAATGATAGTATAAGTTTCCGAATTTTTCGTTCTACCGACGGCCATTTGGATAAAAATCAAAGAATTGCGTGTAATGGTTAGTCGTGTCTGTGCTTCATTCCTGTAATAATAACAAAAAAATCTCAGCGTTAGGAATTATTTTTTGTGTGTGTGTGGATCTAATCAGTGGAGAGTGTCATGGTTATTCGTGCTGGCCATGTTGCACCATAATGAAATTTTAATTTATTTTTTATTTTTATGCAAACAGTTTTCGGTAAAGACAATGGAAAAAAAATATTTCTGCAGAATTTGTTTTTTAATTTCCTTATTATTATTATTATTATTATTATTATTATTATTATTATTATTATTATTATTTATCTTCAAAGCTTACGTTAAAAAAATGTGACTTATACACCCAGAATACATAGTTCTGATAATCTATCAAGGTATATAGGCGTTTGCGTGAGTGTATGTGTTTGTGTGTATAAAATTCAGATATATCTAAAAATGTTTATCTGTAAAATGACAATATGAACAAAGACAAAAACAAAACTGGATGCTCATTTGTCTTGACAAAGCCCATCAGAATACAAAACGCTTGGACGAAGACAATTTTTAATTTTGCCTTTATTCATATATCAATAATGCATTTAATGGATATTGTGCATCAAATGTTGATTATAAAACGTACATTCCCTAAAGCGTAAATACACTTGGAACGATATTAAACGCGAAGGATATCTCGTTTGATATCTCCCTACGTATGTGTTAAAGAGTAAAGCAGAAGACTCTTCATCCGTGGTTTGAAAACGGGCCAATAGAAGTGAAACTAATGTAATGCCTACTGCAGCTTCATTCCAGAGATCTCGCATTGGATTGTCTCTGTAATTACTAGCGTTGCTAGTGTGTAGACGTAAACGACTGTAATCGCAACACGGATTTCTCAGTAATAGCCTTTCTCGTTAAACCAGTCGAATGCCATCACGTATATATAAATTCCTACTTTTATGTCTGCAGAACTTAAGGCACCAACTCCCTTCTTCAAATACTTAAAATGTTGAAAAATACGTTTCCTGGAGAAATCTATTCGAGAAATAATAAAGTAAATGGTGAGTCATAAGAAAACGATGCAAATAGTGACAGAAAAAATTTAAAATCTTTTTCCAGTTTACGCAAATTCATATTATATATGCATATGTGTATGCATATATATGTATCTATATATGTGTGTATTTTTTATCATGGCCGAGTGGTTAGAACATTCACATTCTGAGCATAAATCTCGGGTTCTAATCTCACATGGTCGAATCGTTAGGAAAGAGATTTCCTGATGTTATCGGATTGGTGGGGTCGATCCCAGCGTGCGGCACCTTTGGAAAGCGCCTGAAAACCAGACCACGGCTTGAGCCAAGCCTTGTGAGTGAAATTGGTAGACGGAACTCTTGCGGGCCGTCGATAGCTTTGCTAGCCACATCTCATCGTGGCCGAGGGCTTGAGCGTGCTCGCCTTGATCAAGTTGTGTGATCACGCTAGATAACGCGCACATTCCCAGAAACTGTAATTGAAGTCTGCTCAGCATAGTTGCAATATAAACCACAGGTTTTCAATAAAACATAAATGTGCCTGAGCAAGCCTCTGCAACAGGGATTGGCTAAGCGAGTATCGTCGAATACGAGTGGCCAGCTATACATATACGCGTGCTTCGATGTGCTTCTTTCTTTACATTAGTTGTTTAATGTTGTTTAGCAGTATACCAAGCCCGATGCATTATTTTCTGATTAAATCTAAATATTTTGAACGGAATTGTCTGACTTCAACCACAGATAAAATGTGGTAGTAAATTTACTATAAATAGTTCCTGTTGATAATTTTACAATAAATATATAAATATATATTTCTTACAAGAAAATGTATTGCTGGTATTTTTAATATAAAAATGCATTTTTATACTCTCATAATGTTTTGTCTTTGTTTGCGGGTTGACTGACTGCCCATAGCTGGGAGCCGAACAGGTGCAACCTCCCGCCCAGATCAGGGTGGTCTTTGGAACAACAGCACGTAAAAAGTGGTTCCACGCTCCTCAAAGCCTCCAATCTCCCGATCAGAGACATTACTGCCGGATGTAGTTTATCGTCATACCCAGCACTGTTTGCATTAGTGTAAATATGCTTAAATCTCAAGTGTTTACACGGGACTATGTAATATGTGGGACTCAGGCAGCATTATTACGATCTAAAATAAAGTAATGCATTTGTCGTCTGAGGGTGTCGCCCGTTGGGATTCCTCGTATTCACGTCTGTTTTCAATTTGTCATTTGAGGCTTGTTCCTAGCCTTCCTGATTGCAACCGAAATTATCGCTGGAATATTTTCGCCCATTTCTCTGCAACGTGTATAAAAGAAAAGGAAAATCTAATTTGGGAGGAATTTCTGACACCCCAACCACATCCTGGCTTGATGATTCCCTGGGAACACGAGATAAGGCCAAGCAAAGTTTCGCATCAGGTAGAAAACAAAAAAAAGTAAAATAATTATTTTAGCTTTTTTATCAAGTTTCTGTCTGAACGAGGCGGAGATGATTCGTCCGTTCTTTCCTTTTTTTAGCTGAGTGGGCGTTAAAAAGAAACTATTCGGAGAAACGCTGTCATGAAACCTGACGTATTTCAAAATAAAGTTTGCAAGCTGGAATGACCGATATCCTAGTCAGATAAAAACAGTTTTGATTAATTTTTCAGTAATATTTTCTTCGTCTCTATACTCTTGACACGATAAATGAATATCTAAAAGTATGTTTTCAAAATAGAATATATACTATAAAATATTCCTTTTCAACAGTATTTTGATATACAGGGTGTCGTCCAAAAAAGACAATAGTTTGTAGTCTAATAACATAACCATTTCTAGCACAGATGATCTCAAATTTTAACAAAATGTTTAAAAACTAAGTTGACTGTGTGGAATATCTCAATGATAATCTACAAGGAATATGAATCGGGTGTTCCAGTGATAATGGCAATGTACTGTTCAAATGGCCATCAAGTTAACCTGACATGTCAACTTGAGATTTTGTCTATGGGGCTATGTGAAATTCCCCTGACTTCCTAAAGGCCTAAAGCCTAGACATTCTACAAGGTGTCTGTCAGGAGCAGTAATACCAATTTGACGCATGTCCTGTCTCTGGTGTTGGGCATATTGAACATTTGTGAAACTTTGTAAAATAGGTTATAAAATGTACATCCCTTTGAATATCTTGTTCGAAGTTTGACAGGTGAATCTTGTATAGTTCAACATAAACCCTATTAAATATCACTTGCCTGCTTCATGTTGTTACTCAGATATTCACATTTTAAATTATGTCAATTTTTTGGGGTGGGGGGGGCTATTCTGTATATTAATTTTTTTAAGTACACGAAAATTATTACAATTGCAAATTTTATATCAGTGCTACTGTATTTGTATGAGTAATTTTATGTGTGAATGTGTGTAAATTAATACATTGCTTCTATTTATCCAACCGTTATCCGTAACTGCCTTTTGACCATAATTCATACAGCTAATACATATATATATATATATATATATATATATATATATATATATATATATATATATATATATATATATATATATGTATATATATATATATGTAATTAATATGAGACATTTTTAATTAACTCATGTTTACTTTGAAGTTTCGTGGTTCCATAGATGTGACCACTCGTCAGAACAGAGTTCAACTGCTGATATTTCTCGATTTCTTGAATTTTATTACGTTTTTTTTTGTGTTATTTTCCTTTTCGCTTAATGGGTGCTGATTGTTCGCTGACTTCTCATTTTCCCTCTTACTTTTTCTCTTTTATAGTTTCCTCTTCTACTCCGTTAATCTCTTGTTTAATGGTATTGTTTTGACGATTTAAATTGTGTTATAGTTGATTTTTTGTGTGTGTGTCTTTATGTTTGTGTTGGTCTGTGTTTATGTGTATGAGTATGTGCATGCATGTATATATTCATACATACAGATTTGTATGCATGAACATATTTTCCTTTGAAGTAAACATGAGTTAAGTGAAAAAGAACTTTTTGATATTAACGCTCTATCTCTATGTTCAATACTGAGCACTATGCCACAAAGCCTGCTTTTCATAAATGATTCCTTATGAGCATACTACTGAAAAACCAGCAATTTTATCTTCAAAAACTGTTTTTCAAATTTACAATATATATATATATATATATATATATATATATATATATATATATATATATATATATATATATATATATATACTATCGGAGTGACATTGAATCTAGCTCCTGCTGAAGGTTATTAATTGTGCCTTCATCACAACAGATAATATCGAGGGGTAGATGAGAGAGCCATCAATAAACTAAAGAAGAACTCAAAATTCATCGCTGCATTTAAGTATTGCATTAATGTTTATGCTTACCTTTTAAAAGTTCAACGTTAATTATTCTGCTGCCACATAGATTAAAGACAGTTTGATGTACGTAGGTCCTTACTTTCCGTACAAACAATTATTTTTATTTCATGGTTGACTCACGCTGGATTTCGCAAAGAATTTTGATATTTTTAAATTTATTCCCAATTTATAAAAATTGTTATCGTACAAAAAAAATTCGTCGCAAAAAGTTACGTAAATATCGCTGAAAACAATCGTAGTAATAAAATTTAGGAAACCAAAAGTTCAGGACTGTGGGTCCAGATCCAGCACGGAATGATTTTAATTTGTTCACGGAGTCAGCTGATTCCAAAATAGTATATGTTGAGCTACGGCCACTAGGAGTAATTTTGAAGAAGTGTGACACAGTGACACACTGGTATTCGCTTTTATTATATAGATGAGATTAATACAAATATAAAATTTATCAACTAGCTGATTGCTGTTGACTTCAGCATACCGACTCTAGAGTTTCGTTTACGGAACGCCCCGCTCAGAATTTTTAATCGGAGAGCCGAGTTCCAAAACCAGATGCCTTCGTTATATCCACTTACGAGCAAAAACCCTTGGGAAAGGTATTAAGCCAACTCTTCTCTCCCCAGCCATGCGTTAATTCGTAAGTGTATTACTAAAATCATTATTACCCCTCCCCCCCCCGAAAAAAGCGTATTACATTTCGGCAATAAAAACCGATATTACTGACATGACGCTAAACAAAAAAAACAGCCAATATATATATATATATATATATATATATATATATATATATATATATATATATAGGTAGAGATAATGAAATATGACAAATCCTGTTAATGTTATACATCAAAAGAAATGCAGAAAATGCAGGGATGTTTCAATTTTAATTCTATTTTTTATTTTGTTATTTAAAAAGAAATAGCCGTTGGCATTCATCTTACTGCCACTTTTGTTTTTGTTTTTACAAACGACAACATAGTAAATGAAGTGGTTCTGTTAAGAAAGGCTCTATATTTAATCAGCATGCACGTAAATTTACATTGGCAGACTCATAAATTTGTACGCATTCTATAAATTTTCAGCTTTGATAATAACTTTCTCTGAATTAAGATTGCATAATTTAAATCGACATTACGATCAGACTGAACGACAAATGCATTGCGTGTATTATTTTTTTTTAAATGCTCCGTTTGTGTTTATATATTTTTTTATTTATGCAAATCCCTTTATAAGAACACTGTAGCCTCCCCTGTTTAATTATAGGGACAGAGCCGCACCACGATACCTATTGCTGTATAATTAACAAGTAACTAGTAATTTTACTGGGTAGACTTTTTTATTTATTCCAAACGGCTCTGATTACTGTTTGCTTATTCTAGTCCAAGAAAGCAAGATATTCCTAGAGGTCCGGCATATTTCATACTTTTTTCTATTTACAAGTGCAGAAAATCTGTAGTATACCAGATTCAATTTTCTTATTCTATGTACCGTGTTCCTTCAGGCCTTTACATAAAGGCTCTTTCAAAATTTCCTCTCTTTTCTTTCACTTTGACAATTTTTTGTCTCTCCATTTACACAGGCTCATTAGGTGGATTATGCGCTGTTTTCCACTATTACTCTTGCCCTCAATGTCCCGTAAGTAACACATTTGCCAAGCTCTCTTTCCACATTATGTGCCCTATACATTCAAACTTTCAGTATTTGAGGCTACATAGAAGTGTCCTTTATGTTTCCATTTTCTCTAGAACTTCGTCATTGTTCACTTGTTCACTGGTATTCTCAGAAGCGTTCTGTTGCCTAAAGTCTCTTTTACATCGGTGAGGACATCGCCCAGCATACACCATCATATAGGAGGATCAATATTACATACTAGTCAACTACTCTTTTCTTTGTTTCTAATGAGATTTATCTGTTTCTTATATATTGTTTAAGTTTTTTAAGGAAGTTTTCTCTATCCCAATACGCTTTCGGAATTCGGTACTCACTTAGAGCACTTCCGAATGTTTGTACTTATTTAATTTCGGCATCTCCAATACTCGGATTGCGTTCTTCTTTGTGCTGCTAAACAGAAAACCTGTCTTCGTGCAATTGATGCTTTATCCTTTCTTCTCGTTTTCCTTAATTAACTATTCCTATATATGTTTTTCTCTGTCTGCTATTGTAACTGTGTCATTTGTATATCTAATGTCGTTAGAATTTTGGCGGCTAAAAGTGTAGGACACACAAAATTACTACAGTGTATAGGATAAATAAGTCTGGTGAGAAAAGACATACTTATGTCACACCACTTTCTATTTTTGTATATTTACTGAATACATTTAAAACCAAAAATAAGATATGAGTTGATACATTGCTTTACTCAATTCAACTGCCAACAGCCTAAATAAAGATTTGAGAAATATAAAAAAAAACGCATCAACAAAGTGAATTTTCGATGACGAAAATCAAAAATCCCTTTGTTTACACGATCAGTTTCTGCGGGTATATTCCAATTACAAAAAAGAAAGTTAAATACAATTTTCTCGCGATATTGTCTGTAAGCTTGAAGTTAAATGTATCAAATACCATTTGCATTTGAATATTATCGTGTTCTATCCGTTCATTTGGAATAAATTCACTAAATCTTAGGAATGTATACAAAAACAAAATGAAGTTAACTTTATTTTTAAATTGGGTCGAGCAAAGCAGAAAATATAACATGTATCGTTGCATTCCTATAAATGGATTTCCTATCCACGCAAACCCAAACCCATACGCACATGTACACATATGAAAACACATACACTCCCACAATATATATATATATATATATATATATATATATATATATATATATATATATATATATATATATTTAGTTTACGAAAAACTAGGTAATCCGTATGGGTAGACCCAAGGAGGATAAAATCCAGAGAGCTCAATGTAAATCAGAGCTAATAATTTAAATAAAAACAGACCACTTTAAGTTTCCATATAATAAATGATTTCACCACAGCCCTTTTAAAGGACAGCGGATCATCAGATTTTATTTGAAAGAATAGAAATGTTACATCTAACTCAATCATGTCTCTCTACCCCCTTCACTCTCTCACTCCCTCACTTCGTTAATTTACTTATTACTGCCCGTCATAAATGTTTAAATTTCTTTTCATTTTTCGTTTCAAACTTTGGAAATAAAATCTGATGATCCGCTGTCCTTTAAAGGGGCTGTGGTGAAATAATTTATTATATGGAACCTTAAAGTGGTCTGTTTTTATTTGATATATATATATATATATATATATATATATATATATATATATATATATATATATATATATACATACATATATATATATATATATATATATATATATATATATATATATATATATATATATATTATATGTGCGTGCGTGGGTAGGAAATCCATTTATAGGAATGCTGCGATACATGTTATATTTTGTGCTTTCTCTAATATATATATATATATATATATATATATATATATATATATATATATATATATATATGTGTGTGTGTGTGTGTGTGTGTGTGTGTGTATTTACACACGCTCTATCTCTGATATTGAGCACTTTATCCCATAAACATAGCACATCTTAAGACTATATTTCTTCATACGTATATATATATATATATATATATATATATATATATATATATATATATATATATATATATATGTATATATATGTATATATATATATATATATATATGTATATATATAAGTACGAACTGCTTTTGAAGAGAGAACGTTAAAGACAGCTTTCATTTCGCGAATAGATCAGAAAAAATGAAGCAGTTCAAAAAATCGCCCGGAGACACGATAACTTTTCAACTCTTCAAGAAAACTTGTCAAGATGCTGTCAAATGCTTTCGAGATATCCTCACCAAAAAAAGTCTGACATTCACCATTCTTATCTAAGCTTGACATACTGTTTCCGCAATCAAAATTATGAGTTTGAGAAAATGATTAACGAAATAATAATATCAGTACATTTTGTCATTCGATTGAACGTGGTGTTCGGTATGTTGGCAAAATAGATGCTTTGTATTATGTTGACCGACGAAGTTAAAGTTGGATAACGTTGGCATGGCAGTATATGTTAAATTAAGAACGCAAATGATAACTTACTTAGAGCAGTAGTCTGGTAAAATGACATTTGGCATGAAATTGTATACTCGGTGAAGGTATATAATTAAACTTCCCATGCGGAAAACATTGCTGATATGAAAATTCAACAAACCGTACTGAATGTTTAAGGAGACCAAACAATGTATGTGAACAGAGATAGGTTATGTTTCTGCCAACGCAATAGATATTTGTGTGACTCGCTCCATTCCGTATTACATTTGTTCATCGCCGCATAAAATGGTATTTCCAGTAATAGAACATTCTTTTTTTTTCACATAGTTACCGTGTGAAAAAATGATGTTTTTCGCTGGATCGACTAAGCCACATTACACTGCTCCAAGTTACTACTGAAAAACATTAGATATTATTTTCGGAGCAGCCCTCAAAATACTTCCTTTTCTTTTTTTAATATATATACATTTTTTACACGTTACACCTAATGGTAGCACTAGGTCATGAGTAATGAAAACAACTTCAAAAGAAACTGTGGTATGTTCGGCTAATTTTTTTTTAATGTATATATTCCTGAAGACTTGCAGTAGTAAATCTTACGTACGCGCAGACACCCACGAACACAGACACAAAAATATAGTTATTTTCTAAGCCCGTCTTAGATGTGGTACAAGGCTGAAAGTATGGGTCACCCACTGAGGATCGAACTCACTACTCAGTTACAATTAATCTAGCAAAGCAAGACAAGCTTTCTAACCATTACACCACATCCATTCAACTAAATATGTTAGCTCTATCACTGATATTGAGCGTTTTCCGATAAGCAGCGCTCATATATATTATATATGTAGAAGTTATATATATATTCATATATGTACATATTATACATACACATATAGATATGCCCTACCTACATTTCTCGCCCACACAAGACAGACATGCTTGGGGAGGCTTTGTGGCCTCACACTTATATTCACACTCATACTAATATATACACTTACACACGTCATACACACTCTCGAAGAACTAAATAATAACTGTTACGAGGCCCCCATTTTGTCCTACTTCTTTACAGTTATACAAAAAATAAAAATTTAACTAAAAATGATGACTTAAATCTGTATCTACTAGATACCCTTTTTACCTTACGAAGCTCCTCCTTTAGATTTCATCATAATAGAATGGAACTTTTTAGAAGTCTCTAGAAACTTCTACTGGGTTCTAGAGGGTACAAAAACATATATAAACAGGAGTTCGTACCCACTAGGCAGTTGCCACCTGAACCCATAGCCACGACTATTGAGGTCGACTAGGGTCCTTTTGATTCAACGCTTCGACCAAAAGAAACGAAGTCCCGACAGTCCTTGAAAAGAAAAGACTATCGGTAAATACTTCACGTTTTTTTTTCTTGATATTATTGACCAAACTCCTTTATTTTATATACATGTGAATATCTAACTATTTTTAAGAAGAAAATAATATGATTCTTTGATAGCGACGAATTCCCATCCGTCGCCTTAATCTTAACTGCATTGCATTTCTTCTTCGACTCCCGCGTATATCTACACGTTAAGCCAACTACTTTCTGGGCTCTCGCATGCTTAGGAACTTGTTAGCATTTCCTATCTTATATTGTTTAACCTCAGCCCTATTGTTTAAAAAAATATTGTATAATATGTTAAATAAAACCCGCTTTTCGTTATGAGATGTAATCTCTTTTGTTCAACCTTACTTCCTACGAATCTGGTTCTTCTTATTTTGTGTTGCCCCAGCCGTTATATAATATACACTTAACAATGACGCATCCCCTTTCCTGGAACCAATAAAACTGTTAAGATCACCAAGGGAATTCAGAGTAGGATGAATCTATCCATCATCTATCTTTAAAAACAGCTTAAAAGAGGCCTTTTGAAAAACACAAGGACTGACAAATATTAACGACAAAAAACAAATGAAAACTAGAGATAAATTTCATTTTCT
Organism: Acanthosepion esculentum; assembly: GCA_964036315.1. NCBI lineage: Eukaryota > Metazoa > Mollusca > Cephalopoda > Sepiida > Sepiidae > Acanthosepion > Acanthosepion esculentum. The sequence continues at coordinate 71,943,310 of OZ038475.1, forward strand.
ACACACACACACACGCACACGCATATACACACATACACACACACATATATATGCATGTAGATATATATATATATATATATATATATATATATATATATATATATATATATATATATATATATATAAATATATATAGAGAGAGACAGAGAGAGAGAGAGAGAGAGATTTATATGTGTTTATAATTTGAATATATGCATATTTATTTCATGTATGGTCAGTCGATGTGTTGCTATAAAACCTTTTAGAAAGTTGTTTCCCTATTCAAATCTACATTTTTACGCTTGCGACTTGTCATATTTCGGTAACAGCTTTACATTTTAATGCTTCAATCGAAAACACATGCCGCTCAAATTTCACTTTTTGTTTCTATTATAGTGCGAGCTCTGCATCCGTATGTGCAGAGATAATACCGACATATAATCATCGACACGTACACGAATTTCAGAGTCAATTTCACTCTATCAACGCCTGTAAATTCTACGTAGGAAATTTACATTTATCAGGAGGAAACAGATAAACAATGTGGATTTGCGAAGTGAATATTTGTGTATCTTGGATTTTAGGTTAGACCAAGTATACGAAACAAAATCTGAGCGTTACATCATATGCGTACTTTGTTCTATAATATTTTTTATTATCTTTTTTCTCTGCTTAGTGAAGAATTCAGTTACACGAGCTATACACCAGTTAAAATAAACTCATTAGCCCTTAAGATTAATTCAGGTTTAGCTATGTAGGTTGGATTTAAAAAAAGATGTCATAATGGTATAAAACACTGTAACCTTGATTTTTAAAACCTCTTGTTTTCATTAAAGTATTTGAATTATATTAAAACGAAAATATATTGAAAGTGAACCCGGTTCGATGTCCTTTGCGGTAAATTTACTTCCAGCATCATATTTCATACCATATATTCCTAACATTGCTGATACAATAGAGGAGGGGCAAAAATAATAGCGATAGCCTAACGTTAAAATAAAACTATATAAACCTGAATTCGTGAAGGTAACTATCTAGATACCTCCGGCTTCCAAATATAAATATGAACATTTCTTTTACAAATCCATTTCCCACCAATCAAGGCATTAAAGCCTCTAAGACACAGTGCGTTACTCCGTGTGAAAGAATTAGGAACACAATCATTAATAATGAAGGGCAACAGAAAAGAGTATTCAACAGAACATTAGATAGCGATTCATAGTGCATTTAATTTTTTGGAGGTTGAAGTTGGCTGGAAAGCATGGCGCTGAAAGGAAGTTTATCAAGCGATATTTTTTGTCTTTAAAATTTAGATGTAATCTGTAAACGGCATTTGTTATATAATCTACCCTTGCACCGCGACTTATCCCTATTTATAGACAAGATCTTATTCCAAAAAATAAAACGGATATTGCTTGACGAATTTCCGAAGTCAGTCAGTTATGTGCCATACGTTATACACGCTTAGGAGAACGATACATGACAGGCAAGGCGGATTTTTTCCCCGCAGTTGGTTGCCATTTCTTTCTGCGGTTGACCAGATGCCATCCAAGGCTCTAGAATTCGGTCTGTCCTGCTATTTACCTATATAGCTGGGGATGGGTGGAAGAGGATTCATACCTTTCCCAAGTACGTAAGCGAATGTAATGAATTCTAAAGAAATTCGAACTCGGCTCTCCGATTCCTCAGTCCAAGCCGCTATCCATTACTCCACCGTGCCTCCTCCTACTCGTGTTGCTACTTTTACTAAGCAATGTTACTATTTTCCATGTGATTTTCTAAATGTAGCCTACATGAAGCATAAGGCAGAAAGTATGAGGCACTAAATGCGGATCGAACTGACTAATTTGTCGTAATTTAGTTAACGCAACAAGGTAGCTGGCCATTATACCATATCGAAGTACCTATGCTTCTAGACTGGTGGGCTGAACTTAACTGTGACATGTAGCAAATTGATGCCAATTTACATATGCCTGAATTAGAGATATATAAGAAGATAAACTAACTGAAATACTTCGTTTTGAAAATATACCGTTTAATGACTTACTGTAAGATGTCGATGAATACCACGAAGACAAAATGGCTATTGTTGGCAACAAGGGAAGAGGGTTTCGAAGATGCAAATCGTTCGACAGGTACATACATATATAGTTTGTCCATAATGTTTGTTTACAATTAAAAAATATTACAAAACAAGTGAACTGATAAATATGTGGAAATTGTTACAAAGTGTGGAGTAGATAATTAATTTTTTTCACTAATTTAATAGTTCTATATGGCCACCATTAGTTTACGAAGCACATCAAGATGGTACTCGATTTCTTGCCATGTTGGCTGTAGCATTGACACATCAATGGTGACCTATGACATCAGTGATCCTTTGCTTTTGATGATGTCCCGTATATTTGTTTGATATAAATATCTTTAACATAACCCCAATAAAAAAGAAGTCCAGGGGAGTGATATCTGGTGAACAAGGTGGCTAGGGAAATTTTGCCATCACTTTCAATCCAACCGGTTTGGAAAGGGGTTCATTTAACCGTACCTCTTTCATCTACAGGATACCTGCAATACGCAAATGTGATTAAAAACATTGATAAATATTGAGTATATAGAACCCTGCACGCAACAACGAAACTCACCGAATGGTGGGGGAATGCCCATCTAGTCAAGATGGAAAAGGCAAAATAAAACCACCACAAGCTGGGAAAAGAAGAAAAAAAATTCAAAAGCGTACCTAAATAGTGCTCGAGAGCATGGAAAATAATAGGACCTCAGCAAAATAGCATAAAGCTAAAAGCAATATAGAGCTCAACACTAGGGAGCCCTTCATCTCCCCCAAATCAGAGTGTATAATTTAAATAAAATATAAAGTAATCAAATCCTTAGTGCATATGTTACAAAAGCACATCGGTGAAAAAGATTTTAAGGCAGAACCTTAATGTTTCTAAATAAATTTGCGTGGGAAAGCCACCGACGCTACAAACTTTGGACGATCACACACGCACACACACACACACACACACACACACACACATATATACATATATATATATATATATATATATATATATATATATATATATATATATATATATATATACACACACCTGGTGTGCAGTAAAATTGTCCAATTGTTAGATGATTTAGATTAGCAACGTTGTATGTTAGAAATGAGTAAAGATATCTTACAGGAATTCGTCGAGGGTTTTCTAAGAACTATTGGAATCTACATTGAGCAATGATAATGTATAATTACTCTCCAAGCTTTACAAAATAATCGTGATGAATTCGATCACAAACGGAAAGTAAATTTTCATCATTAATTAATCATAGCTAAGAAGCTGAAGCCCATGAAGGATTGAAATAAAGTTTATACATACATATATATATATATATATATATATATATATATATATATATATATATATATATATATATAATCCGGCATCATTTTCCAACTAATTCTTATACCTTCTAAATTTCTGTCGTGCAATAATACTATGATGTCTCATATGTTTCACATACGATTTCATTTTCAAGCCTTTTTTCGCTGCTCTTTGGACTGTCATAGCTGAAAATCCACTCTCAGGAGCAAAACGTCATATGTATTGATTTGGATATTTTCTAATTAATCTCTTTGTCGCTAAGTTGAAATAATGATCTCTTTTCCTGTTATGACCGCCTGACACAGTTTTCCACTCCGTTTTTCGGTCTTTTTCAAACTTCTTCACTGTTCTCTTAATGGTTCTTGAATGTACTTTGAAGCTTTGTACTTCATATGTGAATAATAGGGATAACATATGTACATGTTCTGAATCGTCACATTTAAATATGAATATTTTATATGATTACAATATGAAAGACGGATGATTTTACTTGAAAATTTAAAGTGGTGGAAATATGATGTATCTTCGGTTTTTGATACTCTTTTGTTTTCCGAAAGAAAAAAGCCATTGATGTCTATATTATTAAATGAAACATGTTTGATTATACATATATATATATATATAGTGGGTAGCGGCTTGAAGTGAGGGTTTGGAGAACCGATTTCGCAATCCAGTTGAATCCATTACACTCAATTACGTGCGAATACTCTTGGGGAAAGTTGTGAATCCTCTTCTCTCTTCAGCTATGGCTAATTAGCAGGACACACTTGATTCTATAGCCTTGGATGGCAACTGGTCTAGGAGATGAACAACACTGAATTCAAAATCTTCGGAGGGTCGTTTGGAGGTCTTGTGCCACGTTGTGGGCCAGGTCTCTGTATTCAGCCCTTCAAAAAGTGTGGTTGGTTCTGCACCATGCCTTCACCACTATAATCAAATCATATGTGCTGGTGTCTGGCTGTTGGCTCCTAGGAACTGAGTTGCTGATCCTCATACGGCGAATACGACAGGAAAGTCCAACATATATATAATATATATATATATATATATATATATATATATATATATATATATATATATATATATATATATATATATATATTTATTTATTTCTGTGCGGTATATATAAATACATGACAATTTGATTAATAAAAACTTGTAATTTAACATGTTTTGATAATGGATCGTCGTCAAAAAGTAAATGTTTCAACAAAATCTACATTAGAGAGAAACACTTCATACACAGTAAGCATAAGGATTTTGTTTTATATTTTAAATGTATAATTCTCCGCAAGAACACATATATACCTACTCGCGTAAGCGCCTACATACGCACAACTTAATAAATGCCTATATAAACATATGTACTCATAAATACGAATAGAATTCCGAAAGAGATTGCTCGTGTTTATTCTAACCGAAATACAAACCATACAGTTATACAAAGAGAAGAATATGACCTCTGGCATGTAGAAAGTGTTTACTTACGAAATAAATCTTCTCACTTCATCTCCACGTTTATGCTATTCCATTTCAACACAAGTGAAAAGAGATATTAATATACAATTTCAAAAAGTCAATGTCAACGAACGCGAGCCGCTCTTTGAGAGAGACTGATATCGGTTCTAGGTAAACACTGCTCACATCCCTTGTTTGGTTTTTGTATACTTTGAATAGCCTAGTTCAATAGGCGCAGTTTCATTCTTATGAAAGTGTTCAATGAATCACGTATGCTTTGAAGGTAATATACACATATAGTGACATTTTTGCGTTCAAATAAAACAAAATAACTATTGCTTTTTATGAGTTTTCTTTTATTGTTCATGTTTCTTTTTTTAATGGGAACTTTATCCTAAACATCCAAACTAGCAAAATATGAATCTGTTATAGTTAGCCAAAATAAAAATAGGAGGTAATAATTTCCGAATTATATTCCTATTTTTCGCTGAATGGCTTCCAGAAAATAAGTACATGCATTGAAATATGAAAATATCCTTAGAAATAGCTAAACGCGATATGAAATTCTATTTAATATCTATATGGTAATGGAGGATATAGAACTCCTTTCATATGAAAAAGCAGACCAGATGCCTGAATTGTGTATTCTTTGGCAACTTAATTTTAGAATATTTTGGTTAATATGAAAGCTTCAAGAAAATATGAACAATAGCAAAACATAATTTTAATGAGAAAGATGATGAAATTTCTGTGACATTTAATAAGGTCAGATAACTAAAATAATTTTATTCTTGCACAGGACAGAAGAGCAAGAGAAGTCTGGTGAAAAAATATGTAATATACTTGTCGATAAATAGATGAAAGAACAGGGACAAAGAGGGACAGTAGTTACTTCAAGCAACAAGGAAGATTTAGAGAGCCAAAACCGACCAAGTGCAGAAATAACTTAGTACATAAAAGCGGAAGGCGAGATTTTGCCAACAGGAATATGTTTTCTTTCTGTTATGCTTTCGTTATCATCATCATAATCATCATCTGTCACTTGACCGATGATAGTCGCTGCAAAGATGAAAACCTGACCAGCTCCATTCATATGTTTTTGTTGCGTGTTAATATCTAAATATATAGGAATGATATTCCGTTCGACACAGCAACATTGTTAAAACATATTTTCTTTGTCTACTTCTTCGTTTGCTTAAACTATTCCCTGAAAGAGGAATGACTTTAGGCTCTGTGACGTGTCCGTACCATTTGGAGGCCTCATTTTGACGGTTGTTATGAGATCTTCTAATAGGTCTGCTGCTTAAATGATCCGTTCTCACATTGCGTCTTTTGCGATTTACTTAGGAGATGCCTAGCATTGTTCTGTAGCATTCCATTTCTAATTCTTGGATTCTTCGCTTTAATTCTGTTCGTAATGTCCGAGATTTGCAGACAAACAGAAAAACAAAAAAGAGCAATGCACCTAGCAATCGGATCTTTAATTTTCGGTATCTTTGAGATTGTTCTTATATTTGGGACTGTTACTATTTTTTGCTGATTTTGAAATTATTTCTATTTTCGAAATCTCTTTGCTGATACTCGAGCCAAGATTTTTGAATTGTGTAAGTACTTTAAGTTCTCTACCAAGGATATTTAGATTGATATTTATTTTCGTCCCTGTGGCTTTATTATCTTCCTTGTGATGAAATGATAAAAAAGTGATATTCTTATTGTTTTAAATGACATTTGTTTTTGCAACAATCTCCTTGCCTTATCTGGAGTATGTTTCATCCAGTTTCTTCACCAGGCTGGTAATTTTTTCTTCTGTGTTAGCGAAGTTATCGTTTGCGAAGTGATATTCTGTAACGCTACGGCATCTAACGTTTAATATGCTCTAATGTAACGTTAATATAAAGTAATACGTTGGCCACCTCGAAGTGGCGTAATGGTTAGCAAGCTTGTCTCGCTAGTACAATTACGCCTGAGTAGTGAGTTCGATCCTCACTGGGTGCCCCATATTTTCGGCCTTATCTGAGCTACTCTTGGAAAATCTATACGACTGAAGAGTGAGTTCGATCCTCACTGGGTGCCCCCTACTTTCGGCCTTGTGCCACATCTAAGTTATGCTTGGAAAATCGCTATAAAGTAAGAAGTTTCTCCAAACTAACCAGCGGCTTTATCATATGCCAAGCAGTTTTGTTACAGGACAGCATAGGAAAGTTTCTCTAAACTCAATTGGCTGAATTCTGTTTCCTACGTTCATGAACATCTTCCTTGAATGCATTATTATGTTATTTATTGTTGTAATCTATTAAATTGACATTAGCCTCATACAATACCACATTACATAAGTGATAACGAGGATTTAACTGACAGCGATAATAATAATGTGAAAGCTTAGCTCATAAACCACTATTCCTCATCTAATAGTTAAAGTTACTTCTTATCTCAGTCATATGAAGCCAATAATATGTTAACATCATTTATATTCATTATATTGTGCACGCGTTATTGTGGTCATTAGCAAATATTAAAAAATAACTTGCAAGTCTTTCCGCGCAAAAGAAAATAAAATCACTAACGTTTTGATAATTAGTTTGATTTTCAATTATCCTTCCTTCTCGATACTTAAATATATATTCATAATAGTTTAAGAATCTGCTGAATAATATTAATTAGATTTACGAGAAATGTATTCGTATAATCTTTTAATTAAAAAAAACAATCCATAGAAATCTGTCAACAGATCATCCCTATATTTGTAGGCGTACTAAAAGTGGCATTTGACAAATATACGAAACATGCATATCGATCAGCTACAATCAGCTACAATCAAAATTGGAAAAGAGATTTACATCAAAATGAGAGGCATTTTTTTCTCTTAAAAGAATTCAAGAATTACCAACGATCTTTTTTTTTAATGCATCGAAAGAAGGCGTATTTTAATTAATTGAAACTGATTATCAAACGCCTCCAAATGCAACATTTGTAACCGAATTTATAAACCTGCAATAAACAGGTAATTTGTGCAAAACAAAAACAAAATAATAAAATTACGGCAAACATCGACGAATATATAGAAAAAAAAGCGCATACATATGCAAATATAAAAGGAAGAAATGTAAAAATAAAGTTAGGATTTTATAAACACGCCCGCATATATTCTCATCGTTCCTTATAGAGTGTCCTTGGGATTTGTAATCCAAAATGAAAGATACGAAATGAAAGAGAACTATTCCTAGAGACAATATTAATAACACTATATCAAAACCTAAAGTAACTCAATTGACTTGTTAACATTTTAATGTTATTCAGTGAATCCATTATTCTAGCATGTCGTAGCACAAGTAAGGAAAATACATATTATTTATTTTATAGTTAAATAGCTATGAAACTCAGACTGATTTTGACCGGTTTGGTTGCTATTGACGACTTATATGCTCCATGGAAATGTTACTACCATTAAACTTCGTCCGTGCATTGAATACAGTTTTTATATCGGGTCTAGTGTTCCTGCTGTACATCTAGAGATTCTTCACAAAATCCAAAGAAGGATCTTTAATCTAATTGATCCTGACAAGGCATTTCGATTTAAGTCACTTTCTCACTGAGATGACGTGACTTCCTTCTGAGCATATTTTCATGGAAACTGCTCTGAAGAGCTTTTTTCACTGGTGGCATGACTACAGGAATTTAACATGCTACTAGGTTGGCATGTAAGTCCCACCCATCTGAAATAGTTAAATGAAACCGCCAACTCTACTCCAACAGTATATTTTCTCGCACTTTCAACATGTGGAATTCCTTTCCGTTTCCTTGCTACTTCGATAACTAGAAACTTCAAAAATGTTAATACAACGTCCATCGCCATCTTCCCTCTTCTTAAACCCCTTGGATATTTCCTCAATACTCTCTATTCTCAGTCATCTCTTTTATAAATTATACAGACTATTATTTTCACATGAAGTTTAAACACAATACTCATATAGTTTCTTTCATGTAAATACAGGCGGAACTATTCGGAAAACATATGCAGGAAAACAGTCATTTTAAAGATTTATTTAAATGAAAAAACAAACAAACTGTTATGTTAAATTATTAATAACTTGTGTTTTGAATAACATTTATTAAATTAAATGTTCACCATTAATAGCATTGCCTGATTACTCTCTATCAGGTTACTCGCGAATACATATTAATGAAATTTCGCAACCTTTAATCTGAAAAAGCTTACGACGAACACTAGAACGTGATTTCATAGGAAAATTTTAATTTCCCATTTTGCAGCGATCGAAAAAGATAATAATCGGCTGGTGAAATATCAGTTCAATATGGCGATTGAGGTAGAACTGATAACTTGTTTTATGAGTTATTTTTGATGCACAGGGTCTTGCATCGTCATGAAATAGAACGAATTTTTTTCTACTGCAAAGCGCAAAGATTTTAACGATAATACGTCTATGGACACGTGGCAGCTTCTGTAAAATATTCGTTTAGTTTTTCGTTGCATATTAAGAACTCTAAAAGAATAATACCTCGTCGATACCACCAAATGTGCAACATAATCTGTCTTAGAATTTAAAATCGATTTTGAAGATTTTCCTCATCAATCTAGTGCCTTTTGCGTTAAATGTTATCGCATATAACAAATCTTTATCACCAGTTTTATTTAAGGAACTGTTAGTTAGAACGGTACATACATCATTACAATTTGTTCCCAAATATGATAATTACCGAATTGCAAAATAAACTCTTTTTTATAATAGTGGAATTTATTTAGCGAACTCTGTGTTATTCGTTATAAATTACTATTATTATTGTCCTTCCTGTGATACACATTAGAACTTAATCAATGTGATCTCTCAGTTCATTATTTATTTATTTCTGTACCGTAACGTAAAGAATGATTTAAGTTAAAATAATTAAGCATTAAAAAGTAAAAATAAATAGTTTCAATTTCCATATATCTTAGTATGACTGACAACATAATTCATGCTTTGCAATGGTTATTTTATCTTTTGTAAATAGTAAACTATATTAAAATCTATAAATATTTACAAACTATATTATCTAACATGATTAATTCTGAAGCGATTTTTACATAACGCTTTATATATTTACATGTTTTCTCTTCACGTTGTTCTTTGTTTACTTTTTAAGTTTAGCTTTCTCTTCCGTTTTGATTTTTTTCTAAAAATCCGTACGTGACCTTTTATCTGTACACAACTAATTACATATCAGTCGCTTATTAAAACGACTATTTACTTTTCCTATAACATCGTCTATTCTGCTTGTTTTTTTTATCGAATTTATTTTTCTATTTTATCGACATTATAGCTAATCAGCTAATCCCCAGTAATGACACTTGACTGGTTTCACGCCTGAATTCCAGATATTTCAGGCTTAAATCATGTATTAATTACAATGGTATTAATCTGGAATGAGAAAATTCCAAAGGAACTGATGCAAGTCTGGTGAAAAACGATTTTAACAAACCAGCATTAATGCTATTATACACTTTACCTACAGAGTGCGATGGATAAATTACCGTCAAAATTACGTAAAAAAGAAAATAACATAGACATCTCCTTTTAACAGATATACTTTCCAAAAATGCACAAAAATATCTTGAAATACGTAAGAAATGTATTCAATAAAATCGCCAATAGCTTCAACCACTTCTGCTATAATCGTTGCTTTCAGTTCATCTTTCATGCTATAGGGAGTTTTGTTGGTCTATCGCTCAACTTCACCCCACACATAATAATCAAGGGGTTTGCAGTCTAGGGAGTTAGGTGCCCAGATGTAAAAGGTGATATGGTCGCAGAAATTGTCTGACAGCCATGATTGTGCACTCCTGCTTGTGTAATTCAGTGTAGAGTCCAGTTACCAGACATAAGTTATTCCAGCAGACACGCTCTTGTCTCAGGACAGCACTGCCTCTTCAAGGCAATTGATATATGCCTTAGTGTTGAGTCTGAGGCACTGTGGGATGATGAATGGAGCCATAGCGTCGCCATCACTAATAATCACGCCAAACACCATGATGTTGACTGGATATATCATCTGACTCTTTCCGAATCATTTGCACTTTCCACAGATTGACACCCAAACTGCAATATTCGTGCGAATGCCAAGCAGTACAGGAAGCCGTTTCCAAATTTCTGGCGGAGTGAATAGCGTCATGGTGCTCTTTTTCTCACAGACCGTGCCCAACTGACCCTACTATACTATGTAGTCTACAAAATAAAACACAACCAACGCGCATACGCGAAATTAAAAATATAAATTGAAATTACCCACTGTACCCTGTAGTTCCGAAATATCAAAATTATTGCCTATTGTTAACAGACATACTAAGCATTATTTTGTGTCGATTTAATAATTTCTAAGTTACAAGAAATACATTTTCCTATTTGAATTTTCTAATGAATCTTAATTGTTTATTCAACAGTTGAATAATTTCCCTGAGAGTTCGACGACTACAAAATACCCATGGAAATTCCATCATTCTATCTCAAAGAGACATTCTAAAGATAAGCAGAGTATTAAGGGACACGAAAACTTCGATGGAAACGAAGAAATGAGTACTGAACTGTCACGTGATATTGGTATTCTTATATGGCAGAAAATGCTGGACAATCTCCTCGAAAATGAGGAAGAGACTTGAAGCAACAGAAATGTGGTTCTAGTGAAAGAAGCTGATGATACCATGCACCGAGCATATGAACAACGCCAAAACCTTAGAGAAAACGGAAGCACAAAAAAAGTATACTTAACATCAGGTAGAGGCAGTTAAAATTTCTGTGGCACGTAATTAGGAAGGAGGGCTTGAAAATTCTGATACCCAGGGGATAGACAGAAGGAGGGACAGAGGAAAGCAGAATGGGCTTGTGTAAATGCATGGTAGAACAGGGTGTGGGAGAAATAAAGACATAACTTTTTAAGAGCTACAAGGGACATCCATATATCGAGGGCCGTGATCTCCTACGTCCTGTAGGAACATGGCGCATGAAAGATAGAAATCGTTAAATATTTGAGATTAAAAAATAACAAAATTGTACAATAACGATCATAAGTATGAATTCGGGATATTGTTTATTGAAGTACGAAAGAATGTTTTTTTTATTTATTTCACAGATGCATATGTTAAAAATGGGAAAGCGCTTGTCATTTCTTTTTTTATTTCCCTTTCCCATTTAAACTAAACAACGTCCTGATATACATTTTCTGCCTTTCCTCACAATCTAAACGGAATACTCAATTACCTTTGAGATTTTGGCAGGGTATAAAGTTCGCGCTAATTAAGTAAGGAAGAAACAGAATTATAATCGGCTGCTCTCCAAAACCATTTTTAATGCAAACTCTATGGAGAAAAGAAGATGAAAGAAATGTCGCTGTATTATTTGAAGTTCGTAGATGAAGTATTCTTCTTCTTCTTCTTCTTCTTCTTCTTCTTCTTCTTCTTCTTCTTCTTCTTCTTCTTCTTCTTAATGCCGCGTTCATTCAGAACGTAGACAACCATTTTTCTGCATAACATCCTATCGTTCACAGCTCTGAGCAAAGTTTTTGTCCTCTTACTATCAATCCTATTCCACGCTTATTATCTGTTGACACAATCTCCATAAGTCAGGTCGGCGTTGCTTCCCTCTGTCACATTTCCTTTAATATGTTTTGTGAGTATCCAATTCTCCAAACCGTCTCTACTCTTTATTTATCCCAGAAATTTCAATCATCCTTGTCTCAGGAGTTATTTCGGTCATAGTTTTTTAAAAACCTCTTTTTTATTCATCTTTTCTGTCAATTGCATTTTCAGCATCCTTCTGTAGTACACACAACACTTTTACCCCTAGTATTCTGTCACTCTTAAACCTAGACACTTTTTTTCTGCGAGGAAATTGTCCAACGATCATTGATATTGCATATTGTATAGAAGTGATATTACTTCAGTAAACCTTTGCTTATTATGATGAAATGTTGCTGCTATTTTTATACTTGGTTAAGCTATTGGAAACAGACTTTCGCTATTTCAATGTTTCTTCGGACTTCTGTATCATAGGATACCTGCTCAGGCCTTAACTGGAATCTTGCAGTCATATTTGGAAAAGAGCTGCCCAGTTCTCACTTTCCAGTCTCGATAGAATCCTAAAGGGTCTGTCGAGCTGACTTCTAAGAGGATGCTTTCCCGATCACTACAATCTTAGCTAGTCCAAGCCTGGGGTTAACTGTTATCTTCACCACCTATCCGTATAAACTGTACCTCTTAATCTATAACACTCTGAGAGGGAAAGTATACTCGCAAATACATTAAGGTAGTTCTATCAAAATGTGCTACCAACTGTCATTTGCCAGTTTTAGCAAAAGGCAAAATGTAATTATGCCAGCCCACAGTTGTGTCAGTAAAGTGGAGCTAAGTAATAAGTTTGAAGTTGGTTTGATCATACACTGATGTATAAGTAACATTTTCAGCCTTTTTCTAATCATATCTTCTAATGCAAGGCGGTAAAGCCACCACGACACAAGGAGTTAATGAGTGTGAAGAAATAAGAAAAGAAAAGAGAAACATTATTAAGAAGTGAGAACAATAGAAGAATAATCAAGAGGACAATAGATAACGATTGATATTGCATTTAAATTTTTGAAGATCAAAGTTGGCAAGAGAAAGCATGGAGCCTGAAGCGAGTTCTACGAGTGAGAATTGCGTAAAAAGAAATTATTAGCATAGAAATTACTGTTACATCCAACCAATTTAGCTGTGAATTGATTATGTCTTGCCGCTAAACAAGTACTGCGCTTAAATTCAAAACTCTGCCATAACTAAGAGTTTACCCGAACAATTACCATGAAAGTATTTACAGAAAATATACAAGAAACCTAAATTAGGGGGTGAGAATGTGACCGAAGCCAAGACACCAGGTCAGGAAAAATATATTGCTGATTCCTCTTTCTATCAAAAACATCGAGATATACAGCGCACCATGTGTGGCAGCAATATTCAAGGCATGGGCGAATGATAGACTTATAAATATTTAAGTTAGGTTCATGAATAAAGATTGCCCAGTCCGAAACAGTGAACAAAACTTCTTAGCTGTAGACATAGCAATTGATTCAATATAATCTTTCCATTTTATTTCAGGCGAGAATGTAAACCCAAGAAGGTGCAACGAGTCACTCTCCTATAGGCTTGTATCAGTCACGCTGATGGAAGCGAGAAAAGGGGTATTTCAAGTGACTGATTGAGATATTGTAGTTTTGGAGCGATTAAAAACAACAAGCCCTTACTTGCCCCAGTTAACAACAGGCCGTAGGTCTTTCTTGAGATCAGCCTAGGAAAATACCCGTTCGATTATTTAATGGAAGTCTGGTTAAGTCTGGTTGATTCCACATAGAGAAAATAAAAATTTTACTCTCTATCAAAGTCGGTGCATGCATTAAAGTAGATTTCTATGTTTTTTTTGTTGTTCTTTTACAGTAGGGTTCACACTGTACAAGGTCGGAAAGCCACTCGTGGTAGAGGGTTACGTAACGATGCAGTTCATATAGATTGGAGGGGAAGATAACGGTTGATAAACCGGTTAAGATTGTAGTAATCAGGGAAACATAATCTTGAAAGTCTGTCCCACAGGACAGTGGTACGCAGGAAGAAGCTATTGGAGTGGAACTTACTTATCGGCGATGGAATAGGGAGGGAATGTGGGTGGTTTTCTACTATGTAAGTGGCACGGCGGATCCTAGCCGTGAAGGTTAAACATGGCGGAACCAAGAAATGTAGTTCGTCCGAGCACTATTTAATGATAGTAGCGATAGAGCAATGAGAGACTTGACGCATCCCGCTTGTGAGAGAGAGAGAGAGAGAGAGAGAGAGAGATTGGAGGGTGGAAAAAATCTCCAACAAGGGCTTGAATACGCATTTGACCTCAATCAAAACTGATAAGTGAGGTCTAGGCAGCTACCGCCCAACAGTACTCCATTTTCGACATGATCTGGCTCTTATAAATATAGAGGATAGCATGAGAAGTCATATACTTACTGCAACGGTACATTTGAGCCGATCATTTTGCCTGCATCTTTAGCGGTTTTTCATTTATAGGAATTGAGGTTCCGTGTGAATTCGAGGCTCTCATGACACGAGGCTTCCTCCAGTGGACATCCGTTCATCGTGACTAGCGTTAGTTCGTGGTCTGATCGGCGGTTTGATTTTAGAAGCATTTAATATATCCAGTCATTTTCCCCACTGAGAATTAAGTGTTAGATCGGAAGAGAAGTTAGCTTCCAATCTCTAGTCGTCAAGAGTTTTAGAGCTGCGCCGCTATATCGTCGTGTCATCAGCATAGATATTTACGAATGAGCGGAGTATATTCTTAGGTCGATTATTTATGTACATCAGAAAGAGGATTGATCCGAGGAGTGACCCCTGCTGACGCCTGCATTGACATCCAGGGCATTGGAGGACTGGGCGTTAATAACTAATTTCAGGGATCTACCTGTTATGAAGGGTTTTGTAATAAAGAAAACCTTTCTAGTGATTCCATAGCGAGAGAGCTTATGTCGCAAAACCTTGTGCCAAGCATTGTCAAACGCCTTCGAGATATTTAATGCTATGGTCCTTGTGGTATGTGTCGTCGAACGCCTCACTAATTCTGTGGGTAATGTTTGTTAGGCGTCAGAAATGGATCGAGCTGATTGAAACCCAATACTGTTCGTTGAACGAAGTTATTCCTATAACGCTCGACGATATCCTTGTTGATAAGACTCAATAAACTTGAAGTGAGAAATACGTCTATATTGGAAGGAGAGCATCGGTTGCCAGCATTCTTGAAGACCGGGCATCCGCTTGCCTCCTTCCACAGTTTTGGAAAATATGTTTCCTTCAAGCCGCGGTTAAATAATTTTGCAAGGAGCTGGGTTCATATCCTTCAGGGCGACCACTGGAATTTTGTCTAGGCCAGTTGCTTTTTGGAGTGGTTGAGGCTTTTGATAAGTCTAGTGACTTCTCTTAATGGGATGCGTATATTACTAAGATTGTTCTCAGTGAGACGTGGGAAGATGGGGAGGGAAACGCCTTTTATATCTAACTTTCAGTTTGAGGGAAAGATCGAGGCGAAGAGTGTTGCCTTGTCTGACGAGTATGACTTTAGGGCTATTTATAATAGTGGGCACATCCGCTTTGCCGCTGTTCATAATTTGGCTAGTGGTCTTCCAGAATTCGCGAGATCCAGTTTGTTTCTTTTTTACCTTAGACTAGACAGCTCGTGTGTAGCTACACATTGCGTTTTCTATAACTATCTTACAGTGATGATGGGCGATTCTGAAAGTAGTAAATCCCAAACTACACAGCTCCTTGCGATATATTTTGAAGTGGTTGTTCTTGTGAGCTATGTCTGACTTGCATTCAAGCGTAAAGCAGGACTGACTGCCTGGTTTTCGCTGGAATTTTTTTCGTGAGGGGTATGAAATTCTTCATTCCAGAAAGAATCCATTCAAAGATAAGGGCATCAGTTTCGCAGGCAGCATGTTTGAAGTAGCTTCCGTTATATACGACCGAAATCTGTCCCAGCGAAAAATAATTCTATGGAAAGGTAAATTAGTGGATATCGTTGCTTTGGAGTCTGTCTTACTAGGGAATAGGCTGACGTGCCAATGACGGCGGTTAAAACTTTGGTTGAGCATTTGTTAGGGTAAGATGTTAGAAAAAGATTGAGGGGGTTCACCTGCTGTCCCTGGACTCGGCTGGGTTCTTCAATGACCTAGGTTAGTTCATATGCGATGGAGAAGTCTCTGCAATATCTGCCTTAATCAGAGATTTTGTTAGAGTAGACTAACCACTCTTTATAGGGAACATTAGAGTTACCGCATATGTGAAAGCTGGCCGAATGAAATTCAGTGAGGATATTATCAATCCTCTCTGATATTCGATATTTTACATAGATAAAGCCCTTCCTACGTTATGGGCTACCAGGGATTCCTTCATTGAGTGTATTGGAATCTTTTTTCCAATCAATCTGAGGTCTCCAACTACAACTGAAATTGTTAATGCCCTCCTGCGCCATATTTTTAGGATTTCGATTTTAGCGCCTTTTATTTAATAAGTTTTTGAAGATGTTTTATAGTTTTTTTAACATCTTTTATTATTATTATTATTATTAGCAATATTATTGTTGCTATTGTTATTATTATTATTATTATTATTATTATTATTATCATCATTATTATTATTGTGTGTGTGTATGTTATCATCTTGCCAGAGAGTAATTTAAGTCCTTGACAAGACCACATGGCGGTCTGTGAGTAAAAAGCGTATTGTAGAAGAATTATCTATACACATTGGGGACGTTTCGTTTAGATGGAGAGTATTTTGCGGATGAATTATGCAGTTACACATTGTAGCACTGAGATGCTGATATATCCAGGAAATTTACTGACACGATTTTCTCTTTATCTTATTCAATTCCCCTATCACAGCAGGTATAATCGTAATTTTAAGTTTCTTCATTTTTATGATTTCGATTTGCAGGTCCTTATAATTTAACAGTTTTTTTTTAATTCTGTAGGCAAAACATATGAATTAGTTAGCAGTTTCCTTTTTATTAAATCATTTAGAACTATGCCTGGTCTGTTTGCATCAATTTCCCTGTCACTGAGGATTGGGAAATTTGACAGAATAGTCACTCCAATATTTGTGACATTATTCACATATAACCGATATTCTATACCATAATTCGAACAGACATTTTCTTAACCTGCCATGTCTAATAATGTATTATTTCTCAGGAAAGACTGGACACATCATAATCATCATTGTCGTTATTATTATCATTATTAATACTAATACTACTAATACTAATATTATTATTATGCGCTGTTCCGACATTCATCCAGCGACATCTAGAGACACTACATTTTGTTTGCAAGTAAAGAATTAACAGGCGAGCTACACTTTATTCAGGTTTGGAATTTGTTTTACAAGTAAGAATTCTGTAAGTTTTTATAAAAAATTCATGTTCGCTCTTCCAAAAAAAAATAAAAATGCATGTAATATTAGAATATTTTAAAACTTGCTTCATCTACATGCCAAAGTTTCATAAGATATATAAGAAACCCCTGAGCCTGTTTCAGGCCAGAAATAAAAGATAAAAAACAAATTCTTTCCAAACATTTCGGAGAGAAATAAAAATATAATATGGTTTTAAACTGGCAATGTTCACAGTGGAAGAAAAGATGAGAGAAAATCTTTTGTAAGGAAAGAGACGGGCAAAGAATAATGAATTTAACTAAATTACGAGTTTTATGAAAGTTGGAAAGCATTAAAATCCTGGAAATCATACAGACATTAATTAACAAGAATGAGAAGAATTTGAGAAAAGCATTAAGATAACATATTTCGAGAAATGGACAGTTAAGCATAAGGAAGAATACGCAGTGGTAAAAGACATTCGTAAGGTACATTTCTTATTTATTCTCGCGCTGAATCAAAGAAAAAACAAAATATAAAAAATGGCATGTTTGTCCTCCGAATGATAAAGGGCCTAAATTATTTAATCATGGATTTGAGATTAGATAATAAGTACGTTTTATGGCAATAAACCAAAGGAAAGATTAATGTAATATATTTTAACAGTGAATAGTAATATGTATGCGTTTTCAGACGTTAGTGAGAAGAAATACATTAGAAAAACTGTATATAACTGCTTATGTATGATATATCATCGTTCTTACTTTGTTGTTAAATAAATCCGCCAATTTGTAATCTCTTCAAAAGATTCTAAACGTTCAACCATTAAATCAAACAACTTAAGAACTGACGTCATCATATAAAAGATGAAACCGATTTCAGTTAGATCAAAGAGGGTTATCATTCTTCGAAGTAGAATCGAAAACAAAAAGAGTTTAATCATAAAAATAAGGATTTGTAAGTTACAAATTCATTAAGTAAACGATTACCACCAGGGACTTGACAAGACCGAACAACAATAAAATACCTCGACACCATATAATTAATGATGCATTTATGTGAAAATAAGAATACCCTTCAAGAAGTAGAGGGTGTCCTGGATATGACGATAATCTAAATCCGCGTCCTGAGTAAGACGATAATCTACGTCTAACAGCAAGGCCTCTGATCAGGAGGTGTTGAGGAGCATGGAACAACCTCTTAATTGCTGGTGTTCCCAGGTTCACCATGACTCGGGGTGGTAACACCTGTTAGCGTCCCAGCTATGGGCAAAAGGTTAACGCCCAAACTGTGGTCAAAATACTATGAAAGTAATAAATTTTAATAACAGAAATACTTTGTAAAAATTTACCTGCAATAAATTTTTGAAGGAAAAAATAACAGCCAGTAATCCATTTAAAAAAGATACCAGCTATACATTTAAGAAAAAAAAAAAAAAAAAAAAAAAAAATATTACTAGCTATACATTAAAAAAAATACTTGCTATACATTTTTGAAAAACAATATACCAGCTATATATATATATATATATAAAATATTGCCAGCGATACATTTTAAAAAAATATATTAACAGCAATGTTTGAAGAAAAATATTACAATAAATAATTGTTTTAAGAAAAATATGACTGGAAATAGATATTTGGAGAAAAAAATATTACCAGAAATATATGTTTGAAGGAAGATTATTACCAGCAATACATTTTTGGAAAAAAATATTAATAGCAATAAAAATTCTGTCGGCATTAAATAGCCAATTGAGGTTGATATGCTGTAAAATAAAATTCAACGAAGCAACAGGAAAACAGACTATACATTGTTTAAAGTGTTTGATTTTTTTCTGGTTTTATTCTTATTAATACTGGAATGGTTATGTACAAAATTTATCAAATAAGTTTACATTATTTGAAATTCAAATTTTCTTGCTTGAAATAAAATATGGATATTAGTTCTAGAAATATCAAGTATAAGTAATCTAAAATAAATAAATGACGGAAATAAACAATAAATCCGAGAATATATTTATTTATCGCTTAAACATTAATAAAATATTATCTAATTATTTTTAATATTAATGGCGACTCCTTTAGATTTTTTGATAAATCCTTCTTCAGCTTTTGAACTTTTAAAAAAATGTCTCCCGTTTAAAATGTAAAAATACTTGGAGCAAGTATAATTTATTGCTTGTTGAGCTATTATTTGTATTCGGATATTTTAATTATTTTATCTCAAGCATAGCTATGGTGCCGCTACGACAAAGGGAGAGAAAAAGAATGAGAAGACTTTAGTGAAAAGAAAGATAGGAAAATAAAGAAACAAGGTTTAGGAAGACATAAGATAGCGATTGGCGTTGCATTTAAATTTCTGAAGAATTTCGGTGACAAGGAAGCAAAAAATCGGAAGCTTTTTCCATAGGAGAGAAGTGCAAGAAAAGAAACTTAGAATAGCGGTTCCATTTTGCTACTTCAACAATTTAACGGCGATACGCATTTGAAAATGTATAAGCACGCAAAATTCCTTGTATTCGAGGCACTAGTGAAAAGATCAACAGAAAAATTGTTATAAAATTATTTGTAATAAAAGACAGAAGGAATTCACGTCACATCTTTGAAAAAGTGACTGAAGACGTGATGACAGGTTAGAATCGACCACATTACAGACCTTTCCTTTAGATTTGTCTAGAGTCTAGAGATATGCAGCAAGAACACGAAAAGATATGACAGCAATATTTAATGCTTATGTTGTGACCAAGTAATTAGTTAAGGTATAACAAAACAAGAAGTTGCAGATAAATAGTGTATTGAAAAGTAAATACAACAGAAGTGTTACACCACTTGGGAGTGTGTATCGGTTGACCATCGTTCAGTCTATATCACCGTTACATTTAGCAGCCCCCCTCCACGAGGGTACATGTGGCACAACGCTGAGTTTAACGTAGTTCATCCGAGCCCGTAGGCTCGGCCAAATAAATCCCCGTAGAACCTGCATAAACGGGTTCGGGTCTGTCTACCACCGAGGACGAAACTCTGTCCTTCGGGACAGTGCCGTCCTGTTTCCTCTCTGCCCAAGTCAGAGGGTTCAACAGGAGCTGCGAATAGTCACAGCCTCGGAAGAACAGTCTATATTAGCGTTCTCCAGAGGCTTACTTTTCCTACTAACTTTATAGTAAATGGAAGAGTCCACAATAGCCTCATTAAAGGGAAGACGAAACAACGGCATGGATGAATGATAGATTTATAAATATGCAAGAGGATTTCTGACGAGAAAATTCTTCTGACACGACACAGTGAACCGACGTTTTTAGAAGAAGATATAGCAATTGATTAAATTTATTAGCTCCTTTTCATGTCAGTGGGAATCCTGAACCCAAGAAAGCGTAAAGTGTTGCACTCCATGAATTTAGCATCGTTATTTTTTGTTTTATATTTATGTCTGTTATTAGTGGCCAATAAATTCTAACGGAATTCCTATATGAAGAGGGTTATTCAAATATTTTAGTTTTTACAAATTGGTCGGGGGAAAGATGGACAATAGTCACTTTTTCAAAATGGGATAGATTAATATTTTTCATGGGTATATTATTTAAATTAAATCTTTGTTGTGACTTACATAAACACAAATTCTAAAATATAGGAATAATTCCCCGCATTTAGCTTATTAACATTACATTTTAAACGGTCTTTAAAATTAATGCTTACGCTTGGTGTTTAAAACATTTATCAGGCATACCACTACTGTCTTCTAAATAATGTGGATTAACAATTTTTCATCAGTGATCTAAACTTGAACGCAGACAGATGGTCGGCCCAATGTACACATTAGCCACTAAATATTACACTTGAGAAATTAGCTTTCACATAGATCTTCTCTCAAAATACAAGTTTAACTTTGTGATATTTGCTTAAACGTGATAGCTTGCTTGTTTTCATGACTTATCCAATCTTATTCCATTCTGTACATGTCTCTCTTTCTCTGTTGCCATGTGGAAACAACAGGTTATTCAAATATTGTCTTGAGGAAAAATCCTTTTTATTGCTTACAAGATTTTCACGTTATATCAATTCTCTTTCCAGTGACATTTTAAAAGCTGTTTTGTTTTGCTATTCCTATCTGACCGACATTTACAATGTCTTTCTCTCATCAGTCAATATGTTTACAAGTCCTTGTCTGTTTGTTTTTTTTTCATTTCTATTTTCTTAGGGATAATCTTTAGATATCTGAAATAAGGGAAATAAATTCCAAATTTTAAAATTTTAAATGCATATATATTATACTTGATCATGAATACAATTGAATGTTTATCGAAGTACCATTGATTTGATATTGGTATTCAACAGATAACACTCAATTACATTTCCCCCACAATATAAAAACATCACCCAGGAGACGAGAATATTTATCTCTAGAAAACTATATTACTAATTCATCGTTGCCACATTGGTCTCTGATATAACCAAATTCATAATGTAATACATAATAAATTATTATTTAGAATATATGAAGATTAACAGGGAAATATGTTAGAGAAATTGTCATCCCGTCCACTGTGGCCATCCCATATATTGAATTGTTATAGTGATACATTTAAAACAATGAAAGACTGTAAAAACAAACTGTAGAAATCTAGTCATATAGTAGACTAATTATTTACACCAATGTTCGTTCAATAAAAGGATAGAGATGTCCTCAGGTTAGAATGTTACTCTAATGTGATGTGTAACAACTGGTGTTAGCACGCGAAGACTATTAGTATTAGGAGCATACAGAACAATTGCTATTTGATTTGAAGAGGATAATATTGTATCCCATGTACAAGTTCTTTCTGTAGCGATATCTTGTTAAAGGGAAAACCGCTGACCGGTCAGAGAAATGAAATCGGACATTTATTTTCCCGATGCTTATCAGTAACTGAAGTGGTCTTTACAAGTACATGTCAAGAGGCTCGGACAATGAGGGTCACTGAATGAGGATAAATCCTCTCACCCTATTGTAAATAGATTTATATAAAAACCACCAAGTATATCGAATTATTTCTCATTTCTATCTCTGAGTTGTGAATGCTAGAAAAATATGTATAATGTTTAATAATTTAATCCCTACACCCTTATCAATATTTTTTCGCACACCACTCACCTTTACGCCTGTGTCTCCGCTAGCTTTTTTTTTTAGCAATACCTACGTTATGGGTCATACGGACATTTATCGCCTCCTAATTGGGGGCCGGTTTGTGGTTTCGATAGGGTTGATCCAGGTTTTCAAAAATATTTCGATATTGGGGATTGACGGTGAAGTCTAATGTGGAGTCTTCTATGTATGTTGTGTACCGTATTTAAGAATGAGTAATTCTCAACTTATTTCCGTGGTAACAATTCTTTCTTTGCCTCCAAGGGCACTTCAAAATAAGCTTGGAATAAGAACTCCATCGATAAAATACACAACATTTTTTATATCTCTATATACAGGTATATAGAATATGAATAAAAACTGGTTGAATGAAATGTCTCTATTATCTACTTTAAAATCAACTTCTGGACTACTGTTTCGTAATTTGAAAAATCTAGTCGCACATGTTAAAGTAATAAACAGCCAGTCGACTCTACGCTCAATTATTCAAAGTAGTAACCCTACAGTTAACCTTGTTCAATATTTCAAAGTAATAACAAGCCAGTCGACTCTCCCTCAATTCTTTAAAGTAGAAACCCTCCCATTAACCCTCATTCAATACTTCAAACTAATAACCAGCGAGTCGACTCTCCCTAAATTTTTCACAGTAATAACCCTCCAGTTAACCCTCATTCAATACTTCAAAGTAATAATTAGTCAGTCGAGTTTCCTTCAATTCTTCAAAGTAGTAACCCTCCCAATAACCCTCATTCAATATTTCAAAGTAATAACCAGCCAGTCAACGTTCACCCAGTTCTTCACAGTAAGGACCATCAAGTTAACCGTCGTTCAATTCTTCAAAGTGATAACCAGCCAGTCGTCTGCCATTCAAATTTTCAAAGTAATAACCGGTCAGTAGACTATCGTTCAATTCTTCTATCATGCGCGTATTTGTGTTTTTGCTCCGGCCATGGGAAATTTTACTGGGGCTGATCTCTGGCGACTTTCCTTGTTAGGCTGATTCTCCGTCTGATTGTCTGTCTCGCGTGGAGCTGTTGTTTATATAAACGACTCCCCCTGCTCCCAAAACAGCAACATTGATATATCTAATTTATCCACAGCGACCATCTTAATCTTAGGAGATCTTGTTCATAAACATATGGTACTCTCTTTATTTAAAATATCCCTAGATATATTTCTGTAAAGATAATGGTGTTTTGAGGCGGACGCATCAACGAAAAACAAATCCGAAGCTTGGGAATCAAACAAAGCTTTGTTTAAAATAATTGGGATCATTCTTTTCTGTAAGACCACACAGGCTTTACGATTATAGTATAATGTAAACAAACTTCTGAACTTATTTTCTCAAGTCTAAAGGAATTTGGATAACATATTAATCATTTCTTATCGACCGAGAGTGGATAGGGCGGGGAACGTTAGTTTTGATCAAGCTTACTGAATCTTGGCTAGTTAATTCTAGATTTGATTCTCCTCGGAACTGTTCCAAATTCACTTTTTTGTTTTAAATATTATTTTTCACATGTTTCTTTTTCATCCCTTTCTCAACCATTCAACTTACTCTCATGTAAACTTTAATAATCATTATCCAGTTAGTAGTCCCTAGAAAGTCACCATGCTGCAATTTCACGCAATTAAACTTTTAACGAGGTCAGTGTAATGTTACACTAAGATATTGTGAAGTTATTAAGCGAATACATAAAAATTAAAATAAATTGTAAAGCATGGTAAAATTGAAACAATTAACTAGTATATTTTTAAAAAAATAACAAGAGATTTTAAATAATCGGAAAATCCAATAAGCAGTAAAATGCAATGGGCATCTCGTTTCCCGTATTATTAGAGAGAAAATTTTGGTTGATGCTACAAAAAAAGTAAACTATTACGTTTAAGTAAATATCAGAGTGGGAAATGCTTACTTTGGGCAAATATCTACATAAAACTGGTTTCTCTAATGCAACTTGTGAATAATGCGTAGCTAAATTGCACGGATAGAACATTCCAACTAACGTTTCGATCATTGATATAAATAACTAAACAAAACTATTTAGAATATTGTAGGTGTGTGGCGGATAAACATTTTCTTCTCTGGGTGTAGGCAATAAAATTAAATACATATTTAAATAAAATGGTGTTAAGTTACAGAGCAGAGAATTATCCTAAATTCTTGGTGTTTTTTTGTGGAAATTACAGGTTTTTAATTAAACATGTTTAACTAGACTACCAAATCTGTTGGGTTCCTTTTAAAAGCAGTTCATGATACAAAACTATTGGTGTATATGATAGGTGTATTTGCTAATTAGATAAACAATGGTCTATTTGTTGCTTTACATTATTTACTTAATTAAATTCATGTTAAAATTCAATAATAGGCATTACATTAACACACAATAGACTTTCAGTTCGAAAAATAAATATATTAACAAGAACAGCCGATCTAAATCTAAATATCTAAATATTTATGCCAGTACTATAACCTAGTTTTAATTTGAAACATTTATTTAATGCAAAAATTTCAATAGAGAAACACGTTTACTTTTTTTAATGGAATTGTAAGCGAAGATGACACTAAAAACAGGGTTGGGTAGGGATTTTCCGAGACGAGACTCTGCCCTTCGACATAGGCTCGTCTGGGGATTCTCTCTGCCTGGAGGCAGAGAGTTTGACCAGCGCAGCTAGAGACGAATGACCAACTGGAGACCAACATACAGTATTTACTACTGTATTTATGAGAAAGTGAGCATACCCGTTATCATCCGTAACCATGCTACAACAATATGCATATATTGTATATATATATATATATATATATATATATATATATATATATATATATATATATATATAAACAATATATGCATATATTGTTTATATATATATATATATATATATATACATATATATATATAAATTTCATCTTTTGTATATTACTGTTTAAATAAAAGCTTAAAATAAAGCAAAAAACACCTCTATATATATATATATATATATATATATATATATATATATATATATATATATATATAAACAATATATGCATATATTGTTTATATATATATATATATATATATACATATATATATATAAATTTCATCTTTTGTATATTACTGTTTAAATAAAAGCTTAAAATAAAGCAAAAAACACCTATATATATATATATATATATATATATATATATATATATATATATATATATATATATATATATATATATATATACTTGTGCAAATTAATTGAAGCAACCACTTATTTTTCTTTCACCATACAATCTGTTTTAGACAGGGAGTAATTGAATTCTATTTTTCCCTCAGATTAGGTCATTTGCAGTGGTGTGCAATAATATGAATCTATGTTCTATTTTCGGAGGGGGGATATCATAAAATTTGTTTGGCCTTAAAAAATATTGCGTCATCCATGATTGAATCAGATTTTTATCACTCCCAGACGCTACTGTCTCGACTGTCGATTAGTTATCCTACCGTCAATGCCTGCGATGAAGTTACTCAAAGCAAGCATACGGATATTGTAACGCTACACGAACACTCTTGCAATCCTTGCAAATCAAAGTACTATAGACTGGCCCGAAAACTCTCATTTAAATCCAATCGAGAATCCGTTGTCAATCTGCAAGGAACGATATCGTGTAATGGACATACAAAGTATTACCATGTGCACTGGGTCATGTTTCATTGGAAAAATATAAAAAATAAAATTAAATAATAACGGAATTATTGCTTTTGTTTCAATTAATTTGCACAACGATGTGTATATATATATATATATATATATATATATATATATATATATATATATATATATATATATATATATGCGTCTGTGTGTGTGTGTATGTTTGAATGTGAGTGAATATAGCGCAACAACTGAGAAAGAATTATGTAGGTTTTTATTTATCATTTTGAATGTCTCAGAAAACATAGCATAATTGCAAGGAAATGTGTAAAATCTTTTATGTATTCATGCGTTCGTCGTAAATAAATCACTCACTTACTCCTGCGTCAGGCAAAAAGCAATCAGGCTATAATCTCCTTTTTGCAGTCTTTCAGCTTGTATTTCTGTATTGCTTCAATAAATGTCCTATTAAACATAAATATATAAAATGCCTCATAACTCTCCTGTTTATGCCTGTAAATTTACTAGAATTTTACAATTCTATATATGCGAACGTTTTCATTTACTTCGTCGTAAATATACATCGTGATCTAACATATTGTCAACTGTGTAATAGTTCGCATATATACACTTGTTGCTATGTACACTTATACAAAAAATATACTTTATATATTCAAATTCACACATACACATATATAGTTACATAATTTGCGTTCATTTTCTTACATTTCACCTTTATTGGCACATCTTTTATGACTTTTTGACTTAGATTTTTGATATTTAAAAATATTATGTTTTGGCAGAAATGATACCAGATTATATGAAATAGTATAGAACCATCAAGTTTTAAAATTCAGTAAAAGGAGCCGCAGAGATAAAACCATAACTGTTCGTTTAAAACAGAATTAAAAAGAAAAGATCTTTCACCGATTTGTACTTAATATAAATTCATCTAAGGATTAAGATAAAACAAGATTAATCTTATTCAGATATTTTTGTGTAAATATTTAAGCGAAGATACACTCTGGCATCCGGTGTTATGGCGAGATCAAGTTTTCTCAAGCTAAGGTCTTTTTTTTTCTTTTTGTCATAGTCTTCTTTATATAGTGTTTCCGGGTTACTATACCCACTTGGATATTTATTCCGCTTAGACGACTATTATCTGAAAAATAAACTTTATCGAGCAATCTTTAGCCAGAAAGGTCTAGCAGATATGGCTAAGACACGTTAAATATACAAAAATCTAAGTTTTCATTATGAAAAAAAAGAATTATGTCATGTATAATAAAATATTAATTTGAAGGGAGGAAATTTTGTCATAAATAATGCATTATATTTTGTGTCACTGCATAATGCATTATATTTTGTGTCACTGCATAATGCATTATATTTTGAGCCAGTGTATAATGCATTATATTTTGTGTCAAATTATAACGCATTATATTTTGTGTCGACTTATAAAGCATTACATTTTCTGTCAACGTATAATGCATTATATTTTGTGTTGAAGCATAATGCATTATATTTTGTGTCAACGTATAATGAATTACATTTTGTGTCAACGTATAACGCATTACATTTTGTGTCAATGTGTTGCACTAACCAATTATTTAATGAAAATCAATTTGAAAAGTTAGTAAAAAATATGAACACGTAAAACCTTTTATTTTGTTTCTGTAAGTTTCTGTAAGTGGCATTTCAAAAAATGGTGAATGTATAAAAATGTAGTAGACTCTCCCGTCGTATTCGACGCAAGCAGCGGTCCCGAGGAACCGGCTACCAGCATATGATTTGAGGGGAAAGCTTTGTGTAGATCCAACCACATTCTGTAGGTGCCGAATGCACGCAGGTTTTGAATTAATCTATAGAACCCAGTCTGTGCTGCTATTTACCCATGGCTGGAGTGATTATTACCTTTCACAAGGGTATTAGCACGTAAGTGAATTTAATGGATTCGACTGGAATTCGAACACGGTTCTTCGATTCTTCAATCAGAGCTGCTATCCACTACTCCACCGTGCCTCACTGCATTAAATGTAATTGTACTTTATTTGTGATAAATTATTTTGTTAAACAAAAACAGAAAATATTTATGACTAGACCTAAAATATAAAATGTATCGACTGGTTTATTTATTTATTTTTCTTTTGATTGAATTTTTTTTTGCTGCTTTTTAATATTTTTGCAGTTTATTTACAGTCAGATTATATTTTTAAATTGTAAATTATTCGGAGGCATATAATCGTTTAATGATACAAATCTTATTAACCCATAGCTCTAAGGGTATTTACACATCAGTGGAATTAGAACTCAGCGCTCCGATTAGCAATGCCCAACAATTGTCCCTTACATCACATGTACATAGAGTTCCCAAGTTGTCACCCATCTAGGTAATGACCAGGTCCGACGTTAGTTAGCTTAAGTGATCGTACTGTAATCGGTTTTTCAACTTGATGTGACCGTAAGCCTTGTCACAACTGACATTTTACGCAAAAATAAATAATAAATAAATAAACAAAGCAAGAACAACTTTCACTCTTGACTCGTTTCTATGAATACGGCAAACTGATATAAAGAAAGCAAAGAAAAAAGAAAGATAAAACTCATCCTAATATTACTTTTATGAATGAAACCTGAATGAAAACCGATCCTGCCATGATGCAGAGATAATCTTGTCTTTACATGATAAGTGTCTAATATGTAAACGAAACGGCATAAAATAACCGTCAGATTCACCAACCGAAAGAGGTCTTTTTATTCTATCGTCAGATCTGCGCACAAAGTAATGCTATCTGAAATCACTTGAACTGAGTGTATCAGAAGATCCAGTAACTCGATTCTTAGCGCACTGTCTCAATATTGCATTTCAAAATTTAGTACAGAATTATCCAACCGAGAATTATACGCATGGCTTCACAGTGATCTGGTTCGGCTAGTGACAAAGAAGAGTGAATTTACGTTGAATCTTCATTTGTGAAAATAACATGATGGTCCGTTCGATAATGATAATCAACTAGTGGCACTTCGTGTTTTTTAAGTGTTTATTTCATTCTTTTTGCTTCAGAGACCGATATTTAAAATAAAATATTTCACCTTTCTCCTAGTTTTGCTTCTGTAATGAACACGGGGGAAAGGCGAAACAGAATGCCTGTTTGTATAGATACATTATTGAGTAAAAGTATTGTCTCGGTCAGCTGTTTAAACATTATTTACTCATTATTACTCATTACGACGTTAATTCAATAGATCACAACATTATATTCACAATTTATATTTATGTTTCTATTAAGTTATCGTACAGATTAGTGTCCTCTATACCAAAATGCATTTTATCAGTTCAAAATTTGCTCAGTATATTTATTGTATAATATATATCGTGTTTTTTGTCACTACATCATACGAGTCATCTAAACGTCCGACCTGTGTCTGATCTCTTATGTTATTAACAGTGAAGACGTAGATTTCAATGTGAGATATTTTAAAATTCCAATAAAAGTAGCTAGAAATTTAGGTCTTCTAGATATATATGGCATGTTCCTTTGGGATGTGGATAAATCATTTCTTTACATAATTTATATTATAAATACATACTCCACAAAACATTTAATTTACTACTTAATGTTTGCTGATTTTATAAGAATAGTGAAATTTGTATTTTCCTTCTATATGCCGAGTCCCTTCAGGACACTGGTGACCATGGCTCTCAAGAATTTCCTGCCTCTTGAAGCTCTTAATGATATATATCTTTTCTGCCATCTCTCCCTAAATCCTGCTCTGTCATCCATTCGCTCAAGCTCGCCAAGTAGCTCATTAGTTTCTTTCATCCACCCCACTTCTTTTCAATCTGTGCTGTGAGTATCTAATTTTCCAAGCCCGCTTTCCTTATTATGTGTCCCAGAAATTTAAACTGTCTCTTCTTGATGTTATGCATAAGCGTTATTATAGATTCCTGAGAGCATTAAGAATTAGAAGCCCCCAATATTTACCTAAAGAAGGAACATACATAAAAACACATTCGAAAACCTACAATACCATATCATTTTATCCACAACGTAAGAAGTTAGGCATACAAATTATCCAACCGAAACAAAAATAATAACATTATCCGTAATAATAAATTACATGAAACAGATGCATAATACTACCGACCAACTCCGTCACGTCCACTATCCAAATCTACCTATTCCATCTAAATAATCCTGTAATAACCACAAACACTTCCAAAAGCATGATGGATATAAATCAGATCCTCAAACACTAATAGCTTTATTATTTCCGAAGCAGGCATTTATAAAATAAATTCCCAAAACTGCTCCTCCCATTTTACTGAAACAAGCAGAAATTTTTTTTAAATCGTATCTGTGAGCACAAAAGAGACCTCACAAAAACAACTAACGCACCAAGGCACTAGTAATAGATGGAAATAAATTCAACCAAATTTTGATTTTAAAAATGCTACACTCATATAAAAAAAGAAAATAAATCACTCACAAGGAAAATCCTCGAGAGGGCCGCCGTTGAATATTATCCATATATTAATTCACGCTCATGTTTTTTTTCCCAATATCACCTTTCCTTACATAATTGCTACTCTCCCAAGCCAACTTAAACAACTATGTCAAGAAATCAAAAGAAAATGCTTGAATCCGTCAACACAACAATAAAAACAATATTTCTACACGTGAAAGCACTTGACGTAATTTTCAATTCACAATATGAATACAATAGCCTTTTCTAAATTCTTTTAGTTGCTAAGGACATTTTGTTTGTTGTTAATAGTTACTTTGTTTTCAATAAATTTATTTTGTTTTTGTTTCTGTTGTTGTGTGGAGTATCAAAATCTTGATTATAATATATTGTTTTTCATTCATTTTAGCATTATTCAACCTTAATTTACCATGGCCCTTTAAGACATGGTTGACCATGGCTCTTCACAATCGTCTTTAATTACCATAGCCCACTGTAACTATGAAAGCTGACTCTACTATAGAGACCGATATAGTAGGACGCTTGATGCATAAGAGAACTGCACGCAATCATTGAAAGAGTGTTCGAGAAAATGCAATAACAAACTATTTTCCACGCTCAGTTACACTTTGCGTCTTAGTGGTTTTATTTACTTGCTTAGGGTTAAAACATTAAACAAGAATACATCATCGATTTGTCGAAATTCTTGGTTTCCGAAACGTGTTAGATTATCTGTTTCGTCAAACCAACAGAAGTCAGTTAATAAAAATACAGGAGTAGACCTCTGGCCCAACGAATTATGTAATTCTCGCATTTCTACAGCATCATTGACTGCCAGAAACATGTTATGCTATTATTAATTACTTCGCTTCCAGTGTCCGCTCGAAGATTTAGTCAGAGAATCGCGTGAAAATAAAATGCATACTCGTAAATCTCTCCGGAACAAAACGGGCGAATATTTTTTATTATTATAGGAACATGGTACTTCCCTGTCATGCCCTGAATATCTTGTGTTTACGCATATAAACTCTTCTTAATATACTTTCGTGAATTACATATAGAAATTGTAATCATCTGGTCAAAGTGGATGCACTACACGATCAACTTAGTTTAGGGATCATTTTCGGGGGGCAGAAAAATTATTGTTTCTTGGTCGTGCGGCTACGTTACGTTGTAATACCGATTCTTGTATGATCAACGGAGTTAAGCAAGGTCGAGCCTGGTCAGCACCTAGATGGGTGCCCGGTTGAGAATACATGTCCTCTAAGTTTGGAAGTGCGGATGATGTAATGGATAAGAGAGCTGAGTTCCAATTAGATTTAGTTTCTTTATATTCACTTATGCAGCAATACCCTTGGCAGGAATACCCTTGGCAAAGGGTATTTCTGCATAAGTGTATTTATTAAGGGTATTACGTATGGGTATTTCTGCATCTCCACCCAGTTATAAATCACTAGACCAGAATTATTACAATTCGTGTAAACTAAATATTATTTCTGCATTTTAATAACTCGCAAAGCTACAGAAAATGAACCAATTATTCAGTCAGTTTCTTATATTACGGCCATATCACGTTGAAATACGATCGACCGATCACCGAAGTTAGACCACTTCAAAACTAGTGAGTATCTAGATCTGTAACTAATTCGAAATACGAGGTGCAGTAAAATTAGATGTTCGGGTGGTGTAATGGATAAAGCCTCAGAATTGGAAATCGGAGAGATGTGTTCCAATTCCAGTCGGGGTCGTTATATTCCTTTACAGAATGTATAAACACGCTTCTTCTCCCCCATCAGTGTATTAATTAGTAGGAATTGTGTCATTAAATCATTATTATCTCCAAAATATTTCTTACAATCTAAAAACATTTTGTGGATTTAAATAATCTGCAATATAGTGATAAGCCGTAAAAAATTCAACTCAATCAAGAAGTTTTTCATATGTTTGTGATGTCACCTAATACTCGTAGCCACTCTTTTAATGTCAACGAATACTCGTTGTCCTTTTCGTAATGCTCCTTGTAGTAGAGACTTTGTAATCACTGATACAACTATAGTAACGCCGTTGAACAATACTGATAACACTCGCACTAATAGTACTTTCTCGATAATACTATCTGGAATTGTAACCATCAAATAATGATCCGAATAATAATCCGTATTGTGATCAGTATAGAGAATTGTATAGAATAGTATAGAGAATAGTGATCCGTATAGTAATAGAGGATAGTGTAAAAAGTGTGATCCGTACAGTAATAGAATTACATTTATTTTGCCATCACGTGATCTACTTATTCAAAATAGGATCGCCTGTGTTTGCTCTCTGGTGATCTGTGTTCAAATTCAGTGTGGACAACGACACTTTATTCCTACATGACATATTTGTTTTATATTATTTCACACAGTCAATGTATGTCTACGTTTAGTCGGATGATTGAGTTTTTTTAGAACAATGTCAGGATGGTTATCTTCAAATGTTTTATTTTCCTATAAAGGTCCCAAAATTTACGTCTCTCAGAAAGCAAAACATAATAATAATGTTAATTTATTTCCTTAGAGTCGTAATCTCAACAGAAATTGGTTAAGACCCAACTGTACTGCGACTAAAATGCCATCATAAACACCCTCAATGGCGAGAAAGAAAGTAAAAAAATGCTCTGAACACAACAAAAAAAATGACAAATATATATTACTCATACGAAGATATTTTAATTAGATTAATTTATTTTTAAATAACAAACAGATGATTTCCATAGTTACTTTTTGTAAAATTAACGTATAAACTGACAAAGAAGCATTTTACTAAT
Organism: Acanthosepion esculentum; assembly: GCA_964036315.1. Taxonomy (NCBI): domain Eukaryota; kingdom Metazoa; phylum Mollusca; class Cephalopoda; order Sepiida; family Sepiidae; genus Acanthosepion; species Acanthosepion esculentum. The sequence goes on from OZ038475.1 coordinate 71,977,091, forward strand.
ATAGACAAATTATAACTATATGTCTATACATAGGCAGAGGAATCGAATTGTGCCTACACAGATGGAATATTACATATATTAACATATGTCCCATATGTACAAAATTCAGAGAAGTGATTTGAATACAATTTGAAACGATACTGACGCATCGTGAATAATTTTAGTAACGCGTCTGTCTGCTCGTGGGAATCGGCGTATAAAATTACGTTAAGAGGCTTGCCTGCGTTGCATATAGATTCATATAAATAGACTTCTGTCAGAGCGGAAACATTCAGAGAAATATGGGCCAGGATGTTGCTGTAGCGATTGAGGCTTTTCAGAACCATTAATTAATCAAAGTTACTCGAATTTAGATTAATATGCTCTTCTACGCGGGAAAGTTTGCTATACACTTAAACTGACATACTTTTTGGCGGTTTTATAAATTAGTTTGCATATTTATTATTCTGCATAAAAGTTTACTAATATTTATCTATGTCTCGAAATATATCTGTGGAATCAATCTACTCTTCCCTCCCTCTCACCTCCATATATATATATATATATATATATATATATATATATATATATATATATATATATATGAAGAGAGAGAGAGAGAGAGAGAGAGAGAGAGAGAGTGAGTGAGTGAACGAGAGAGAGAAGTGTAGAGAGCGGACCACAGGCGACCCATAACCAGCTCCCTCGAGGAGTTGAAACCGGTCAGGTTGGGAAGGTAATTCATCTAGGGCAAGAAAACCCTAATTTTAAACTTCCGCTGCCTTGCGGCTATATGAACACTAGGTAAAGCCAATTGAATTGAATCCAGACAGAAAATCAGGCGTGATGCGCCGAAGGTGGTTTGCCTGTCAACAAACTACCGGCAACTTCGGCCCGAAATGAAATGGCCTGTATTACCCCAAATCTTGTCATTATGGTCGCTTAGAGGCTCCTGATATTTCGCTAGTGCACGGTCTCCATAGTTCTATCACACGGGTCTCACAATCAAAAGACTATTATTTCCAAACCGGCCGCTAGCATCATCTACAAAAATAAACGAATGCTCGACACACACACACACACACACACACACACACACACACACACACACACACACACACACATATATATATATATATATATATAATATATATATATATATATATAATGTGTGTGTGTGTGTGTTTGTTGGAAGCGTTGTCATTTATATTTTTTCTTCGTTTAACATTTTTCGTTCTCTATTTTTTAAAAAGATTTTGAAAGAGTAGATACCACTTCGTCATGCATACAGTTAAGTGTTATTATGGTTTTTCCGTTTATTATAACATCTTTGAAGTTATATGTTATTAAGTGGTTTAATATACAAGCAAAATTATACAGAAAGAATGAAATTATGACTGTTAACTTTCATATTCTGCAAAAGTGCTGGTTAACCACTTCGCCAAGATTTTACCCAAAGAGTGCACATTGCAGATGAGTTCACAGGTTCGCAAAATAGTTATATCTGAGTATGACAAAGTGTCATTTAATCTTCGAAGTGATTCAATATACTGAATGTAATGTTTAAATTAAAACAGATGAAAAATCTTTAAAAATCCATATGCCGAAGACTAATCAAAGTTTTAGTATGAAAAGTAGCACATCATAAGGGGTATCATAAGAAAATTATAATCTATTCTGGTATACGTTATAATGAGTTAATCAGATATATGTTTCTTATAACATTATTTAACAGTAAACATGCTTTTTATGGTTTATTTCATACAAACTGATGCTCTCAGAACATGTTATTTTCAATATTTCTAATATCCTCATAGAATAAATATTTGATAAAATAAAAAACTATTTTAAATAAAAGAATTCGTCATTGAAACTAACCTAATGATATCGATGCCCGATAAATATTTCTAAAATTCGTTGTTTATTATGAATTCTATTTTGAAACACTACTGATTGGCATAAAGATATATATATATATATATATATATATATATATATATGTATGTATATATATATATATATATATCTTTATGCCAATGAGTATATGTATATATATATATATATATATATATATATCTTTATGCCAATGAGTATATGTATATATATATATATATATATATATATATATATATATATATATCTTTATGCCAATGAAACACTTCTGATTGGCATAAAGATATATATATATATATATATATATATATCTTTATGCCAATCAGTAGTGTTTCAAAAAGAATTGATATATATATATATATATATATATATATATATATATATAGAGAGAGAGAGAGAGAGAGAGAGAGAACGAAGAAATTATTCATACACCCATCAATTTTGAATATTTGTATCCATTTCTCAGAATCTTATGCCGGTATGATGCCTATGTTTATCTATGTTATTAAACACAACAAACGAAGAAAAAACTCAATTTACAGAACAATAGAGTAAATGCAACAAAATTTGACAGGCGAATTATGCAAAATAGGAAAAAAAAATTATTCGTACAGTAGAAAATATCGTTTTAAATTGATTGATTCGTGTAAGTATAAGAAATTGATATAATTATATTATCTCTGACGCCTTCTAGACAATATATTAAGTATAATATTTGTGATAATTCCAACAAAGAAAATAACTGGTGCATAGAGTGTCACCATTGTTATTCTTACGTTAACTACAAGATGGCGAAGACAACGGAGCTTAGCGTTGAGACAGAATTATTAACTTCCAATCGTCGCGATATAGTTACAAAACTATTTCAAACCGGTTAGCTATTCCTAGATTTGCGCTACAGTCAGCTGTAAAGAAGTTTAAACAGTTTGACAAGACAGAGAATTTGCCTGGACGTGGAAGATAACCACAATTGTCAACGAGAACTGCACGAAAACTGTGTTTGGAAAGACATCGCCAAAAGTTTGGATACGATGTATATCAGCGTCAGTACTCGCACAATACAACGTTATTTAAATAGAAATTGTTGTATGGAAACCGACCACGATGAACCCCTCTTTACAGGTCATGTCACATTGTTGCTCGGTTTAATGTTGCGAAAACGTTCTTGCACAAAGAAAATTGCTTTTGGGAACAAGTACTATGGGGTGATGAAACACAAATTGAGCTTTTTGGACATAATGATATACAGAAGATTTTCAAAGTTTAAGTATTTAAAATTCATAATGGAACTGGGTTTAATTTCAAGTTTTATATGGATTTCATGTAATGATTAGGTGCAATTTTGATGAAGATTACTTATGAATAATATTTACTGAATACATATCGAATTATATATACACGCGTGTGTTTTATGCGTGTTTGCGGCTTATGTGTGTGCGCATAGGCAGGTGTTTATATATGAATGGTAACTGGAATACATGGTCAAAGACTTCTTTTCGAAGCAGTCAAGTATCTGTCTCTTTCTCTCTCTCTCTCTCTCACACACACAAACACACACACATCTACACACACTTATACTTACATATATATTTTATTTATTATAGACTGTTACATTAAAACATATAATTTACTACTACAAAATTGTACATTTTGTTTCGACGTTTAATAAACAACGTCTCATCAGGTAGTTAGCAAAAATGGGAATACATGATTTTATTTAAAATTGCAATTTATGAAACATAAGTTCTTATCTTTCCTCTTCCTTTGTATCTGTGTAATTTTGAATATGCACCTCTCTTTTGCGTTTCTTTTCTTTCTATTCTCTTGGTAGTAGTGTTAATTTCTAAATGCTTTTTTTGCCTTCCTTTTCTTTCCTATTCCATTTTTTGTATTGAGCCCTGTTTTAAACTAATGTTTTGAACGTTGGAATTTTATTCTTCGTCTTTTAAATTTGTATATATATATATATATATATATATATATATATATATATATATATATATATATATATATATATATATATATATATATATATTAATTTAGGTCAGCGATCCAGGAATGAATTATGCAACGGAAAATTAGTTCAAATTTATCTGTGTCTCACTCATATAAACAGTCTTCTAATTTCTCTTTAGAATTTCTCTCTATTAAATTCTAATCCCAACCTTCACTTTTAGGCCTTACTGTTCTTCTCTCGTCTGTTGCCCCTCTCTAGAACTTTCATTTACCTCTCACATTCGTCCCCCACTCTCATACATACACTCTCGCTAAATGTTATCTTTTTATTCCCGGAGTTGTTTTTTCTGATTTCTTTTTGAATTTGTAGGTCTGTTGAATTGAATCATATTTACGATTCCGGTGTCATAAATTATAACCATGGAATACTAGCCTTTAAGCCGTTTTATTATATATATATATATATATATATATATATATATATATATATATATATATATATATATATATATATATATATATATATTTGAAATAGGAGAGTCATTTTTATTTATTAATCGGCCTGTATTATATATCCCATTAAAGGAAATGCCTCTTTAGATTTATTCCTTAAGAACCGGTTCGATAAATAAAAATGGACATCTATTTAAAATAAAAAATATCCACTATAATAACTTGTTAACTTATAGTTTGAAGTAATAAAAATGTAATATTAAAAATAAATCCATTATTTCTCATATATATATATATATATATATATATATATATATATATATATATATATATATATATATATATATATATAGCTATGTGTGTGTGTGTGGAGGGTGTGTGAGTATGTAAGTATGTTTACGTGCATTCATGCTTGTGCGTTCGTGCGTGTGCGCCCACGCTAGTGCGTGTGCGCCCACGCTAGTGCGTGCGCACTTGTGTGGTCATGTAGGTAAGCATCTAACTCTCTAATTATAATCATACATACGGCAGAGTCTCGTGATCCTTTATCGTTGTCATAAAATTGTTATATTCATGATCTCTTATTCGTCGATCGGCCAAACTCGGTCAGAAGAATTTCTGAAACACTAGTGATGTCCAGGGAAAACTTTGGATTTATAATTCATGTGTGGTTTGTTATGCAGAAACACCCAGCCACGTGGGCGCCAAAAGATTTGTATGCCGACCACAAACGATATCTCGTGGTTAGCGCCAATTTTACTGGATGCCCAGCGATCTTCGATACATTTTTGGCACTCCTATGAAAATTGTGCCTTACCAATATGATCAAACGGTAATCTACGCATTTTGTTTCACTACGGTAGATGACATTTGGTATCTAAATCCCAGAAGGAAATATAATAGTCAGTTCTTTAGAGGATGAATATTTTTCATTCATGATTATCTTCAGAAACATTACAAAGACAATGCAGATAACTATACTAAAATGCTCTAACGATTTATAATTATCATTAATTCATTCTTTGTAAACCAATGCGGAAGTCATTGAATTTTAGATAGATAGATAGATAGATAGAATGTGAAGTTATTCAGAGAGCTATAATGTCAATGAAACATGGAATTTGAGTCTACATACATACAATTCGTATAATTTAGTCTACCTATCACATCTGTATTCAAATGAATATTTCAAGATTCCAGTCTTCAAATGGGTTTTAAAGGGAGGATACTTTTTAATTGTTCTTAGTTCATAAGGGAGGTATTTCACTGATCAATCCTCGGGATTTCGATGGTATACGTTACACAAAATGTGTTAATCGATGTGCAATGATTATTGGACTGCTGACTGAATATTTGGAATAATGTGCGTTTCCTAATTTAGGTAATTACTTTCAGAGCCAGGATGTAGACATTGCACTATTATTTCTCACTCGCGGTTTTAATAATAATAAATTTCTTTTTGAAATTAATATAATTGCAGTTAATATATTAGAATGTCATCAAAGATAATTACACTTTTCCATTTATTTTATAAAAGAACTATTTGAAGATTTTAAATCATCCGAATACTGAACCTACAAACACGGCATATATAAAAATAAATTGAATTCATTTTTAACTTGCAATATAATTTTAAAAATACAAAATATGTTCTTCAGCATAATATTTTATGTTTTTTGTAGATTGTACCTGTCTATATTTCTGAGATGAGGTATTATGTACACTATTTACATTATTTGGACTATTGTACTCATCTTTGTTGCCATATGTATCATAACGTTTCAGACGTTGTATGCTCCAGCCTTCTTCAGTTGTTGTAATGTCGAACTGGACCCTTTATTTCGCTCACTGGCATAGACTGTTCTAGTTCCATCTTGTGATGGACAAGATAATACCCGGACTTAATAAGTCCCTCAGAGGAATAAACGCGTCGGCTAATATAAGTTTTCCTTCTTTCTTTATATATATATATATATATATATATATATATATATATATATATATATATATATATATGATCATTAAATAGTTTAATTCAGCAGATTTCTTTATGCGTCGTGTCACTTCATGTCTTTCGTTGTTCTTATTTAATTTTGTCGTTTTGTTATTTCTCCTAAACCTATCTCCGCCACCCATTTACTCAAGATCTATATGTAGGTGATGAGTTGTTTTCCTCTGTCCCTCTTGCCATCAAACTGTACTGTGAGTATCAGATTTTCAAAACCCCCATTTCTTCATTATTTGCCTCAGAAATTTGAACTGTCTCAAGCTGATAATTTTTCTTTGTATTTCCATTTTACTTAAAACTTCATCGTTGCTTACATAATCGAACCTCAGCACCTTTCTGGCGAGCAACACTTCTGTTGCTTTAAGACTCATCAGTGAGACGAGTGTTCAACATTCACTTTTATATAGGAGGACTAATATCACCTAGCAGTTCCGTATTCGCTTGTTTGTTTCTAACAATATTTTCGTGCTTCTTGGCTTAGCTGCTGTTCTTTTATGTCTCTCTTTATTTGTGGGAAGATTGTCTAGTATTCACTGACATATAAGACGACTGATATCATGTAACCGTCCAGTACATTTTTGTTAGTCTCTAATGAAAAGTTTCTGCCCTACTCTTTTGTTCCGATAATCTATTTTCTCAAGCTCGTTGGCTAGGCTATGCATTGTTTTCCTCTTGCTTTCAAACTGTCACGTGAGTATCTAATTTTTCAAGCCCTATTTCCTGATTATAAGCACTAGATATTTCAAATCTCCCTTTATGTTCTTTTTAATAAGTGCCGTTTTTGTTCTCTCTAAAAAATTGTCGTTGCTCACCATTTCAGCCTATGGTCGTCTCAGCGTCATTCGGCAAAAAGACATTTCTCTTACTAGAAAAATCTTCTTCGGTGAGATTGTCCAGCAATCACTGCATTACAGGTTGACTGACAATTCACTACGCTTTTCTTTGTTTCTAACGAAATATTCCTGTTTCTTAAACTTTGCTTAGCTTCTGGTGCTTTAATTCTCCTTTTCATCTTTCAGGAAATTGTCCAGCATTCACTACCAGAGAAAGATGACTGGTATCACGTAACACTTCAGTATTCTTTTGTTTGTTGATAACGATTTTTGTTATGTTTCTTACAATTCTGGTTAACTTTGGCAGCCATTGATATTAAATAATATCTGGTCCTATCCGTCATGATTTGGTAATCTGTGACAAAAATAATAGCCTCCTACTACGGTCGATTAAGAATAAAAGTATGTAAAAAATGAAGTAAGAGTGTACTTCTTCAAAACTGATACTGTAATTAAATTTCATTTTCTTAAATCACCAACTAAATGTATAGTTTACAACTCTGAGGAAAACGCCCCCGGACACGCAAGCAAGACAAGTGCGACTGTCTGAGTTATTGTTTTCTTTTGTGCGCGGCAATAAAAGCTAACTTCTCATTCGGCGGCTTAAATGTAAGCAACACTTTCTAGGGAAAGGAGGCAACGGTAATTTTGTTTATTTTGTTTTGTAATGTTGGCTTTGAAGTTTCCTTAGCATTCAGTCTCGATATAATGAAATTGCGTTTACAAATGAAACGTAAAACTTGCTATTAGTATGTACGTGAACACATATGGATAAAAAAGAGGACCACATTTCAAGCAGTACGTCTAATCTATATAAAAAAAACATATGAACCGCAGTGTTGGAACAGTAAGTATCCGATTTGTCATAGGCAAAAAATGCTCAAAACAATTGCTTAACGCCTGGGGTTGCATATGTGGATGAAAAGTTTGGAGATTTTAAGCGTTGTTTTGTTTTTAAGGAATATATATATATATATATATATATATATATATATATATATATATATATATATATATATATATATATATATATATATATATATATATATCAGTGAATATACATAATATCTAACGTCGATAAAACTACTCGGAGTTTCATGCAGTTAATGCAATCTTCAGGCGTGAATTCTGACCTGTATCTGTCGTGTTCTCGTGATATTCAAAATTGGGTGTACAAACTTGTCTATTTAAAATATAAAGTTAACTACTAATAATTTATATCGTTTAAATCCATAAGTTCGAAAGTCGGAGATTTAAAAATAATAAAAATTAAATAAATAAAATTATTTTAAATTTTAATTTGGATTCGAATGTAAAATATATATCAAGGGGGATAACTCTCGTTTTTTAACGTAAAAAGGCGAGTTATGTCTATTAACGTATAATTATAACGAGAGGCCCATCCTTCCAAGTTTTTGGCGTAACGGCAAGCCACGTTGCACAGAGGTTTTTACCGAGCAAGAGGGCCTTCTTTAACAACACACATGTGAGTGATGTCTCGTCGGTATTGGGGATCCTAAAATCTGATGCTCAAGGCTAAAGAGAGCGAAACTCCTCATTCGTCTAACCGAGATCATCCAAGCGTCCCACCTGCCGCACTAACACACAATATAATGCCTTAGGAGACAATATTCTGGTGTCGGATAGACCTTCTGTAAGCCGTTTGAAGCCTCAAAGAGCAAGTTGACACTCGCGATCGAAGGAGCATTCGGCGCCATGATTACGACGGGCCTGCTCTTAACAATCATGTACATTTCTCTAAGACGGAAATGTTTTCTTAGTGTCTTACTTTCAGAAGAGGCCGTTAGCCTCATCCTGCGTACATATTCGATCCAGAAAATTCAGACGCAGCGTCTGTTGACGAATCCCAAAGTTGGGTATTGCTAGTCCGTCATCAGACGACCGGGGGCTTGAGAACTCCCGAGGCAACTTAGAAGTCTTGTTGCCCCATAAGAGGCGAAACAAGACTCGAACTAATTCGACTTCGGGAGCTGAAGTATGGAGAGCCGGTAAAGAACGATGGGGTAGATGAGAAGGGCACAATCTTCCTCCCTTCCCTTTAAGGAAAGCCTCCTCCGGGACCACAGATGAACTGTAGTCTCTGTTTCTTCTCCGATTTCCAACCAATTCTTTTCCAACTGGATGTCGGGACCAAACCAGACGCCAAGTATTTTGAGAGGCCCATCCTTCCAAGTGAAAGGCCCGAGAAGAGAGACTCATTTCTACGCACCCAGCAGCAAGCCCACAGATTAATCGTGGTTTAGCTTGACTCCTGATACCTGTTGATTTCCTTGTTGACTTTGTCAATCTCGGTTTTGCTTTCCACAAACCCTATTACGTCGTCGGCATAGGCGGAATATCTGACTGCAGTGTTCACTCCAGGCGGGTAATTCCATGTAGGGCCAGATTCATCTTTAGCTTGCGAATGAAGGGTTCCAATGCAAGAATGTATAGCAACGGTGAAAGCGGGAAACCCTGACGGATTGATCTGGAAAAGATGAAAGTTTTCGACCTTATTCCATTCACTTCCACCATCGGAACGGGGGACCGATATAAGAGACGAATCCAGGGCCGAAAGTACGGACCGATTCGGCAAACTCGAGTACAGCCCCAGGAAATCGATGGTCAACACTATCAAATACATCGAAATGTTATAAATTTATCAGCGCAACTTCACCGTCGACTTGTTCTACGATCAAGCGTACCATGTGAAGGGTATCCTGAATAATTCTACCCTTCACAGCACAAGTTTGCTCGGAGCCATTCAGACTAAGCAGGATAGCCTGCAACTAGTTGGCTAAGACCTTGGCCAAAATCATTAACTCGTTATTCAAAAGAGTTAAGGGCCTGGAATTATTAATCCCGTCCCCTCTGTGTTTATTCCTGCGATGCAACTTGACCACATCTCTGGGGAAGCGTTCGTGAATATCCCCATTCTTCATCCATTGGTTAAAGACAGATGACAGCAAAGGGAAAAAACACCGTGCGTCTGACTCAAATACACCGCGTAGGGGAGACCATCAATAACCAGAGTCTTTTCTCTGCCTACAAATTCAATGCATCACAGATATCCGCCTCTGTTTTAGGAACCTCGCGTTCAGGCGTTTCAGTCGTTTCGAGGCGAAGAATATCAGTTAAATAGGTGTCGATTTGAGCCGGGCTCAGAGCGGGCCCCCTGGTAAAAAATATTCCGAGACTAAGACCGGAAAGACTCCCATATGCCGACGTATGTTGTTATCGTATGCCCATCCGGCAATCCGACGCTAGCGATATATCTGTCTGCGATAATCCTAACTTCTTCAGCTCGCAAATAAGCCGCCGTATTTATTGCTTCGGAATACATCGTTTTTAATCTAGTCATAAATATAAGAGCTCGATCCTTCTTGATAAGCAGGGAGACCAACTCCGCCCTAGCTGAGACTATTTCCCTACTATCTCCCGATTTTATGCCTTTTTCTATTCTTGTGGCATTTGTTCTGCTAGTCTATCTTAGTTGCGCTGCTTACCATAATCAGCCGCAAATGACATAATGGCATAAATGTGAGACGACCACTTATTCCCAATCGTCAAATTTCCGCATTAGAGTTTGTAAAAATTGGTCCTTAAAATCCTTCTCATCGAACGACGATATTTTTAATTTCCAGTACCAACCATGCTTATCTAAGTTTAGACGAACCAGGAGGGGCATATGATCAGAATAAATTATGGAATGTAAACATAAAAAGCCTAAGAGCCCTAAGTCGACTCTTCTAAATAGAAGTCAGTCAATGTAGCTAGAAACTGAAACCGAGTCGTCCCGGAGAAGCTCATTCCTGAACTTATCGACAAGATCCAGCCTGTCAATAAAGTCCCGAAATGGTTTTACATCCGGACGGTTAATCCACAATCTAGTCCACGTACGATCTATATCGGGATCGAGGACGGCATTCCAGTCATCCGTTGAAAAGAAATGTTGTGAGAAACGGATCTCTTGAGTTGTTGGACGCATAAAGCCCAATGAAACGAAATGCCCGACCCCTTATGGTAGTATCCACGACAGAAAGCCTGCCCACCAGACCTCGAAAAAAAGCGTACACACAGCCTTCAAAGAAAGGCTTACCAGCCAAGAAACGCCACTAGACCGGCAATCATAATAAGCTTATAACGGTTATGTTTCGAATTATTTTATTGGCTACTGAGTAGAAAAGATTGTGGATCCAGGGGCAGATTTGGGAGCATTTTATAGTGCTCTTTGATAAATTGTTCATTATTTATTATTATTTTATTATCGATTGTCGTTATTACTTATATTTATTCGTGCGTTCGTAGTTTTCTCTTAACAAAAAATATAATTCTTCAGAGCGAAAGTATTATATAGTAATTACGATGCTGGAATAGAGAAATGGTTACAGGAAATGATTTCTTCATAATTTATTACCTAATTTTCTCGGAAAAAAAAACAAGATGACTTGAAAAGGTCTCGAGCCGACTCAATTCCCCAGATCAGTGCTCTGATGTTTGATCTTTGAAAAACTGATTTGATTTTTTTAGCTTAATATCATATTTGAACGTTTCTTTTCACCCAGTAATGTTGTTTAAATATTTTTGTTATTTGTTACATTTAGTCGAGTCGATCACAAAGCTAAATAGGAAACCTGAGATTGTTTCACGGCTTACAAAGTCTTACAAATAGAGATACGTCGTCTAACAAGAATACAAGCTTGCGAAAACATGTCATTTACCTGAACTTGAATAGACGCATTTGCCATGTATTTTTGTTTGTGTTTTACTATTTCTTACATATCATTCGCGTTTTGGTTTCTTATTCTGTTTGTTTTTCATTTTAACTTTTTCTTATTTCATTACCTCCCTTTTCATCCTTTTTTCTTCTTCATAGTTTACTCTCCTTTGTTATTTTCTTTGTGTTTTTTGGTCGTCTTTTTATTTAATGTTATTTCATTTCCGCTTGGATTTGTAACGTAACGAATTTTATTTCTGATTTTCTTTTTTTTCATTTTGATTTGTTTTCTTATTTCTTGCTCTTTTCTACTATTGGCTTTGTTCCTTATTCTATATCTGACTTTTTCCTTTATTCATTTTTTTTTGCGTTTTCTCCAACTTTTTATCCCTCCATGATTCATTATGTTTATTATTTCGCCGAATTTTTCTTACATTTATAATTTCTGCTTGAATTACTATCAACAGAAACTTTTGTTTTCGAAACTCATTTTTCTTTATGTTTGAATTCATCTTGTACATGAGCGATCGGAAAAGTCCTCAGCCGGACCAAGAAACCTTTACAAAAGCAAAAAGCAAACACCAATGTTGATGTCTAATCAGAATTTCGATCATGGCGAGTGATATTTGAACGTTCCATATTTTTATAATTCTTTTTCTTACATTTCCATTTCATTTTTTCTATGTTTGTATTTCAAACTTATTGATTTATATGGCATTTTGCTATTTTTATTCGAGAGATTCAATTTTTATGCTCAATCTTAATCTTCTTCACTGGGAATAATTGCGGGTTATCTAACGTTAATTTCTACGATAAGATTCGTTATAGCACAAACACGCATTACTCAATAGTGACGATAAACTAATCACCTTTGTCGTTACTCCGTTCCAAGGCACTCATGCATGCGTAGCATCTTGGTAACGTGATTAACAGTATTATACGGAAGTGAGTCAATCATTATTAAGTGAATTTTGATCTGAATGATTCACTCTATAATGATCGATCTATGTAGTTAATTTTAAGGACTGAATCTTGCAACAATAAAAATAAGAATAGTGTGAAGAAGAAGAACTTTACTGGGCAAAATAAAGAATTTATATAGAGACAGACTGAGAATATTCTTCTGTTATTTTCAATAATACATTTAACTTTAGTATACTTTTATAGCTGCATAAAAGAAATTCATATGAATACATATGTACACTTATACATATATTTGTAAATATATGTCTATACATATATAAAATTTGTGTATATATATATATATACATATATATATATATATATATATGTATATATATATATATATATATATATATATATATATATATATATATATATATATATATATATATATATATATATATTAGAATTGGACATAGCCCGACAATTTATTTAAAGACATTTATATTATGTTTAACGTTCTTTTTATAGATACATGTATTTAAGCAAATGCTCTGTTTTATAATAAACAGTATTAAATAACATTTACCGGCCTGAATGTCCGAGAAATTTTCATAGAAAATTTTCGCTCTCCGACAGGAATCGAACCTGTATCCTATACGGAACCATCTATAAATGTATCTATAAAAAGAACGTTAAACATAATATAAATGTCTTTAAATATATATATATATATATATATATAATGTGTATAAATATAAACTCACACCAATCCAACAAAATACATACATACATATATATATATATATATATATATATATATACATTTACCCATACCCACACAGACACGTACACACACACACATACAGACACACACACGTGTCTGTGTGTGTATGTGTATACTTTCAAATATATCTGTAAAAGGCAAAGAAAGACAAAATGAACCTCTGATCTTAGCGGATGCATTTCGTCATTTGATCGAATTTAACGAGGTCAATATAAGAATTTTATTTTGCAATTAATATTTAGAAGTAAAACTAAAAATGTAAGAAACGCTCATGATTATCCGTCAGTCTAGGTAAATAATGGAGGAAGCCAAGTTACGTAATTTAAAGACTAATAAAGAAAAGTATGTAAATGATGTTGTTGAATTTATTTTATATAATTCAATTAATATCAATATTAATATCTTTATTATGTTTGTTTGGGATTGGGATTAATTATTATATATTTTAAACAAAAGGAGGTTTTGAATTTCACCGTTTCCTTTTAATTTTCGTAGATTATTATAGCCATGTAGGTTGGCTTGATAAAGGAGTAATACTCTCAGGGACAGAAATAATTAAAAAAAAACTCAGGGGCGCTGATTTATGTTTTGATAAGATACAATAGCTGCACTCTTGAGAAGTTTTATCTAAGTAAGTAACTGTGTCTTTTAATAAGTGCACAAAACTTTAGATTAAAGATGTGGTTAACTTTATTTCTATGTATGGCTAATACATTTGATTAATTGTTGAGTATTAGTGTTTTTTTTGTGTTTATAGATAAGTTATTTTTAATTATTGCAAATTTTCTCCATGTATTGTGCGGAGCAGTTTTAACATTTATTTTATTTGTACCCGATTCAGAATTATTATTGTTATGGTTTGTTTTTGTTCTGATCGTATCCATAACAGTTTTGGATGTTGTAAATATTTTGATAATCTTAAGACTGGATAATTTCTTCGATAGTAAATGTTTTCCTGTTGTTATTATTCATGTGTTATAATTTAGACTTCTTTTCAGTGTTCATCACCTCCGCTCTCATTTCATGATCATATGTATCTATCTATCTATCTATCTATCTATCTATCTATCTATCTATCTATCTATCTATCTATCTATCTATATATATATATATATATATATATGTGTGTGTGTGTATATATATATATATATATATATATATATGTGTGTGTGTGTATATATATATATATATATATATATGTGTGTGTGTGTATATATATATATATATATATATATATATATGTGTGTGTGTGTATATATATATATATATATATATATGTGTGTGTGTGTGTATATATATATATATATATATATATATGTGTGTGTGTGTATATATATATATATATATATATATGTGTGTGTGTGTGTGTGTGTATATATATATATATATATATATATGTGTGTGTGTGTATATATATATATATATATATATATATATATATATATATATATATATATATATATGATATACAATATAAAATAATATCAGAGGCTGAAAGCCGCCGCGCCTAAAATGTATAAACGCTAAAAAATGCTCAATACAAAATTCCAAAGAGAGAAATTTCAGAGCAAAAACAATTACGGAAACACTAAAATGCATTCTACCTTAATAAACAGGTTTTAAACGCAAGGTTTCCTCAGGCAAGTAGAAGAATGAACCATCTAGTATATTTCCCCAACATGTGAACCCAGGAAAAGAGAGTGAGCGGTGTAAGGGGGAGGGGACAAAAACAAGGGAAAAATGGGGAGAGAAAAAGTAGAAGCGGAAGAGGAAAAAATATATGTGTGTGTGCGTGTGAAAATTTATATGGGAAAAGAATGTATATTTTTTATATATCAAGAAAAATTTTACGGGATATATGTATGACAAAGTGAAAGTTTTTTCGTGTGATGTGTTACCTCCGATGAAATCCTGAAGTACAAAATAAGTCACACGAAAGAATTTTCATATTGTTACGCTAATTTCCCATATATATATATATATATATATATATATATATATATATATATGGGGGGTCGGTGGGCGGGTGTGAGGAGAGAGAGAGAGAGAGGAAGAAAGAGAATGTGTTTGTGTCAGTGTGCTTTTGCCTGTGAATGTAATTATATATTACGTAAAATGATAATGGTTGTGTTTTACTTTATCCTGCAGACTGGGATTTATGTAACAAGTTTTACAAAACACGCGCAGGAATTCAGTCCTTTTCATATGCGTTCGTGTACCGAAAATCATGTAGGTGCAGTAGTTGTAATGCTTATTGCATTTCGTTTTCTCGTTATTCGAACGGAAATATTTATATTGAATCATCCTTTTCTATTTTGAGTTCTATGTTTGAAGACACATTTTTTTTTCATTTGCATGCAGGCATGACTTAATTTACTCGGATTCCTATGTATACAATATTTTATTAGATTATAATATGCCAAAGTATATAGTCAGAAAAGCAAATTCTTCAAAATATCATAAGTTCCGTGGAGGAGGAATGTAAGAACAATTTTTGTCGCATCTCTCTTTTCAGAAAAAGAGAAATCCACGTCTATTTTTCACATCGACAAAAAATTATTTTCTATGAATCGATTTTGCCTGTCATCAAGAATCTTGCTATCGAAAGCGTTTGAAGAAAAATTGAATACAACCATGGCTGTATAAACATATTCATTTGTGTACTACTGTAGCGCGTTTTACTAAATTCTTCATAAAACTATAGCTTTGAGATCAGGTGTTTTTTCGGGGTGGTATTAACACCTCCATAGAATAGCTTCACGCTAACTTACAGGACTAACAGACTTGATCGATTGGACTTTATACAAAGTTTTTATTTTATTATCTGTACAACAATATTAAAGAGCTATGTATAATAGTCAAGGTTGTTCTTTATACACGTTTTGAGAAATTTTATACTTCAGAAAGGATAGACGGTTTGTGTTTTAAATTTTGTACATTTTTTATGGCTTTTTATGCTCAAGCGGTGAATCGCCAAAATTGTTTGAAGCGTTTCGGATTTCTTTTTTGTTTTGAATACTTGGAGAACATTTTACACACACACACACACGCACACACACACACACGCGCACACACACACACACACACACACACACACACACACACACACACACACACACACACACACACACACATATATATATATATATATATATATATATATATATATATATATATATATATATATATATTAAACCACTGAAATCCCATAAGAATTTTTGTTTGGTAAACAATATTTACTAGGGCAAATACCGCCAAGATGTTTGAACCATTTAGAAAAATAACAATAATTCCATTCAATGCTCCTGCAAATTCGAGAAAGATTTTCGCGAACCAGTGTAAAATTATTTTCTATCTAATGAAACCTTGTTTTCAAACACTTCATACCTCCATGTGAAATTAGATTTTCGATCTTCCTTACGGATATGGAAATAGAAGCTTACTGCTTCTCGAGATTCAAAACAATTTCGAAGGCCAGTTTGGTCAAAACGTGCGTATATACGCGAACATAATGAAATACATAAGCTAGCAACCGCAGAATAAGGTCTTGTCTACGAACTGACAAACACATTAAGATGACCGTCATAATGTATGTCTGCTCCCACATCTCACACAGAACTACGGGCCCTTAATTACTTGTTAAAACAAAATCCATTGCAAGAATATTTAACATTTTATTGTTATTGTATAATTTTGAAAAGAATGTATATATATATTATTTCAACTGACGTCCTGCTTCTACTTTTCTGTTGTGTAGGATCCACCTAATCTGCATAGGTGACTACCAACTATATAAATAATGGTTGGTACCGGAAGACGAAGGAGGAGGAATCACGAGATCCAACTAGAGACTCTGATCGACTGCGACTAGTCAACACATTCTCCAGGAACGTCTTCCCAGAAATATACAGAAATACTATATGTACTTATTGTGTACACTTTCTTGTTATAATACATTCTTGTTCTAAGTACATTTTGTGTTGCATTATTATTCCATGCAATAGGCGAGATTCAACAATGAGTCAAGACTCAACATTTTCCTACGAAATATAACCTTTCATATGTTTCATTTAAAAGATGTGTTGTTGTTGGTGGTGGTGTTAAATGTTTGGAATCCCGACACTCAGCAATAAAACCTGGGTAGACGGTTCCCAAAAACTTACTAATCATAATATTGTTACCGTTGTTGATAGAAAATAATTAAAGGACAATTAGGTAGCCAATATATGTGTAAGTGTCTTAGTTTTCCAGGCAATATAGCACAAAGATTACATCATTGTTACACTAAATAATGCTTATTCATTACCAACTGAATAGAAACTGAGAATTATAATACTGTTGATAGAGTAGACAATGAGTAACTGCAATCTATAAAACGAATGATGTCTTTAGGAAATTATTATGACGAGATTATTTGTACGCATTTGTATTGTAAATCTAGAGACGGATATGCTATACGATTAGTATTGACCTGGCATCTCGTTTACAGTCGCTCTCTCAGTTATGTGACGTCTGTTTTTCTACAAAGATATTCACGGTAACTGCTCCGAAGCGCTACTTTCGCTGGTTCCCAAATTGCATGAATTTAATCGAGCTACTAGGTTGGCATCTCAGTTACACAAATTTCACTGTCGATACGTTTAAATGTAGCCGTCTCTTCTACTACAATAGCTTCATGTCTCACACTTCCTGTCTTTGGAACTCCTTTTTCACTTACTTGCTTTCTTGATAGCTTTAATCTCCAAATATTCAAATGCAATATCAATCGACATCTTCAGATGCCTTGATTTATTCCCTGTCTTCTCTTCATCTGTCTCTCTTTCACCCCTCTTTACTCTTGCCCCCCACCCTCTGTAACCCCTTGCGTGCTAGTAGCACTCCCGCCTTGCTTAAGTGTAAAGCTTTAAAAAATACGTTATACACCGAATTTCGAGGGCTCAGCGAAATATGACTTTCAAAAACTTAAACAAGTATTAAGAAACCAGATCTTTTCATCAGAAAAAATAGAGTGATAATCTGCCACGTGATAGCAGTCCTCCGATATGTCAGTGAATACTTGACCATTCCCTCACTGATGAAATGAAAACGTGAGACAGCCGAGATGAGGTTTTGCGGAAAGATGCTGAAATTATGAGGAACATAGCATGTAAGCAACGAAGGAATTTTAATGAAAGTGAAAGAAAAATGTTGGAAATTCTCGGCCATATGACGGGGAATGAATATTTGGAATATTTAACCCTGAATAAAAGCGGAACAAAGAAAGCTGAGAGTTACCTACCTAAAGAGTTTGTGCAATTTGATTGCGCAACAGGAAATTGGGGAAAAATTAAAAAAAAAGAAAATTATTGCTAAATTCTGCGAGCGATAGGAAGCAGCTGAAAGAAGAGAGAGCATAGAAGAAATTGAATATCCAGAGAGATAAATTCAATTCGACCTTTCAGCTCTTCTACACAGTCTTAAACTACATTCGTCGTACTATCATTTTTATTTTATTTTTCTTTAATTTCATAATATTATATCTTCAACTTAATCTAAAATTAAGAAAACAAACTGGGGCGATATATTATATAAAACAATAAAGAGAAAAATAAAAGGAGACTTTTTAAAAATTGATTTGTGTTGAACGGATGACAGATTAATAACAGATTTATAAATAAGGTCATCTTAGTAGAGCCTACGACGAAATAAGTGGAATAGTATTTAGGGAAAAAAGCGATAACAAGGTCGGATAAATTTGGCACTTTAATTTGGCATAAGAATATACAATAAAGTTATTTACACTATTTACATTGTTTGGACTATTAATATCATCTTTATTGTTATATTCACGACGTTTCGTCCGTTTTAAGTTACAGCCTTCGTCAGGTGATATACGTTGGTATTTCAAAACGAACCCTTTATTCAGTCCACGGGAGTAGATTGTTCTAGTTCCAAGTGCCATTGGATAAAGCGTAGGTTGACCTAATATAAAATAACTTTAACCAACGTTTTGTGAGTTCAATACCTGACCACAACAGATGGGAAAATAATAAAATTGGAGAGTTGAGTTATTAAAATGAATTAACCAAAAACTGAGATATACATAAAGGGCATGGTAGGTGGAACTAGAACAATCTACCACAGTGAAGTTAACGGGTTCGGTTCGAAATTCCAAAGTGTATCAACAGAAGAAAGGCCGGTGCGTGCAACGGTTGAAACGTCGTGAATATGACAATAAAGATGAGAACATTTCGAAAAATGTAAATAGTATAAATAGTTACAATGTCTCATCTCAGAAATATCGACAAATACAATACTGTTCTTTATTTGGCTTCGAATACCAACAATGGCTTAAGGGACTAAATACAGATCTCAATGGTGTTTTTCCGTCATATAAAAGAATCTGTCAACTTATACAGGATGAGTAAAAGTGTGTCGAGCACGGAATCAACTTCATAACAAGAAATAATAGCGTATCTTATGTTAATTTAAAATGGGATCAAATTGTTGGTACGTACCAAGATATTGCAGTCGAAATCTATTTCAAGTTATATAAAAACATATCTCATGAAAGTTCTTATTAATTTATCAAAAGAGGCACGACAATAAAAATCTTATTAGCAGAGAAATTCAATTATTTTCTATTTGCCGTAGAATTTCGCGTGAATTTACGAGAAACATATTCTTTGAACTTTCTCTCTTCACTAATATTCAGTGAGTTTTATTTTTGTAAATCTATAAATTATTTTTTTAATAGTAATTATAGAAACGGTATTTATTTACATATATGTTTGACGCGATGAGGAGAGCGTATCAGTAAACCTATTGACTAAAGTATGCTTCTTTTGGAAATATCCATAGGCAGATGCATGTTGAGTGTAAGAGGACTGATGGTTCAAATACCTATGATCGGCTCCGGGGTGAAACATAAGACCACAGTTGGTTAGCTTATAACAGGTCAATTTAAAAATTTATGAAAGTTGATTTTCTCTGACACAGGGTTACAGTTGAGGGGTAGCGATAATAAGGAATAAATTCAAACCAAAAGTAAATGTTCTGGTGATATAAGCCTTTCTAAAAATTATCGCTGGGCCAATTTCATAGTATAAGTATTGCCTAAATTTTGGTCCGCGTATATAAACATATAAAGAAAAAAGGGAAATCAGTCCTCAACTATACTTGTCCAAAAGAAAACTTGCAACTCGCCATTCTCTTATATTTCATTCTGTCTGTCTGTCTGTCTGTCTGTCTGTCTGTCTGTCTCTCCCTCCCTCTCTCTCTCTCTCTATATATATATATATATATATATATATATATATACATATATATACATATATATATATATATATATATATATATATATATATATATATATATATATATATATATATATATATATATATATATATATATATTTCAAACATGTATAATATGCAAAATCGATATCACGGCTCGGATTTTCATGTAGTTGCTGCAATCTTCAGGTGCAAATAATATCTGAAAATTATTTCGCGTTCTTATGGTGATGATTCAACACTTTAAATCTTGTTTATTTAATTATTGTTGCCTAAAATATTAGAATTAACTGATAATCTTTTACATTATTCAAATTTATAAGTTCAAAAGATGAAGAAATATGAAATAAAAGAATTTTAAATTAAAAAAAATAAAATTATTTGAATTTAAATTTGGATTCGAATGTAAAGAAAATATCAAGGTAGGTAACTAGATTCTTTACAAAAGTATAGTGATATCAAAATCAAAAACTAATACCCAGGATTAAAATATAATATAAGGGCACATATTAAGAGAACAAAGAAATAATTGACTGGCGCTATCTGACTAATGTGTTTGGAACCAAGCCTTGTAAGGTGAAATTATATAAACACACTTTATCATCAATTACATATGTTTTTAGATATATAAGAAATGTTATTAATGATGTGTTCTATGAATATAGAAAGTTGTTGCATATCATATTAATATTAGTGAAATCTATTTTATTTCTTTTAGTCGGGGTCAGTGTGTATTAGCAGGTACTTCGATTTATAGATACACGCAGGCATCAATTCAGGACCTCGTATTCAGCAGGTTACGGCTACTTAAGTGATTTAATATAATACGCTTCGCCAACAAATACAAGTTACATCTATTTCACTTTCCATTGTATGGCTTAGCTTACGCGATGCTTTCCCAACTAATCGATGGGTTCTGGTGGTTGTTTTTTAAACGCCAAACATATTTTGAAAGTGATGTTTGTATTTGATATGAATCAAAATTATTTTCTGGTGGCAAAAAATGATATACAGCTGTTTTCAGTGGGTCCAATATAATATCTATCATCATTATCATAGGAATTGATTGTAGCTCGATATATTATGCCTCCAGTCATGGACTGGTCGTTTGATGGGCAGGTTACATTTTATAGCAGTTGCGTTGGCTTTAGTAGTATTAAAGGTTAGTGCTTTTTTGGGAGGTTGCTTAAAATATTATTGTTATTTTGGGTTATGTAATTATCTATGTTTTCTTGTACAGCTATAGCTTATTGTTGTTTTTGTTGGAAATTTTTTTAGTTTTCAAGAATCACTAAAGACATCGAAGTTGCTGTGTTCCAGTGCTTTGTTAAAATCTGGTTTTATTATCGTAGCTTCTATCTTTGTTACTGGAGTTGGTTGATAACCTATAATGTACAGATTTATGCAAATTCTCAAGTATCGTTTATGGTGGTTAGATCCTCTGTCGATGTCCTTGTGGGTTGTGTAAATTCTTAGTGTATATCTTAGTATGAACAAGCCCTCACTCAGGACGAATATAATGTCAAGAAAATTGATAACTTTGTCTTTGGTGTTCGTGGTAATTTTCAGTTTATGGTCCTTAAGAATTTGGTTACGTCATTTCTCATCCTCTCTGCATGATTTGGACCGTGTTTACGAAAGACGATTATCTCATTGTCTCTGTATGTACCGTTCTTTTTTATACAGTGTAACCCGGATATAAGAGACCCGGATATAAGAGAAATCCGGATATAAGAGAGATTTTCTCTGGTCACAGATTAGAGCCTGTGTTAATGTAAACAAGATAGACCAAACCCGGATATAAGAGAAACCCAGATATAAGATACTTCTTCTCCGGTCCCGACAACTCTCTTATATCCGGGTTACACTGTATCAGATAGAATCTGTGTCTCCATGGTAACAGTATCCCTACAAGTTCACATGCTTCTGCAGAATCATGTACTCCTTTGGAAACGCAAAAATCTTGGTTATCTTTCTTAGTGCATAGAGTTCTGTTGTATATAATCGGCTTCTGCGCCTTCTTTATGATATTTGCTTCGTGGTCCAATATAGGCCAGTAGTTCTTTGCTAACTTAATAGCGGCCATTAATATGACTTCTGTGATGGATGGGCAAAGGTCGCAGATATCGAACTCTAAGAAATGTACATTCTTCTTTCTTAAATATCTAAACCATTCGATGGATTCTGCTGTACTTTGCCATTGGTTGATACCTAAATTTCTTTGTAGTATACATACAAGCTCTATCCATAAGTTTTGCTGATAATACCGATGTTATTTTTGGATGTGTTGAACGATCTGAGTTTTTTTAGCACATTCTCCTTGTGGTCCTTGATCGTGACGAAAGTCTGCTGTTTGGGATTGGATCGTCTAATTTGTGTTCAGTCGATAAATATTACCGATAAATAGCCAAGGAAAATTCCAACATTCGCGGCCTGACGATTGAGTCCAGCATGAAACAGCCTGTCGCCTCTGAGTGTTGACTTCAATATTCATTTACATATATATATATATATATATATATATATATATATATATATATATATATATATATATATATATGTAAGTGAATATTTTTAAGGAATATATATATATATATATATATATATATATATATATATATATATATAAACGTCAGGCCGGGAATTCTGGAATTTTCCTCGGCTATATATATATATATATATATATATATATATATATATATATATATATATATATATATATATATATATTCCTTAAAAAACAAAATAATATATATATATATATATATATATATATATATATAACTAAAATAATATATACATAACTATAATATATACATATATATATATATATATATATATATATATATGTATGTGTGTATGTGTGTGTGTGCGTCTGTATATATGCGTGTAAATAAGTATATATTTGTTCGTATATGTTTATTGAAATTTTCAATTTCGACCATTTTTATTTCATCAGTATCCATCAGTTGAGCAAGTCTATTTGTACAATTTTCAATGTTCTCTTTAAAAAATATTTAAATAGATAATCAACAAAAAGTCAAAAGAAATATTAAGAATGCAGTCTAATGACAACCGTCTCTCATCATTTTCTGCAAAATATCCGTGCACAGGTCATTACCAAATATGTATACAACACAACTCTCTATTCCTTCAGTAGCATTGACTGAAATTAATGGCAGATCAAAACTTATTCGAATGAATTTGCCAACTGGAACAAAATTAGATAAATAGTTTATAGAAGATGAACACATTTGCTGAAGTTTAAGCTTGTCGCGAACAGCTTTGCTAATATGTTTTTAACATTATTTTCATCGGGAAATATCTCACTAAATGTTGCAGAACTATAAGGGTAACATACTATGATATATAGGATAACAGAATATATGTTGAATTTTAACTGTTATAGATATTAAAAATAATTTCATTATTCCGACATCGCCTCCTTCTTATTCTATTTGTCGTGTCCCTTCAGGATCGTTTTCCATCCATTCTATCTCTTTTAATATTTTGTTTTCGATATTATACCCTCTCCAGGTTAGACATGAATTAATACAAGATCTTTACGTAGGTTACTCTCTGTTTACATCATATCCTCTTGTTTTCAATATGGTATGTGAGTTTCTGATTTTCCAGATGTTCTTTTCTCATTAAATGTCCTAGACATTTCACTTGCCGCTTAGTGATTTTAAGAACAACAGTTTTTGCAAACAATAGTACCCGTTGACCCAAGAATTGTACGTTAAATTCAGCAGATGGAAATATTTGGTATCCGTCGAGGGTTCTGTTAGCATGAGTTCGCAAGTCATCGTGACCGAAAGTTTAAGCGTTCTCACTCTGTTCATACTGATAACGTGATCTCTCCCAGAAACTGCAAATAAGGTCCGCCCAGCATGGATGCATTATAAAACGTAGCTGGGCTCTAAAACAATACAAAAGTAAAGAGATGTATATTTATGTTTTGTAGATTATGCAAAGGCGTTTGATAAGGCATGTCAGAAATATCTAATGGATCTAGGCAACCTTGACATATGTGTGAAGGATATACTAATCCAGAATGTATGCTGGCGGCAAACTGCCTGCATGCGTATAAGAAATTACGACACTAAATAAACAAAAATAAAAAGATGTGTAAGACAAGGATGCGTCGCCTCATCAAACGTTTATAATCTATACAGTGAGACCATTCTAAGAGATCTGGAAGCCATACCAAGATTCATTATTTTAAAATACAATCTTAACAACATAACGTATGCAGATGACACAATGCTGATAGCAAGCACAGAAAGGAAACTACAAGAATTCCCACAGAAGGGAAACGAAAAGAAAAGACTAAACATCAAATGCATCAAAACTGAATAAATACTTGCTAGCAAAAGTCCTGACATGGCATTTCGACTCCAGTCACTTTCTCACAGAGAGTGATATGGCTTCCCGCTGACAAGCTATTTTCACTGGTGCCACAACTGCATGAATTTAAGCGTGCTATTAGGTTGGCATCTCGGTCCCACCATTTCACTGTCCAAACAGTTAAATGTAACCGTAGCTTCTACTCCAACAGCTTCTTCTCACGCATTTAGCAACTGTCGAAGTACCTTCCTCTTACTTGCTTTCCTGATGACTATAATCGTCAAATATTCAAATATAGTCTCATTCGACATCTGATGCCTTGATCTTGATCCCGGTCATTCTCTTTATCCTTTCGTCAAACAATACTCTTTACTCTTACTTTCACTCTTTGTAGCCCATTGCGTGCTAGTGGCACTCCTGCTTTGCTTAGGCTGAAATACTTTTAAAAAAAGAACAGCCCCATATGAAAATTACAAATTGGAGAAACCGAAATCAAACAGGTGCCATAATTTAGGTATATGAGAAGCATATTCACTGAGTTCGGAAAATGCGATAATAAAATCCGAAGGCGCATTGGAATAGCGAAAGATGCCTTCAAAAATCTAAGCAAAGTATTAAGAAACAGAAAACTATCATTACGAGCAAATAAACGATTACTGAAATGATATGTAATTGCCGTCTTTCTATATAGTAGTGAAAGCTGGATAATCTTCTCTCTCATGAAGAACATACTTGACGCAACAGGGAAAAAATGGTTCTGCTGAAGGAGGATGCGAATACCATTGACGAGACACGAGCGCAACGACGAAAGTCTAGAGACAATGGCAAGAAAAAGTGGACTTCCTCTTAACACCGGGAAGAGACAGTTGAAATTACTGGGGCGCATAACGGGGAAAGAAGTCATGCGAAATTCGATACTCACAGGACAGACTGGAAGTATCGTATGCGAAAAGCAACCCTTTACTTACCTGGCGAGCTTGATCGAATGGATGGCAGAACACGGATTTGGAGAGATGACAAAAGACAAAAGTTATTAAGAGCTACAAGTGACCAGGAATTGAGGCGAGTCATGATCGCCAACGTCCCGAAGAAACAAGCACATAGAAGATTATATCGAATAAGCCAGTGTGTTTTTCTGACTATTTCGCTTTTTAACACGATAGGGTGCTGATATGTACACAGCGCAATCAAGAATATATTTATTCATTTTGTTCTTTTTAGGTTATTTAGTTAAATTCCCCTGACTTCATCTCACAGGCTCTAGTAATAGAATGAAACGTTTTCTAATACTAAAAAACAGCAAATAGATGGGGACAATTGCCATAAATTATCTTTATATAATCCCTATAACAATATTACTTAGCTAAGAAACTTAAATACTGATATAATCGAATTCTAGGAAAAAGAAAATAATATTGAAATATATATATATGTGTGTGTGTGTGTGTGTGTGTGTGTGTGTGTGTGTGTGAGTGAGTGTGTGGGTGTTTGTTGGAGTTTTGTATGAGTATATAAATATAAAAAATGATTTATATATGAAAATTTAGAAGCGACCTGTCAATTTGAACTGAGAATTACCCCTAAGTATATACTATATCAGTCAGAAGATAATTAATAATACACATACACAATCGGTAATGTAAGTTAAGTCTTAATGGTTTTCATAGGAGAACGCAAGCCAAAATCTTGCGGCTAGCAGTCACATGCAATAACATTAATTGACAGATATACACAAGAGAAATCAGTTTTAAATTACACGTTCGTTCCAATACACAGCAATAAAATTGGTACATTTGTATCATCAACCATATTATCTATGGTATTTTCAATATTTCGGCGAATATCCAGCAACGTCGAGTAAGTAGAAAACCAAGATTTATTTATATTTTTAATATTTCCAAGCAGTAACTGAACACAATCATACCATGACTTTTACCCAATATGTTCATGTAATGAACTTAGTACATCTAAGTTTTTACTTATATGAACATAATGCATATTAGTTTTTACTTATATGAACTTTGTACATATAAGATTTTACTTATATGAATTTGCTGCATATAAGTATTATACACTAAAAATCTCCAGCTTAATATGAAAGGCTAAAAGCCACATGAGGTTGAAACAAAAGTTACCGTATGATCACCGAAGTTAAGCAAAGTCGAGCCTGGTCAGTAATGGGTGAGAGGTTTGGAATATCAGATCCTGTCATAATAGATGTGCGGGTGGGGTAGTGGATAATGGCTTAGAATAATTAATATGAGAGTCGAGTTCCAATTCTTGATGTGTTCGTCATATTCAATTACGCACAAAATTACTCTTGGGAGTGGTAATAATTTACCTTTCCCCTATCCCAGCAATAGGTTAATTAGTAAAACCTTTATTACTAGATCATTATTATCAGAAAAAATTCTTGCAATCTAAAAAAATATTTTTTTGGATTTAAATAACTGTTTACACAAATGGACTCACTCAGGGTATACATATACTACTGGCAGTGAATACCCGAACAGTAGTAGTCGGGAGTAGTAGTAGAGGAGTCACACACAGAGAGGGTACAAGAGTCACAGGAACGAGCACGTCGACTCAGTAAGAATCATACAGCGATACGTCGATACCAAAGACTTTATATATATTTGTCAACTAACCCCGCATTCCTGGAACTACTAACCTGTATTACAAGTTTGTATTAATACGTTAATACATTTATTTTCCTATATTCATTATTGGCGTTTGTTATTATTTGATACCAGATTTCATCCCGGAATCCACAACTTGGCGACGAGGATATCGAACTCACACAGGAAGGAAAAAAAAATTCCGCCTCGTCGACTACAACAACTTGGCGACGAGGATATCGAACTCACACGGGAAGGAAAAAACAAAATTCTCCCTCGTTGTCCACAACAACTTGGCGACGAGGAAGTCGAACTCACACGGGAAAGGAAAAAGAAAAAAGAAAAATTCTCCCTTGCCGACCACAACAACTTGGTGACGAGAAATTGGGACCTACACGGAAAGAAAAAAAATTCTCTCTTCTCACCCCGACTGCTTGGGCGACAAGAATTTGCACTTCTCGGAGACTCAAAAGAAAAATATACCGTTTTTTGCCAGTATCCACAACAACTTGGCGACAAAGATTTACAAGGATTAAAATACGGGAAATCGAGTTTTTTGTAAGACTCTTATCATGGAGGATTTTAAAAGTATTCGAGTAGAACTTGTAAAATACCAAAATGAAGAGCAATTACAACTCCAAGAAAGACAAAATGAACAGCAATTACAATTCCCAGAAAGAATGGAAGAGAAGTGGCAAAAGCAATTACTACAAACGCAGAAGGAAAATCAAGAACTCCAGGAACTAATATTAAAGGTAGCGGGTAACAAACATTGAAATATTGAAAAAGAGGCGACTTTTTCCCAGGACGCAGTGTGGAATACGATAGAAACATTCAATTACTCCGTAGAAGAGGATACAAATTCCGGGGACTATTTCCGACGTCATGAAGACATCTTCAACATCGATTGTCAAAACTGGACCGAAGCAAAGAAGCTCCCTCTGTTACTCAGAAAATTAGGAACAGAAGAATACACAAAATTTCTGGATTACATCTTGCCAAAAAAGACAAATGAGTTAACGTTTGACGAAGCAGTTACATGCCTTACAGAGCTTTTCAGTCCAAAGACATCACTATTTCACAAAAGCTGGAAATGTCTTAACCTCATAAAGTACGGGAATCAGGATTATTCCACGTTCGCCTCAACCGTGAACAAACATTGCGGCGACTTCAAGTTGGTAGAATTAACTCCGGACAATTTCAAGTGTCTTATTTTTGTACAAGGGTTAGTCTCAGCTAAGGATAGTGAAATGCGCAAAAGAATGCTTTCAAAACTACAAACTGAACCTGGATTAACACTACAAAAATTATCAGAAGACTGACAAAAAATGTCTAAGTATAAAGAAAGACTCGAAGGATATCGAGGAGTCAGGAGTAGCACATATGAGTTAGTTGAACAAAAGTTTACGTTTTTCACACTCCCCGGAAAGAAAACAAAAATTCTATAATAATGAAAAAAGATTTTCACCCTCCCCGGAAAGAAAACAAAAATTCTAGACACACAGAGAGGGTGCACGAGTCACAGTAACGAGCACGTCGACTCAGTAAGAAGTCATACAGCGATACGTCGATACCAAAGACTTTATATATATTTGTCAACTAACCCCGCATTCCTGGAACTACTAACCTGTATTACCAGTTTGTATTATTACGTTAATACATTTATTTTCCTATATTCATTCTTGGCGTTTGTTATTATTTGATACCGGATTTTATCCCGGAATCCATAACAATAACCTTCAAAGATTTCCTAAGCCGTAGAAAAGGAATCAATTGATTTTTGTAAGTAAGCGCGTCTATTTGAGACTATGATCGGTGTTCGATTCTATTAAACATAGAATGATTTCAAGTCAGGGCAGAAATTACGTTTAAGGCAAGATAATATTTTATAACACATTTTTCCTTAACTAACCTTCTGGTTGATCATTGATTTACTTCCTCGTTAGAAACAGAATCATTTTTTAACATCCCTAAATTGATGATGCCCTTATCCATTAAAAAAAAAAAAACATCATAAATCTTCTTTGGATACTTGGCCGAAATTTTCAGATGAATAGGATAATCAAATTTTCTGTTCTTCCTGTGGAGGGCAAAGAAAATGGTCCTATTTTGTTGTGGCAACGCGATCATGGCCCTCCACAATTTCCCATATATTATAGCTCTTGGCAATGTTCATGCTTTTATTGTGGTCCCAATAACTGTTCTCCCATCAATTTGAACAAGCTCGTTAGGCAGGTGTTTCAATATGTTCCTCTAGCCTTCAGTGCTTTGTACGTGCCAAATTATTATGTATTCATTGTTCATTATGTGCCATATAAATTTTATCTATCACTTTCTAACAAGATATAATCTTATGGTTTCAATTTTCCTTCAAAATTCCTCGTTGCTTAGACGATCCGTCCATGATACTCTCACCATGCTTCTGTAGAAACGCATCTTCCTTGCTTAAAGTCTCTTTGAAAATTCTGATAAGCTCTCCTCTGTGGTAGCTAGACTCTATGCATTCTGATGCAGTAATAGTTTAATGGCAAATCTCAAGATTATATAGTTGAAATGTCTAGTAACTTGTATGCTAACAGTTTCTTCTTCGTAAATTCTACCTTTACAAGAGTACTACTTACTACCTTTACATGCTGGAGATTGAGTAATGCTGCCATATCTAGCCTGGAGCTGCCTAAACTTCATATTCCTGGCTAGATAGACTTCAAAGGCGTCTTCAAGTTTTTGTGATGAATAGGTTTCCACCGTGCAAACTCTATCTGACGAACCGTTATAAGCACCTCGATAACATATCGCTATTTCCATGGAAATATTCTTTAGGTCCACCAATTCTACCCTTCACAGGTATGATACGCCACGCCACATATATAGTAGATAACTTCCCTTCTTACAATATTCTTTCCATGAAGTTTGTGTAATCAACTTCCAAATAGAGGCTTATCCGACCCTTACAATCTTAACCTGTTCAAATCTAGGTTAAACTTTACTACATATACTCATAAACTGCGCCTCTTACTTCTTATTCTGTCCGCTAACACAATAAACTCTTTCGGTAATCCTCTACCTCGAGTGGCACTTGAGCCTTGTATAGAGTGATCATGAGTAGAAAAAATAGCTTTAATCTTCAAAGAGATTCAACTTACAGCAATCGTCGTTCCAGATATCCTTTAAAAAGTTTGTAAACGTTTCCAGTTGTGTTGAAGAGCGCATAAATTAAAATTCCCGTTCATCTAGGGGAGAGTCCGGAAATTAATAAGCTACTTTTATTTTGGGGTGTTGATTTTTCATGTCGTGATAGGTAGTTTTGGTTCTACATTTGTTTATACTGGTATGTAAGGCCAGCACCTGTCATTATTTTCTCCTTTCGTCTTCTAGTTTTTCCCAAACTATAATTTTTGGAGAAATGGATATAGCTTCACACAATGGATGAGATAAAACAAGAACACGTCAAATTAGCTGATGTCTCCTCATGAAGATGGACTTGATTGGAGGCTTGGATAATGTTTGCTTTCCCTAAGTGTATAAGTTCAAGGCTGTTGATAGGCACATTTTTTTGTGAATATTACATCACTAGATCATTTCCAAACAGGTCCCGTATTATTCTATAACCTAATTAATTTATATAAGGTGCCCGTTTTTTATTTTCTGTTTAAATATACCTTCATATTATGCGAAATCGAAGTATCTGGTAGACTACTACATAAAACAGCACCATTGAAGTATATTATCAAATAAAACTTGGTAATTTGTTTAAGGCAGGCTGTAAATGATCATGGCTTTGCAGAGATAACTGTTTTTATTAATTATCTGTGATTTTCCAGACATTATTGCGAAAGGAAATGAATGGCATTCCATTATATTTTTCACGATTTAAAATTCAGTGATTTAGACTTGTTGCTACCCAAGAGTCATACCCTTCCCAAGCTCCTAATGGCAAATATGATTGTACTATACTAAGCCGAACTTTAAACTTGGATCTCCGATTCAGATTTCGCATTGATATCCGTTAAACTACTTACCCGATAGTTATATCAGGTGGCATTTGATATTATATAAAATATTAATATTTATTAATAACTCTTATGTATTTCTTCATCTTTTAATCGCTTTCTTTATCAGGGTTCACTTAGTCAATCTATTCACTTACCTGTAGATTAAGTTAGTATATACTATGTACGGTGGTACATGTCAGAACTTGAGCCTAAATCGTTTGAAATACAAGCATAAGATCGTACCAACTGGCGATGTGCCATCATCATCGGAATCAAAAACTTCGAAACCACCAGAAGGGAAAAGAAAGAAGTCAAACTAAAAGGGAGAAAGTTTAGACAAAATCGACCTCGTCCCCCACCAACATTACTATGCAGTCGGCTCTTTCTTGCAAGAATTGGTCTACTTAGTGATCAACGCCATCATCATAAAGCGATCAGAAAGAAATTAAATTCTTGGATACGAGATAAAGCCGACGGCGGTACTTGTTTCAAAAGTAAATTAGATTTATTTATGTTACTTTAGTTCGCACAGTGCGGGGCTCAAAAATCATTCAGGGTCGAGGGTGACGGAGAGAGATTGTTGTAAGGGTGGTGAAAGGAGAAAGTATCGATTGCATATTATGAGGATCTGTATATCAGCTAGCCCTTTTGGCTAAGGCTGTAGTGGTGGAAAATCATCATTTTCGGTGTCTGTTTGCCATGTAACAGCTCTGTATAGGATGTTGCCTTAGTGGAACTTACTCCTTACCGAAGGGACATGAATTAACCGGAGATAATTTGTGACTGTGAACAGGCAGTGTCCGGTCCTAACGGGAAAGGTTTGTTCTGTCAAGACTAAAGGATCTAACCTGTTAGAATAGTTGACATATAAATAGCAATAAAGTAGTAAGATGTTAAACGAAACATTTTGGACAAAATATAGAAAATAACATTTTCATGTCCGAATGTTTGTATGTACAAATCAGAGATATTTATATATGTAGAAAGAAAGCCATCCTTTAGGAATATACTCTATGACTATCTAGTCGAATGCTGTTTCAAAATTGCTTGTAGGTATACAATTCTGTGACTCTCATTAGTTCGTCTGTCCTTCCATCCATTCCACCCTCTATAATTGCCATACATTGACTGATCGAAAACAAAGTTTGGAGAGAAGTGCAAACAGGTAAGGGGATGCATAGTACAGTTCGTTTGAGTAAGCCTAGTACAATCAATTTTCATTAAGTTTTAGGAAGAAATAAATGTTTTATAATTAAAAATATAAAATACTCCCAATAATCCAAAACAATATATTGATTAAAATAACGAATAATTATTTAATAAAAATAGAATATTTTCTTTTTGCATATCTTTTCTTTAAGTTTTTATAAACAAGAATTCAGTTTCCAGATCGCCCTGTGTTTGCAAGAACTTTAAACAGATGACAAAGCGAAACGCTTCAAAAAGTTGGAATTTGGCTCCAGGAATAAATATTTAAATGTTCAGTTGTATGTTGCATGCTCAAGCGTAAGAAATCCTAAGAAATTACACTTCACTGTTAAAAAAGAAAAGGAAGAAAATAAAGTTTTTTTAAAATATTCTTTACCATGACGTTCTATAAAATTAAATTAAATTAAAGAAATTATTAAACCGCGAAGTAGAGATTTTGTTAAAATATTTTTTCCAAAAAAATCAACTAATTCAATTTCCATCGATTCGTTTGGGAAATTGAACCTAACGCAGGGTTTGTATATCTCGACAAAAGTTATAGCGATAACTTCAACAATACTAATACTAGGATGATTTCAATACGCTGACGCTTGTTACAAATATGTTCTAGTTATTTAAGAGGCAATATCAGTGGGTATATTATGGGGGAAAAATTAAGTGATGATCACATATTTCCGTGAGATGATTATAGGAAACGAACATGTCCATAGATGTACGTTTAGTAAAAGAATTTAAAATGTCCCATTTATTTGTACAAGAGTTCTGATAAACATCAAAGCTACATCGGCCACATGACGGTGTCATTGGTTAGTAGGCTTATAAGGCAATTAAGCGATTTCATTTTGATAAGGGAAGCCGTAAAAACTCATACGCAACTACTTTCTTCCATAAGAAAATTCCTTGTAGATAACGCTGTTATTCACTGAAAATTTAATTGTGAAGACAGTTGAGGCTTACGTATAAAATGGTTTCAGCTAAGTCTTACTCTATGTGAGAACGGCGAAAAAATGTTGGTTACCATAGAATGATATCTCAAACTACTATTCCGACACAACACATTTTAGAAATACTACTACTTCTACACAATACAAATAACACAACGCAAGAAAATATACTAATACCGAATCCATTGAAAATGCTTATTGAATTGGATGAACGCCTCTTGGACAACACTACAAACACTTTCTAGACTCTACTTTTCTTTATGTGTTCTCAGGAAGTAGGCGATCATGGTCCTCCACAAATTATGATCTCTTGCAGCACTTAAAAAAAATTATCTTTCTGTTATTTTTCATAAAAACCTGTTCTGACATTGATATTACTCAAGCTCACTAAGTATGCTACGCTTTGTTTTTCTCTGTCTCTCTTGCCTTCAATCTGTCCTGTGAGTGTCAGATTTTCCAAGCCCACTTTGCTCAATATGTGCTCTAGGAACCTCAACAGTCTCTTCCTGGCGATAAATATAAATTTCCATTTTGTTTCGGTTTTCTCTAAAACTTCGTGTTGCTCACATGTTGGGTCCATTTTATACTGAGCATCCCGAACCCGATTTTTCTTGTTTCAAGTCACTTCTTCATCTGATACCCGGGTGGGAAGATGTAAGGTAACAGTTTACTACTCTTTTTCTTTTTTCTGACAATTTAATTCTATTTCTTAATATTCTGCTTAGCTTTTGGAATGCATTATTGGCTCACCCAATACGTATTCGTATTTCAGTGGCACAACTTTCCGTTCTCGGTTAAAAAACTTTTCAGACATTTAAATATCCGCAGCTTTTTTGCGTTTGGTATCTCTGATTTGAAATTGCACTTTGGGTTCAACACTTTGTTAACAACTATGCAGTTGAATTTTAATCCTTTCCTCTCGCTTTTCTTTACTGCCCTCCGTAGGAGTTTTTAGTCCTCTTAAAAGGAAAAATGTAAGAACTTTTGAAAAACTAAACAGAAACTTGCCACAGTTAATCAAATTAGGTTAAAGAAGCGTTGCATCCCAAATATTTGCATTAACTATAGCTGTATGTCATCTTCCCATGGCTTTTGACCATCAACCGAATGTTTGATGTCTAAAGTTATTTTTTATTTGATATAATAGTATCTGTAATTACTTAATTTTTTTCGTGGATAGGAAAATATCAGTTACAAATGCTTGAATCTATAAACATTTAAATGATTACATGACTTGTAAATATTGATCGTACGTATTTGTATGGTTCAAAGAAAGGGAAATACTGATCATATATATTTGAGTCTCTAAACATTTATTTGTTTCAAATAAAAGTAAATATTGCTCATACATATATGGACCTGTAAGCATTTATTTATTAGGTGGGACATTTGCAGAGTTTATCCTTCTTCACTGTATGTAGTTAATTTATTAGAGTTTCTGCAATTGGTTCATAGTTAGGTAGGTATTGATTCTTTATATATAAGCTTATAAAATGAAACTTGTTTCGGGAACCTCTAAAAATTGATCGCTTATATTTGAGTCAATAAGAATTTTTATGTTAACAGAGATAAATGTTAGTTATTAAAATTAAATCGTATATGCATTTCTTTATTTTCTGGTTTATTTTAGAGATAGGTAAATGTTCAATATATATATGAAGTCATGTGCATTTATATTATTCGGATGTGGAATGAATAGTGGACTTGTTTCTCATTCTATCAAGGAATTTCCAGGCATGATTTTTTCTGATGTTTTTTTTTTATTTATCCCCAAGAAATATTCACCCTGGTCGTTCTCCCACCTTGGTGAGTTTACTTGTTCTGCGTATGTATTTAAACATCAGTTACCATCATTGAAACATATTGAAATTGCCGATGTGGTGAAAATTCTCTTATGTTCACAATGCTTGAATTATTGCGTAAAAATATGTGGAACTTTTAGTTATGGTCGGTCAATGTTCACCGGCAATCCATATATATATATATATATATATATATATATATATATATATATATATATGTAAGCAAATATGTGGATGTAGATCCGATGGTATGAGGAAAAATATGGAAAAGACAAAGCAAAATTAAAACAGTAAGCTTGCATATTCGAATTTTGCTTTGTCTTTTCCATATTTTTCATCATATATATATATATATATATATATATATATATATATATATATATATATATATATGTATGTATATATATATATGTATATATATATATATATATATATGTATATATATATATATATATATATGTATATATATATATATATATATATGTATATATATATATATATATATATATATATATATATATATATATATATATATATATATATATATATATATATATATATATATCACCGCCTGGTTTGAACATCACTGTTCACTATTATATTTCCATATGCTCTACCTCCTATATTGACTACTTTTAACCATAAATATATAAATAAGTATGTTTTATCATATATATATATATATATATATATATATATATATATATATATATATATATATATATATATATATATATATTCCAACGCCAAATTTTACTTGCTACCATCCTGCGGATTCACATTAATGAAAATCGGCTCTCGGCAGGGTGTGAAACTGGCTGTCACATTATATGATCCCCCGCCGTCTGATCTGGTGTATTTACGACTCGGTCACAGAAAGTTCCACGTCCCAGCAAGTACACACACAAACAATCAAAAGTGTACACAGACACATGCGCACACACACATGCACACATACACACACAGAAATAAAGCGTATATCAAAAATATGCTTACAATATTTGGGGGCATATTCCTCAGACGAAAACAAGGACAAAAATCCATATAAAAATATCTCCACAAAATCCTTCGTTTTCCAATTAAAGTTTAAGGTAGACGCTGTTAAATATACAATCCAAGATACAATCCAATAATTTTAATTTGGGGCGTGTTCCTCATACCAAACAAGGTAAAATATCCATAAAAACATATATCCAAAAGGCCATCGTTTTACCCCAACAAAGCAAACCCTAACATATCTTCAAAATGTCCTTCGCTTGTTTAACCCTTACAAATACCCCCGCATGGTATCGAAACTACTTGTTTGGTCGTGTGTAACCCGTCCCTAAAGACAGTAAATCTATTTTTAATACACCATATATATATATATATATATATATATATATATATATATATATATATATATATATATATATAATCGGTCGTGTTTATTATCCGTGTTGAAGTAACTGAATGTCTAGCCACAATGGTGAGCTGTGATACAACGAAACAGTCTTTTATATGGATGACTTATTCTCGTTTACCGATTGAGCAGGGGAAAGGAAAGTTTTAACTGTAGCTGCTCCTGTTTATAACGCTCAGCTCTTCATATTAATTGAGCGTTCTGTTTGCTAATTTGGCGTTTATATACATCACGTATATAATACGTTAAATAATATATATATATATAAATATATATATATATATATATATATATATATATATATATATATATATATATGCATATAGTTTTGTGTGTTTTTATATCCTGTTCGTTTGCGTGTGTTTATGAGTATATGTTATATTCTGAAATATCATATTTCTTGAAGAAAACATTGAGTTGCAAAAGAAGATTCAGCCAATGAGTTTTCTGTGTGCGGAAAGGAACATAAAAGCTTCTTAAAGATTCTTAAAATATACTTCTGACATTCTTTCCCCGTGTTACGCCATTTATGCTCTCATATAACCAAACTTCCTGATTATTCATTCGTCCGCAGGCAACAGCATATCGAGCAACAACAATGAGCTTAGAAAGGAAGTTCACTTTCCTGGAAATTTTAACTATATTAACATCTTTCTTGCTAACTCTCCATGCAGTGATTACCGACATTTGGGTCATTAGTTATCTCCCCTGATATTCAAATATTTTGTCTGACAATTCAATGCTTCGGTGAATGCTCGCTGGAAAGATCAGGCTACATTTAGTTTTTGATTCATTGCTTCTCTTTCTGGGGATTAATACTTTGCAGATATCGAAGTACTTCGTTACGGCGCAGTAGAAATTCACTAATGTTCAGCAGGAAAAAAATATAAAAAGTTTTTAAAATAGACATCGCTGTCCTTCTTTCTTGATTTCTTACTCTCTCTTCAACTCTCTCTATTACTCTCTCTTTGTTCCTTTTCTGAATGTTTGCTTTCTTCGATATAACACTTTATTTATCATTGTTTGTTTGACGCAGGATCATCAGCTCGGAAAATGTAATCAATGAAACGTGATCAGATTTATGTTAGTGAATACATATATATTTTGTAACAATTCACATCAGTCGTGTCTTTAATAAAGTCATAAATTCCAATCTGTTTGCATCTTAATTCAATGTTTACTGATGCTATATAATGGCAGTTGGGAAAAAAGCCCCAGTGAATGAGCATGGAACAAGCCACTATCTCTTCACTAACTTAGCAAACAAAGTCCATTACAATGACAAGACAAATTTAAGTGAATCAAATGAAGGTAACCGCTAGTATTATTGCACTTTTTCGACACGAAATAAAACTCCTGAATGAACAAAAATTGTGATAAAACAAACTCAAACGTCAATATATTTCTAATCTGTAAAAATTAAAACCGTTTATTTGTAAAATATTGATATTTATAAAGCTACGACTTTGATTGTAGTCAAGAGAAACAAATCCCACAAGATAATAATTTTTAAGTTGACAATTGCATTTTAATTCACATTGTTTGCAATTACGTAGATCAATAAATGAATAAAAACAGCAACTATTTAGTTAATAAAGAAAATGTTTTATCAAACTTAACTGAATCACATTTTCTTTTATATGTAGGCGTCTGCAACAGGGAATAGTTTTCTATACACGCAGACGGGTTACTCAGAAGCAACTAGTCATTATTATTATAAATTTTATTATTATTATTATTATTATTATTATTATTATTATTATTATTGTTGTTATTATTATTATTGTAGTATTGTATGTAAATAAGGTACTGCTATAAAAGCAGTACGCCACAGTGAATGACAGTCGAGATACCATCTGTTGACTTGATACCGCCTCATCCAGAGAATACTCTACTTCATAACAATTATTATTGTGTCTTTGATTTGCTTTCTATATTAAAACTTTTCCCCCTAGACTCGTTCAAAGACTTCAAGAGGTGAGTTATTTTTTTCTGTATCAGAAGATTCAAACACATGAGTACCATGCAATAACAGAGAAAAACATGAAATTTTCGTCACTGCAAGATGTGAGATGTAACCATGTGTATTATTATTATTATTATTATTATTATTATTATTTCCTTGGGTTTAAGTTTTATATACATTTCTTTCGAGGTCGCAACCAGAGACCTAAGGCAATGGCTTTATGACATACTCTACTGGAAATTTTTCGTAAAAAAACAAACATAATCCCCTTAGATCACACACATTTTACATAGATAATGCTCTCCGTAACGTGCGTGCTAAATGTATGAATACAATCTTTTGTAAGGCCGAATGCTTTGTTCAGAAATTCACATCCAGCACACTACTCATCCGGGGTACCCACACCAGCTTTTCCCCATTGAACAGAGGCTATACTGAATGAGATGTGCCTACCCCCTTCGATGGTATTAGAAATCATCCCTAAATTAGAGTTTCATAAAGCACGTGGTGGTGATAGGATACCAGCCGTAGTTCTAAAGAACTGTGCCCAAGTGCTGGCTCTCTCCAAACTCTATAACTATTGTTTCGCCGATTTTTGCTTTCCAGCCTGTGGAAAGACCTCCACTATCGTCCCGGTCTTTAAGAACTCTGGTGTCCCTTTTAATCCATCTAACTACCGTCCCATTAGTCTCCTACCACTATTCGGCAAAGTCTTCGAGTTTTTAATCAATGACGAAGTAGTTAAACATTTCACCCCCCCCCTGATCTGTTCTCTGATAAAAAAAAAATGGTTTCCGCTTTGTCCGGTCGACCGCTGATATGCTCATGGATATCACTGAATATTTATACCAAGCTCTTTATAATAACGGCAAAGCTCGAGCTGTTGCTCTAGGTATAGCGAAGACGTTTGACATGTTGGACTTCTACGCAAGCTTCAAGGATACGGTATTACCAAATGATTATTTAATTCATTCATGTCTAATTTGAAATGAAGGTTGTCCTGAACGGGTTTCTTCCAGTTCTTACCATATGAAAGCTGGTGTTCCTTAAGATTCTATACTTGGTCCTACAATGTTTCTGATCTTCATCAATGATCCTCCTGACACCATCACTTCTCAAGTCGGCATCTACGCATACAACACTACCCTTTACACTTGTCTCAATAGTAAGTCCAGCAGTGCTGACAAAGTTAAGCTGGTCATTGGTCTCGAAAACGACCTCCAATCTGTGGTTGATTGGGACTGGAAATAACTTGTGAATTTTAATGCATCCAAAAAGAAACTGCTGTCATTTACTCACCACAGAGAATCGTCCCTGACACCTATCAGCATGGCTGAGGCTCAACTCGATGATAGCGCCTCAATGTGCCTTCTTGGTCTCACGTTCTTCGCTGACGCGAGGTGGAACAACTACATTGAAACAATAGCTACATCTAATGCAAAGAAAGTTGGTTCTCTGTGTTACGCTAGAATGTTTTTTCTCGTCTGAGTCAATCCTTCACATCTACAAATCTACCATTCGCCCATGCATTGAATACTGTTGCCATATATGGTCCGGTGCCCTTACTGTTCATCTCGAGGTTCTCGACAAAATCCAAAGACGGATATGCAATGAGATGGGTCCTGACTTGGGTCTCGTCTCAACTCACTTTCTCACAGATGAAATGTAGTTTCCCTCTGTCGTGACTATAAATATATAGATATAAATGGCATTTGATCTGACGAGGTATACTCATTGGTGCCCCGCTTGTATGAATTTAAGCGTGCTACTATGTTGGCATCTCGGTCCCACCCTTTTATTAGCGAAACAGTTAAATGGAACCGCGTCTTCTATTCCAACAGCTTCTTATCTAGCACTTCCCGTGAGTGGAACTCACTTCCTCTTACTTGCTTCCCTGATAACTATAATATTGAATAATTTAAATATAAGGTCAATCGACATCTTCTGTCGCCTTAATCCGCGTTCTTCTTTTTATCCTCCTCTGTTCTTTTTATTCTTTCCTCCCCCCTATACCCATTTTTACACACTCTGTAACACCTTGCGCACTAATGGCACTCCCGCCTTGCTTGGAGTGAAATTCTTAAAAAATTCTTTAAGGCAACTATAACTTTTTAATGACCTACCAGGAATCTTTATTGGAACCATTTCCAGTTCATGCGAGGGCTCCAGCTACAACAGGAATTATCGATGTCTTCATGTATCACATTTTTAGATTTCCTGCAACATTTTTGTGCTTATTATTATTATTATAATTATTATTATTATTATTATTATTATGTTATTATTGTTTCTTTTGTTGTCACATTTTTTGTTCTGTTATTTAAAGTTTCCTTTTAATAAAAAGTAGGTCTTTTTTTTATTTATATAGTAAAAGCTTCTCTTTTTTTATTAAATTGCTCATATTAGAATTTTTATGTAGAAATGCAGAAGAAAAACACAAATAAAAAACAAATAAAAATTCTTTGTTATATCCCAAATTTTCCAGGAAACTGAACAATTTGGCATATAACAAAGAATTTTTATTTGTTTTTTTATTTGTTTATTTCTACATAAAAATCTGCTGTTGCAGCCGATGCATTCTTCAACTATCCTCCATTTTTATCTTACGAAGGAAAAAAAATACTGAACCCTCCTCAAGAAAATCACAGCTGAAAATAGACCGAAAATGTACAGAAAATTGGAACGGACTTACATTACTTTTAAGAGACAAAAGCAGTTAAGATCTATAAGGTACAGTATTTTGATAATATAAACAAAATTCTAGAGGAACAAGTGCACGCGGCTGTCAATTCAAGTAGTCGGTAACTCAGTAACACTTAATAAATGCCTGAAGTTCCCCAGTTAACAGCTCATGAGTACTGAATTTAGATCTTATATCCTCATCGGGAGAAGTGGCCTCGAGATTTCTCAAGCTTCAGGCAGATGAAATATGTTAGAAGGTGAGATGAATTTTAGAGACCGTAACATCACACGTACAAGTTATCACCCGGGAAGAGAGAGCGTAATAATGCCTGGAGACAAGAGAAGCAATAGCGCGGTGATGGATAAAACAACGTCTACATATACATTTATATCCAGAAATGAATACGTGTGAATAAAACCTCTTTAACTTCGGATAGAAATACCTCTTATATTCAAGAGAAGATTAACAAACATTATATTTCTAAAGAATATAAAAAGTTAATAGATCATCGAAATTTTCCAAAAATAAACAAATAGAAATATTACAGATTTCCCTTCTCCAGCCTGTGATCTATAGATATGCTGCTTGGCTAAAATTCTATGTCCTGGCCATGACGATAAACTATAGATATGATATCAAAGCTTCTGATTGGGAAGGTTTGAGGAGCGTGGAACTATACTTCTTATGTAGCTGTTCCCAAGTTTACCCTGACCCGTGGTATTAACAACTGTTAGAGTCCCAGCTATGTTCAAATAGTTAACACGCAAACTGGGGTCAAAGGTGTATGAAAGTATAGAAAATTATAGTAAAATCCCCAGTAATACATTTTCATAGTAAAATGGTTAGTTGCAATATATGTTTTGTCATTTTGGACGGCTTCGCTTGCCACTTTTGCTATATCAAGCGAAAGCTCCTAATCACATTAAAAAATGCTTGTTATATTTAAGACTTCTTAGACGCCGGTACTAGTAGTAACGCCTTCCAAAAATATTCGCACTAGTAATACTTGTTCAAGTAGTAATTGCCAATTAGTACAATGATCAGAAGAGAATTGTAATCCGTATAGTAGTAGAGAGCGTGAACGTATACCAATAGTGGATAGACATATCATATAGTTATCACGCTACTTTCTATTCATTCACTTGCTTTATGATCACGTGATCTACTTAATAATGGAATCGACCGTGTGTATCACTGACGATCTAATTTCAAACCACAGTGTCGGCAAGGACTTTTATACAACAATTTCTGCAAAAGAAATCATTAAGAGTCACAAGAAAAATTAAATTTTGACATTAAAGAAGCCATAAGGAGTTGATATACCGTTAAACAAACATAAAATTAAAAACAGATATATCCCCTTTAAATAACCTATAAAGGGTTGATAAGCCGTAAAAAACAAATTGATGAATCTTTTATTCAACCATTTGTTAATACCAGGGAACAAAAATGCGTGATAACAAGCAGCAACCGTACTATTTAAAATAAGTTTGTTGTTTAAATGCAAGACTTTATTTAGAAAAAAAAGGTTTCGATATTA
The DNA here is from genome assembly GCA_964036315.1 of Acanthosepion esculentum. Taxonomy (NCBI): domain Eukaryota; kingdom Metazoa; phylum Mollusca; class Cephalopoda; order Sepiida; family Sepiidae; genus Acanthosepion; species Acanthosepion esculentum. Next base: position 72,020,400 of record OZ038475.1, read on the forward strand.
AATGACCTATAAGGAGTTGATACGACGTAAAACAAATTAAGCCAAAGCAAACATAAATGTTCAAAACATACTCGGTTAATACATTATCAAATGGTTTTGAAGAAAAGAAATAACCATCAGAACTTTTTTTTTTCATATTACTACGCGGCTGAGTAGCAAGAACGTTCGCTTTCCGACCGGGTTCGAATCCCGACCGGATCGATTTAACAGGAAAGCGATTTTTACTGTTATCCTGCATAGGAGATACTAGCGTTCGGCCCCTTTAGAAAGTGCCTGCAAACAGTACAACGGATTGTTGTAAGCATTGTGAATTAAATTGGGTAGACGGGACTATTTGGGGGCCGTCTATGGTTTAGCTTGCCCAAAGTCGCAAGTCGTTACGACCGAGGGTTTTAGCGTATTCACCTTGTTCAGACTATTTATCATGCCAGCTAATGTGCACTCTTTCAGAAATTCTAAGGTCCCCTCAATATAATTGGAGTATAAACCACATGGGCTCTGGGTATGTTGAATAAACACACATATACCTGAGCAGGCGTCTGCAACAGAGACTGGCTAACCGCCCTAGTATACAGACATATACTGATACGTGTGGCCAGCCACCACCAATATAACTTTACCACACCAAATCACAAATATAAGAAAATATTTTTCTATAGAAATGTATATAAATTAATATGGGAGTGAATATGCGTTGTGATGCAATGAGCATCGGCTCGGAATTTGAAATCGGAGAACTGAGTTCGAATACATGTCGAGTTCATTATATTCACGTACACGTAGATAATCTTGGAAAAGGTATGAATCCATATCTTCTTTTCCCATCTATGGGTTGAATAGTTGGCACGGCTTAGTCCTATAGCCTTGGTTGCGAACCAGTCTACCACTGAAAGAAAGAGCAACTTACTCCGGGAAAATATCTGCCTAGTGAATCGAAAGTGACATGTTCGTCTAAGCGTGTATCCCGTATGGCATTTAACTGAGTGAATATAGGGGTCTAGTTTGCTATGTAAAGTAATTGTAAATTGTTCCCCCAAAGGAAGATAAAACAAATATGTGCATACGACCTGATTTCTTAAAATATTTATTGTAAATTTGTTAATCTGGATTTATTCTTTCGTATATTACTGTAGATTAAGCACCCTAGGTTATTTTTCTATTTCTTTTTTTCCCATTTTAAGGCATCGCGCTGTATGAGAATAATTATTTCAGCCAGTGGTGGAGCTTCCGTAGGATGAGGAATTTAGATGGCAAACTTGTCCAACCTATTAACTTTCATAAAATTAAACAAGTTTCTTTCTTTTGATATTCCGGATCTGGAGTGTTCTATTTAAATTAATTAGATTTTTTTAATATGATTATTTTTGGTTGCAATGAAATTGTTCAACTCCATATGTGGCGAAGCTGGCCCTTTTCGTGAAAGTAATTAGGAGGCTTCCATCTCATAGACGTTGATTATGATTTTAATTTAATCTGGTTAGATTACTTAATGAGCTAACTTCAAAAGAAAACTGGTATATATATATATATATATATATATATATATATATATATATATATATATATATATATATATATATATATATATATATATACACACATATATATACATATATATATATACATATATATATATATATATATATATGTATATATATATATGTGTATATATATGTATATATATATATGTGTATATATATATATATGTATATATATATATACATGTATATATATATATGTATATATATGTGTATATGTATATATATATATATGTATATATATATGTATATATATATATATATATATATATATATATATATATATATATATATATATATATATATATATATATTAAAAGTGCAAAGTTGGAAAGTTATGCAAGTTTTGGAACTTGTAAGAGCTACGACACTAAACGTACCTGAAACCGAAGAAAAAGTTTGAGTTATATTGGAAATATATTCAAATTATCTGTAACATCTGTAAGCAAGTAGTCTGCATAAGAAGAGAGCAACCGAGTGCAGTGAATACGCAAAAATAGAAAGAAGTGTAAAACAATGATATCTTTTCTCACTGGATTTATTCAATATATATAGCGAAGCGATCCTAAAGAACCAAACAGGATTTATTATTAGCGTTTATAATCTTAAGAAGATTCGCAAAGGGCATATCGTTGAATGTTGACAAAAAAGAACTGTTAGACAAGGTAAGAAAGGAAAGACAGGTGAAAGGGATAAATGTTATCGGTAAAATGACAAAAATGCATAGCTGTTTGCAGACGAGACAGGTAAATATGTGGTCTAGGTATGATTACGCGCGTTGTGTGTTTTTATGCCTATATCATTTCTGTGTGAGTGGTCCTGTACAATGTGATCTATTCTTGTTACTGAAATCTTTAAACACAAGGGAGAAGTTAAGTTCAGCACCTATATGAATATAATACCAAATAATTTAAATGAGAATATTAATTTAACTTAACATAGTTTCCAAACGAAGAGATAATTAAGACAAAGGATAATCTTAGATATATATTTTGAAAGATTTTTTTTTACTGTAGTGCCGATTTAAGCAGATTGGTTTTCACTAATTTCATTGAATTTCTTTTTTCTGAAACATTTTTAAATAATTGAAAAATCACGACAATTTTTCTAATTTTGAAAAGCCTTTTAGATTCAATCAGATTCGGCAGATGGAAAAAACAAAAATAATTTCGTTTTCAAAATAAATCGATTTATACTGTAATATTCGAAAATTCATTAATTCTACGGAAACAAAAGGTATTCTGATGGATACTTTATATGTATCACAAAGACCATAAGTTATGAAAGACTTGGAATAATGTATATTTTATGAATTTGTCGATTAATTTATTATCAGCAGACATGTAGCGAAAATGAGAAAGCAAACAGGCAGAAAACAGAAATAATTAAAGCAAGGGAACATGCAGAAAACAGAAATAATTAAAGCAAGGGAACATGCAGAAAACAGAAATAATTGAAGCAAGGGAACATGCAGAAAACAGAAATAATTAAAGCAAGGGAACATGCAGAAAACAGAAATAATTAAACAAGGGAATATGCAGAAAACAGAAATAATTAAAGCAAGGGAACATGCAGAAAACAGAAATAATTAAAGCAAGGGAACATGCAGAAAACAGAAATAATTAAAGCAAAGGAACATGCAGAAAACAGAAATAATTAAAGCAAGGGAACATGCAGAAAACAGAAATAATTAAAGTAAGGAAACATGCAGAAAACAGAATTAATCGAAACAAAGAACTGGAATCGTATTCAGTATTGTAGAAGAGGCATCTTACACACAAATACAACTATCATTTATCAATATAATCAAAATGTAATTTGATCTCCTCTGTGACGACGTCTAAATTCGTGTCTTGAATGGCAGTGTGGGAGTTCTTGCATTTTCTATCCTCTGTGAAAAAGAATAATTTCATATATTCTGACGATAGAGCATCGGTTTAATTTTTAATACTTGTTTCTGTTTGATTTATACTAGTTTTAGTGAAATATTTCTAACAACCTGTACTCAAATGAATTTACTATTTTAAAAAAAACTTTAGTTTCAAATCAGAAATAGCCATGAATTTTTAAGTTTATCGGCGTATGCTTAAGCTCAGGAATCATTTTACTAAAGTGTTTTCGTAATGTTTCTATCTGTTTTCAATTTTCCTGAGTTTGTGCCGACCACAGACGACGGGTGGATTAAAACAGTACGGAATAACGATAAAGAAATCACGAGAAGGATTTGTATATGTCGTGTCAAAAATTTTCTTTCTATTTTCATTTATATGTGGTGGGTTTTAGTTTGAATATAAGTGAAAACTTTAGATTAGAGGTTATAATTTTTCCCAAAAATGTTTTCTTCTTACATTGACTGCATTTTCTTGAAAGTGAAAATAACCTTCAAAGAAGTGCCACTTACTTATGTATGGTTGGAAACAAATTTATATTCGGGCGATGTTGACCTAAAGATTCAAGCATAAACAATGTTCACATCTAGGGATCAGTCAGTCCCGGGAGTCTATGCAGTTTAGTAGGATGGCTAGATATTCACCGTTACAGATGCCTGCTCAAGCAAATTGGTATTTCTCCAACAATCTGTGGTTTTACCTTCAACTTCGCTGAGGGAGCGTAGTTATTGTTTCTGGGAGAGAGCGCATAATCTGTTGGGATCAATAAATATACTAGTCCAGTAAACGCTTTAGACTGTTTACCTATTTTCATTTGACCTCAAGGCAACAAGGAAGCCAAGACGTAAGCGGCGACTAGAAATGAAAGAGAATGAGAAGACATTAGGAGAATGAACTGGAAAGCTATTCCTAAATAAGGAAGGAGGGATAAATCTCTACTCATGTCGTGGGAGAAGTGTTAACCGGGCGATAGGAGAACCTATCTAATCCTATTTATTTCATTTATTATTTTACGATCGATGTTTACCTTTAGACACTATTATAAAAAAAAATCTTGTGTTGACCTACAAGCTTAAGTATAATCCCGATCGATATTAACTATAGTCTCAAGGAGAATTTTGAGTATTTACCAATAAACTTAAAGATGGACAATGATTTTCAACAGACTCAAGTGTAATACAGGAGATATTTCGATATTAAATAACGCAACAATTTTGATATATCGTAAAATCCTCCAACATAACTTAATTCCTTACTTTCCGCAAAAGTCTGATACGCTGGTGTAATTCTGTAATCAGAATTAATATAATTCCAAATTCTGAGATCAACCATTTTAATTTGTTGTTGTTGTTGTTGTTGTTGTTGTTGTTGTTGTTGTTCTTCTTCTTCTTCTTCTTCTTCTTCTGCTCCTCCTCCTCCTCCTCCTCCCCCTCCTCCTCCTCGTCGTTGTCGTCGTCGTCGTCGTCTTTTTATCACATAATAGACACGACAAGAATAATGACAGGTTATAGAATAATCAGATAGAGAAAGCTAAAATATTTGTGGAAAAGAAGAAAGGTAAGAGAGCCCCAAAAATGTAATACTCACAGAACATACTGAAGTCAAGATATCCAGGTTGAAACAGCGCGTAACTTAATATAATGTGTGTGCGAATGTATATCAGAACAGGTAGATTAACAGTTAATAAAGAGTGAAATGTTAGAGTGACATGTTAGAGTGACAATGGTGAGAAGATGTAGAGAGGCATGATCAACCAAATCCTGAAGAGACAAGAGATTTGAAACAATATTGAAAAAAGGATTTAATAGAAAGAAAGGAAATGACCATAAATATAAAATAATACATTTTAATGTCGACGAATGCATACTCACGTTCTTCTTATATATGATATGTCACTTCAGGTAGTAAGCAACAATGCCCTCCAAAACATCCTATCATTTGTAGACCTTAGATTTGTCTTTTAAACATTCCTCCCAATTTCGGGTCTTCAATCCGTTTTACACAATCTTCTTCGGTAGATTACTTACTGTTTCATACTGTAATCTTGCCGTAAGTATGCCAATTGGATGTCACATTATTCCAAGTTCCCCTTCAACATTTTATGTCCCAGGAATTTTGGATGCCTAATTATAGGTGTAAACGTCACGTTTGTTTCCATTGTCTTTGGAATTTTCACATCCTTTTACTGTTTTCTCGACATATCTGACCCGCCATAATGATTTCCTGGTCTCGCTCCTAATGGAAAAGTATATTAAAAAGAAAGAGAAATGCTATGTAATATTTGGTAACCTACATAGCAGTGAATGCTAGTCAATCTCGTTACACTTGAATAAGAAACTTAAAGCGTTGAAGAGGCAGTTCTACCGAGAAATGCTGAGAATAACATGGACAGAACATGTAAGCAACGAGGAAGATGTAAGGAAAAATATAAAATATAAATTATGACATATTGTCAATCAGAAGGAAATAAGAACAATAACATTTAATGGAAAAAAATAGAAAGCGTCTCTGGGATAAACGAAATGCGGTTAACACGAAGTTACTTCCAGCAATAAAAGACAGGAAATGTGGAGAGCCTTTACTAGGGTGGCTAGCCAAACCATATTACAGACGCTGGGTTAGGCGCATTCGTGTTTATTCAACAACCATAGAACCGAACTGTGGTTTATACTGCAACTATGCTGAGCAGACATTAGTTACAGTTTCTGGGAAAGAGCGTGTTATCTAGCGGGATCAACAATTTGAACAAGGCCAGCGCGCTAGAGACTTCGGCCACGATGAATTCGTTCTTGCACAGTTATATATATATATATATATATATATATATATATATATATATATATATATATATATATATATATATATATATATATATAAAAAGGAAAGAACAGTAAGATATAAAATCCGGTGTTCTTATAGATATTTTTATTTTTACACAATAGTGCTCTATGTAAATTTAAATTTACAGAGTATTAATATTATAAATTAATAGATTTAAAATATGGTTTTACCGCTACACAGTGATAACCATGTTTCAGAAATGGAAGCTAAATCCCCTGAATTTAATTTTGTTATTAAACCAAAATGTGTGTGTGTGTGTGTGTGTGTGAGTGTGTGCGTGAGTGTGTGCGTGTGTGTGTGTGTGTGTATATATATATATATATATATATATATATATATATATATATATATATATACACACACACTCTTGAATGTTGAATTAGCTATTCGAAAGTGCTAAATTTGGATTACTTTTCTATCTAATATATATATATATATATATATATATATATATATATATATATATATATATATTAAATGTGTGTGTGTAGGTGTGTGTGGATGTGTGTGTTTGCGTATGCATCCGAATATATTTTGTGTGTTTGAATGACTTTGAATACGGAGAAAACTTATTTAGAGCAAATATGTGAGTGAATATAATATTTTACAATATGATTCAGGGAAAATTATCAAGTTGAACCTGTGTAACAAAGAAATGAATAATATATCTTTAATTTTCTTCAATCAAAGGTTTTCAGCGAGGAAAGCTCTGAATGCTAGGAAAGTATCCAATGAATATACAACTAACCGAAATCCATCTTGTAGACATTTCAATATATTATGAAATCTCTCTCGTGCACAGGCTGACCCAGACGTACACTTATAACTGCAAACCTGTGGTTTTGTATGTAGGTGTTACAGAAAATAAAAACGCTTTCAGATCTTTTTGTCGTAAATACAAATTAGATTCTACGAAAGTCGGTTATCGTTTCCATACATCTAAGAGAAATGTTTCAGTATATATAAAGTAAAACAATACAGTAAACGTTTCATCTTTTAACCTTGCAATTTCATATTTACATTCGTAAAGTTATGAAGTTCCAAGTACGAAAAATATATTCGCAAATAATGCACACATCCATGAGAATGCCAAATAACCCCAATTATCTATCTATCTATCTATATATATATATATATATATATATATATATATATATATATATATATATATAGATAGATAGATAGATAGATAGATAGATAGATAGATTGATTAATAGATACTTCGATATTTAACCTAATCGTTGAAAGCACAATTGTACACACGTGTAACCGTAAAATTGTATAATATTAATAAAAAATAACTCATTACAAACAAGAAATATCAACTGCGAACAATATCAATTAAAACCACAAAATATTGATCATATTATATTGTACTGGCAGCTTTTCGATAATTAAAATATATCCACCTTCCAACAAACTGCGATATCACATATTTGAATAAGTCTTTATAAAGTAACACTTTCTTATAAAAAAACAAAATAAAATTTCATCGAAGCACCGCGTCAGTACTTTTTAATGAAACATATATTAGATAGAGGTTGCTACCCAATTATCTAACTGCATATATATATATATATATATATATATATATATATATATATATATATATATATATATATATATATATATATATGTTTTGTTTACGTTTTTAAAAATTTATTTAAGTAAATAGTCTGTTTTTAATTAAACTTTATTAATTACATTTACCGGCCTGAATGTTCCAGATATTTCGTAGGAAATATGCGTTCTCCGACAGGAATCGAACCCTCATTCTGATACGGAAACCGTCACTTGCCCTGTACCATTCAGCTACAAAGTTACAAATAATTGTTTATATATATATATATATATATATATATATATATATATATATATATATATATATATATATATATATATATATATATATCGTTACGAACTTGTAGCATATAGATGAACCACGGTATTAAAAAAAGGAAAACGTGGTATCCTTTCTCGGTTTTCACTTAGAAATGAAATCAACACAAGGGAGTCAACGAAGAACAGACGCAAGACGATGGTTCTCAAAATAAAATATTTATTTACCAATATATAAACAGGTAAAGAAAGAAAAAAAAAGAAATTCATTTAACAAAGGGGAAGAAAAGAAGGCGCGAGCGAATACATATATATACATAAAAGAAAGATCAAGCCAAGAGAATCAACTTATCTGTCAGTTGAGTTGATACGTTCCCACAGAATTCTGATTCGGCGAAGCGAGAGTTTGTATGTTAATGAAATATTTTGGCCGGCCGGCAATTTTCCCGAGTTCTTTTTCTTTCGAAAGTGTTCGGGGTTTCACCGTATCTCGTACAAGCGTTTCGTCGGTCGATGCAATGTTGTACCAGCACTCTCATCTCTAGCCGACTGACTTTGTCGTCTTCTTCCCTTCAGTGGGTAGCCCATTTTGGAGTAGGGACGATTTTGCCCAGCGACGTTCACCTGACACTGAGCAGACGGAAACTGAAAACCCTTTTTTTTATATTTGTGCTGTCCCCAAAGACAGTCACGTGGGTTATCTTCGTCCTTGACCGGGCACACGGGAGGATGAGGCGCAGATCACGCGGTGTTCGTGTACTGGCCGAAATTTCAATCAACCCTTAGTGGTGTCTGATGACGTGAATCGCAGCAGGAGAGCCTGATGCTGTTTAGACTTCACTTGTGGTCAACCGCCTGATGTCGGTGGCATTTTGGAACCAGATCATTTTCGCGTCGAGTCGCTTCAAATTTCAAGGACCCGTGGGTTGGGGGGGGGGGGTAGGTAAAGAGGAAAATAATTTGTGAAGAGAAGAGGAGAGTATAGCTGATCATGGAACATATTCGCACGCAAGTTGAAAGCATTAGATTTTTATCTATTTTTATTTATCTATTTATTTATTTATTTCTCTCCTTTTATATCTAACTAATTTTCGACTAGAATTTGTGATTTTTCTTTGTGAATGCTTTTTAGCCTTAGGCCTATGTGGTTAATGGAATCGTGGCTACGTCACAATATATATATATATATATATATATATATATATATATATATATATATGTTAATCGAGTACACCCCATGCAAGGCAGTAAATCACTAGAGCGCAAGCGGTTACTGATGACTGAGAATAAAATGAGTAGTCAGGAGGAAGTAGATAACAATTGACATTGCAATTAAATTTTTGAAGATTAAAGTTGGCTTGAAAACTTGGAACCGGAAGAGATTTCCTCAAGTGAGAAATTGTTAGCATAGAAATTACAGTTATCTTTAGCCACCTCGACTGTAGATTCATGAGATCTCGATGCCAGTAAGCAGTGCGCTTTAGTTCAAAATGTCTAGGTACAACAGCGAACAATTATCATGAAAATATTTATGGAAATGGCAAAGGTTGACAACCGCACGCCGGTGGGAATGGTCCTGAAACTGAAATGCCAGATCAGGGCCAATAATATTCCTTATTTTTCTTTGGATTTTATCAACGAGCTCTAGAGAAATAGCAGCGGCAACGGACCATATATGACAGCAATATCCTAAGCTTGGACGAGTGCTAGAGTTATAGATATATAGAATATAGAATAGATTCTGGGGAGAAAATTTATTCCGCACCAAACAGAGAACCGACATTCTTTGCAGCTGACCTAGCAATGGAGGCAATATAGTCTTTTCACTTCATGTTAACCGAGAAAATTAGACTAAGAAATCCCAACGAACCATTTTTCCTGGAGATTAGCACCAGCTATGCTGACGGAAGGCAGAAAATGGTCTCTCAGATTATTAATGAAGATCATGTGTTGAAATTAACAATTCATCTTCTGCCCTAGTTACTAACAGACTGAATGTCTTTTTGGACATCGGCTGCGATTTTGACCATATCAAAATGAGCCGATTTTCTATCTGGACAAGAGTAAATTCTTGTCACCTGTGTAGATACCAAGTTAAGAGATGATGCCGTACGGAAGGTCATTAATGAAAATTAAGAACAAAGTAGAGCCAGATCTGGAGGACTGGTGGACATCCGAGTTAGTACAGAAGCAATCTAGACAAATGGCGATTCAGGATAACTTTCAGTTTTTCAGGAAAATCTGGATTTATTTAAAAATTTCTACGGAGGAACGATAATTCTTCAGCTTCTGGAAAAAGGCCTGTATAGTCGTCTTTATCACTTATCAAGTGATAAACAACGGGTCGATAAACTACTAGTTGTTAAGTGAGACTTTGTACCTGGTCGTTATATCAGATATAGATAGCTTTGATAACCCTATTTCCGCGTTTTACTGGTTTTCTAATTTATTTCTAATTATTTATATTGTGGATTATGCATATCTTGTCTCCACTATATAATATAATGTTATATTTCAGATGGATGACGCGAGCTCCTATATTTTGGAAGAGAGGCTGCTTGCAAATGTATGGACAGAAGATTATGTGCATTCTGGCAAGAGCAAAGAAAGAGTTTCACATGAATGACACCAGAATGCCCGTCAGCTGAAGGACGCCTTTCGAAGAGACTTTGAAACAATCAACAAAGCACAGTTTCGCAAAATATCACGCAGGTCATGGCGTCGCATCTTTTTGTGCCAAGAAAATGAAGGTGTTCATGCAGACCTTCCCGATGTGTGACAGCATCAATGAAAGTGAATCAACTGAATCCAGTGCATGTGCTTTGTATTACTCTATTAATTGTTCTCTTGTTTTCATTCATTTTTGGTAGGGGTGACAAGACCTTCGGACCACACTGTATAGTAGGTCAGTTACGTGCCGTCTTACGTTTGGGCGATCATGTCTCGATATGATTGACTAGGCAAAGGATTTCAACGCAGTAAGTTGCCTTCTCATTCTACGGTAGATTGATTGGTTGCCAACTGCGACTATAGGATGGAATGTGTTCTGATATTCAACCAATAGTAACAGGAGTAGAAGAGATAAATTCATATTTTCCCACGTGTAATTGCATTTGAAATTTGAACTCGGCTTTTCGATTTCTCATTCTGGGACGTTATCCATTAATATCACAGCGCACTATTGAAGAAGAGTAAGGCTAATCGAGATCAGAGTTATATTCTGTATATTAATTCGGTTTGCAAGCAGATAATTTTTCTATTTATTAAATAACATTGATTCATTTTGAAGAAAAATAATAATTATGAAGAAAGTGTGCATAAAACTTGCAGTACCGTGTGGTTGGATTATTATTTTCCTAATTTAAGACAAACTCTATAGAATCAGAAACAAAGCAAAGTAAAAAAAATAAATAAATAAAAATAGATAGAAAGCCTAACTAAAAGGAAAACTGATAAAATCAATCTGTTAACTTCCTGCACTCTATTAAACAAAAGAATAGGAAGAAAACTTACATCACGGCTCGAAAGAGCGATAAAAGTAAGCACGATAAGCATACTTTAAAATAAATGTTTATGGGAAAAATTTTAAAAATTTCAACTAGCTGTAACGCTAAATCAATGAATACCCAAATTTATTTATATTGAAACGTTTTCTCACCATTACTAGTAAAATAAGATTTCATGTCGTATCCAAGGTAGTTTCAAAAAAAGTAAGTTGTTAACTAAAAGAATTGTAGGAGGAAACCTGGAAAATAACTTAAACGTTCGAAAAAAAAGACGATCAAAAATCCAGAACTACTTTGGCAAATTAATATGCAACCGTCAAATAAAGAGCATTTATATATGATGTTAATAATAACAACTAATCAATGTAAGATATTAATAATACTAACTCCTGTAACCGTTTTGTTTTTGAACGATTGTTAAGGGGCCTTTTATTTATCAACTATAACATTTTATGTAAGCTGAAAGAGCATATAAATAGTTAGCAGTGTGTTGAGCTCATCTCAAAATGCAGACATGAAAACAAATTACTCCTACTTTACTTAAAAATCGAAAACGGAAAATAAAATAAAATAAAATAAAATAAATAAATAAACCCAAATAAATATATATACTGTAAACTCGGTGGGTGAAAAAAGTGGATATCACAATTCTCAAATAAATTGGCACCCGAGGACAAATGGAAAAAAAGAAAGTACCAGAAACCTTCAAACAGAGCGAACAAAATCATCCAGTAACTTAAAAAAAATTCTAATACAAAGAAAACAAACACCGAGTAATTAGTTAAAACGTAGAACGCTCAAGACACTAAGTAGAGCGAATGACCCAGGTACCTGGCTTATATTTGTGGATACACATAATATCCCACGTCGATAGTACGACTCGGAGTTTCATGCATACCCTATATATTCAAACATATATATATTTGAATTTCGTGTATAGATACAGCAAGTGAATATTCAAATATATTGTTAAATAGATCAGACAACGAATTATATTTTACCTGATAATGAACCATTCCAAGCTTCGTTTAGTGGCGTTAGTTTCGGGAGAAATTTAAGAAAAGACTGTCCAAAATTTGGATATTTTTATTATGCTGTTCATCGATCTAAGCATTCGGCTTGCATGATCCATCATCAGAGTGGTTATATGGATATTAACACAGAGATATTCAACGTCAGAGATGACATCTTGTTCTTGTTATGTTTACATATAACATTGTGCCTATAACGGTAACGGACGTAGGCCGTAAATTCGTAATGTGGGTCTATGACGTCGTACATGACCACGTGAGTGAAAGAAATCTTATTAACAGAACGATGTGTTTTAATCTATTGTAATATGTTGTGACGGGCTTGAAATGCAATTTTGTTTAGTGTGGGTTGCTTTTTTTGTATTTTGATGGCCTCCAAATATCTTAACGTTCTTTTACTGTGTGTATTTGTGAGCATTGTGTTATCAACAAATATCTTTCTAATATTAGGTACAATGCTATGTTTTTCCAAGAAATGTTTAATGGAAGTAAGAGCAGAAAGGTAACAGGTAAGCCTACGGGAAAGCGTGGTTGTAGTATAACCAATATATGCAGTGGATTTATTACTAGTAGTATCAGAGATACAATCTCTGAACGGACATGTAAATAGATACACTATATTGTTTGTTTTTGTAGAGGATTTAGTCGTGTGTTTGTAGGATTATTACAGACTATGAGGACAATTGTTTTAATTTTTTTATGTATATGATGATCTTACCTTGTTTATAATTATGAATAGGGTAAACATTTCTACCTATTTTTTTGAGTGTTGTTTCATCGTGTCATTATTATGAATTTGGTTACAATGGTATAAGTTAATAGCATTATGTTTATTTTGACGCACACTATTATGGTTACAAATAATATTATCAATGTTGTTATTAGTCTTATTAAGTTTAATGTGATACATTGTAATTTGTGGATCAATCACAGAATTAAGGAATCCATTATTAACGAGTAATTGTTTGTTGTTATGTAAGTCTTTGTAGAATATGGTTTTGGAAGAAGATATCATTTGTGTACGTTGGATTATTTTTTATAACAGCTAAACTTATCGTTGGAGTCATTGACTATTATAATTTAGAAGATACCAGATAATGCTAGTGGGTTTCCTATATTGAGATGTAGTAAATTCATGTGTACTGGAATAAATAAGTGCATCAAGGAATGCAATTTTATTATTAATATTGAGTTCTAGTGTAAATCTGAGGACAAGGTGACTTTCAAATTTGCTTTTGTTGCGTAATTTGATCAATACTTTTAGATAAAGTGAAAATGTCATCTACATATCTTACATAAGTTGTAGGGGGTTTATCTGCGTCATTATCTATTTTATTTTCAAATGTGGCATATAATAATTAGAAAAAAAGGTGAGACCTAAAGGAATCCAGTCACGATGACGTCTATTTTAGTATAAATAATGCCTAGGAGGTCAGGAAAAGATACTTTAGTGGTACATTCTAATATTTTTTTTTTAATAGTAGTTTTAATAATGATGCTTGAGGGAGAAGTGTTATTGTATACAACATTGATAATGATGTCAAACGTTTCATGACAGGGACATCAGTAAATAAATTTTGTTCATCCAAAGATACTTATTTGGTTCTTTGGTTTTACAGCATGAAAAAAATGTACAATTTCGTTTGTGAAATTAATACAATATTTACTTGAGAGGGAGGGAGGAATTAATTTGGTAATAGTTTTAGAAAGGTAATACACTGCTGTAGGTGTTTGTGAAATGATAGGTCGGAGTGGATGATCTTTGTTTATGGATGTTTACATTTTCATAAATGTAGCCAGGTTGATATTCACCTGTAATATTTTGATGTTGATAGGTTCCCGTTTCAGTATTGTTAGGGGTAATAAGTTTCTTGATAAGGTTTTTTTTTAAGTTGGGAGGTGTTATTATTAAAAAAATTAAATTTATTATGATCGTACAAAATGGCGTGAATGTCCATAAAACCACTCAGATGATGGTTTAGATCGATGGTCGGTATAAAAAATATCCAAATGTTGGACATTTTCTCCAGAAACTAAACCACTATACGAAGCTTAGAACGACTCATGATCAAACATAATAGACATTCGTTCCTGCTATATTTAACAATATATGTTTGAATTATCACCTGCTGCCCCTATACACTAAATTCAAGTTAATATATATATATATATATATATATATATGGCCTCCCAATGGACTTCAAAGAATAGTCTACAAGTTGAAAGTTGCCTGTGTTGGGCAAAATTATTTTAGTAGTAATAATAACGAAATTAACCCGTTACTACATTACTTGTCTCTTACTTATTCGTTTTTGTCAATCTACCATACAGGATAATTGTAGGATTAGTTCTGGGAAATTTTAATTTTTATCTAACCCCATCATTCAAAGATTGGTTTTAAATTAAGCCAAAAGACGTGTCTAACTCAATAAATCTTACCTTAAGGTGTTGACGCATGCATTTTACTTATACATTATATATCGACGATTATATTATATTTAATGCTTTGTAAATGTAACTTTCAAGTTCACAATCTCACTTTTACTTTATGTCCACAAATATAACCCGGTCACTGATGTTTACAGTGATTTTCATCTGTCGTTTTAGCAAACGAAGGAAAATAGCAATCTTCCTTGACAACAAAATATTGAATTTAACAAATTCAATAATCCCTTTGGTCTCTTTGTGCAAAACATGTCTACGTTTAGAAAATAAACATAGTTTTATCTGTCACTGTGATTTCATTTAAAAATGTGTATTTTTCATATTGAATATGACGTAACGAACGAATAACATAGTCAGACAATCGTGATTAAATTTTAGAGACGTCTTGTTCACTTCATATGAATAATGTTTAGTTAAGTTAGAAAAAAAGCTTCTATTTTTCTATTGCATTTCGCCAAAATTTCAAGTCAAAGGCATGCATGACCGAGACTGAATATGTGAATAGGCATGTTTCAAAAAAGACTTTTATTTTCAAAAGAATATCGATTAATAAAAGTGATGTTATTCTTAACATCGGTATTAAGAACCTTTTTATGAAACGACTACTAGTAAAATACGTTTATATTTGTTAATAACGTTTATATTTGTTCACGTATTTTTTCTACAAAACTTGTTTCCTCTTCTTTTTTACCACTAACAAAAATCCGCGATTTCAATATAACATTTGACGACACCTTAAATAATTTCTGAATTCTCTTCTGCTTTAAGACAATAAAATGAAATATAAAAATATGTTTAGTTAAGTAGGAAATAATGCTTCTATGTTTCTAATGCGTCTTGCGAAAAATTCAAGTCAAAGACATGCATGACAGAGACTGAATATGTTAATGTGCATGTTAGAAAACGACTTTTATTTTCAAAAGAATATCGATTAATAACAGTGCTGCTATTCTTATCATCGGTATTAAGAACCTTTTTATGAAACGACTACTCGTAAAATACGTTTATATTTGTTAATGACGTATATATTTGTTCACGTATTTTTTTTACAAAACTTGTTGCCCCATTTCTTTTATCACTGCATCAAAAATCCGATATTTCAATATAACGTTTGGCGACAGCTTAAATAATTCTCCCCTGCTTTAAGCCAATAAAATGAAATATAAAACACCTTCAGATTGTCCATATTCATTTAAAAAATAATTACTCACTGATTGAAGTTCTCGGCCTTAACAGCCATTTGCAGTTTATTGAAAACCAAAAAAATATTTTTGGATGGTAAGATATTTTTGAGATAATAATGCTTTATTACTAATTAATCCATAGTTAGGGGGAAAATGTTGATTCATACCTTTCCGAACATTATTTGCACGCAAGTGAATATAATATATCCAACTGGAAATGGAAGTCGGCTCTTCGATTTAGAATTCCGAAGTATTATTCATTACACCAGCCGTGTATCCACGCTCATATCACCTGGTATTTCCAAGCAGTCACCCATGGAGGTACTAATCAGACTCTACATTGTTTATCTTCACTGATATTGCGGAAACCGGTATTTCAACGTGATATGGCCGTTTGAAATCATAATTTAATTAAACGATCAAAACAGGCGGTTTTGGTAGACTAGTAATGATTGGTTTTAAAAAGATGTTAACCTTGATTTCAACTCGAATTAAAAGATGAAAAAAATTCCGACACATTTCTACCATTTTCTTTTCTTATACCATAATAGTTCTCTTATAATAAATAGTCATGTTTACTGCTGTTGAATAGTTATAGGTCAACTACATTAAATGATTTTACACGATTATTTTATTAAGAAGTTAAGATTGTTTAGCAGAATGCTTATATCAGTATTGTTTGTGGATCTTGAAGATTGTGAAAATATGTTGTTGAGTTTGCGTAGGCGCCATGTAACAGAAAATTCATCGCTTTAATCAGCTTGAAGCGGACAAAAGTTCATGCAAATCTATTGGGCCAATAAAACATATGAGATTATAAAAGAATGTAAAAATGTAATTTCCTAAGTAGGAATTGTTCCGTCTCATTATTACGAGTTTAAAGGGCTTTGGGAGATCATTTTAGTTGCAAATTATCTAGCTTTTGTACACTAAAAATATAGCAAAAACATCTGCTGAAATAATTAAGTCGAGATTTGAAAGGGGAATAAATTCAATTAGAGGATAACTAGACGGCTGGCAATTTCTTGAAACAGTGTCCAATCCACCCAAAAAGAAGTCTGCTACTTCTGTTAGTGCTTTAAGTGCAATGTAAACCGGATGACCAAAAAAAGTTAGACATGACTGTGCGCTTTCCTGAGATCCCATTTTCCACTGACAAATGGAGTGATTATAATGAATCATTTCCAAGGTCTACTGCTAGGAAAGTTATATCATTGTCGAGTACCAGACAATCCTTATCATCAGAATCCTTCGGCCAGACATCTCCCATTCGTCCCAGTATTGAGTACATCAGTTCTCTACTAATAGTTTCTTTTGTCGCACTTCTCGCCTGTGGATCACACTTCCGATTTCTTGCTTCCCTGCCACCTTCAATCTTCAAAAATTTAAATACAACATCAATCTTCATCATTTGTTATTCACGTTCTTTTTCCTCACTTCTCCTCAAGACTACTCACTCTTTTTCACTGTCTGTACACACCTGTGTCCTTGTAGCAATATTTCTGATAGCCATCTTGAAGAAGATGAAATCAGTTCAACTTACGCTCGTGACATGGAAGATGATGCTGTTATCTCCTACGTTGACAATCATGAAGATGATAATTTGAGTGACACATTTTGAACAGAACTCAGTGATTTTTCAGTGATACATTTGACGAATTATAATACAGCATCTTTTCAAATATTATGTTAATTAAAACTGACAATAAGCGGGTAAGATCTTTCTATTTCTATAAAAAGACAAGCCCAACAAGCAAAATTCTTACTCTACTGAGAGAAACGTTTAAAATTGAGACATCTAGAAGAGTAATATTAGTCTTGTTTTACAAGATTACACCCATGTAATTTATTTTTCATTTTCTTTTTGCAAAACGATCAATGTTTTGCAGATGCTTTCATTATCAAAATTCGGCGTCATAACTGGTTTTACAAAAGTCATGAACCTACTCATGTTGCCATACTCCATCTGCGACTTTTCACTCATCAAAAAATAGTTCATTTTTATATTATTCATACGAATAAAATTGAACCGTAAAAAATAAAACAAACGCTGTATCCCATAGATATGATATTCAGTGCCCCTTTTTTTCGTGCGAATGTAGACGAATATCTTTTTAGGCTAAGATGTTCTAACGACTTCATTTCGTTTTGAGCCTAAGAATATCCTATAGACACACGGTCAAATATGAATCGCTATATATTTTTTAAATAAGCCCATAAAAATGAGATAAATGAATAATAATAATAATAATAATAATAATACATATGCCTCTGTGTGTGTGTGTATATATATATATATATATATATATATATATATATATATATATATATATATATATATACATACATATATATATATATATACACATATATATATATATAAATATATATATATATGTATATATATATATATATATATATATATATATATATATATATATATATATGCATGCGTATCAATTCATGATATTACTGGCGTACTTGGTAGAAATTTAACAATATTTATATTACTGTCATAACAAAATGTGGTTTGGTTAGCATGCTTGTCTCGCTAGAGATCAATTACAGCTGAATATTGTGTCCGATCCTCATTGGGTGACACAGGATTGAAGCCTTATGCCACATCTAGAAAATCACCATAGAAAGAAGCATGAGAAAATGGCGAAAATCTGTTGAAATAAATAGATGTCATATTAATAATAAAAATGTACTATAAATATTAAGAGTTTATTTTCATTTCACTGAAGTAGATGTTAAACACATGAGGTATTTATCGTCTCCTCTATATTCTTTCTTTCTTCCTTTCCTTCTTTCAGTGATACCAAACAACGCCACTGACATGTCTTTTCCGTATTTCTCGCAATGAAAAGGGAATAGTGTATTATTTACGATAAATTCAAAGAAGGTAACGCACGCGCTAAGGAAACATGAGGATTAGTGTGCGATAATATATATATATATATTTGTTATGAAAACACTCCCATGAGTGCTCAGGATCGCCTCGTCAGTGATGTTATGACTTGGAGTCATGGCAAGTTTCGGGTCTTCCAACATCATACTTGCTCGCCCAAGAGACCCTACCGAAACAGTACTATTCCGGCAGGCGATCCTGAAACAAACAAAAAAAAATACGCCAAGCACGCAACAAATGGACTCCGCCAATAAAGCCACTGCTGTCCAATCAGCGCCGACTTACGTCACTTCCTCCTCAGCTAAGACGATACAAAAAAAGGCTCGACGGCCAGCTCGTCTTTTTCTTCGTCTTAGTTTGAACACACGGATCGTCCTTTATCTTCAACGAACAGTCTGACATAACAGGTAAGTAAAAACAAGAAAAGTTTCCTTTCAAATGACCACTAATATTATCAATATACACACGTACATATACATATATATATATATATATTAATACATGTTTCATTAAATAATATAGATAAGTGTTGTCTATATATTTTATGTAAGTTTTTTTTCATATAGTCTGATAATCTTAATAACATTATCATTAAACAATGAAAGAAAATCACAATATTGATACATACTTTTTTTAAATCCAATCTAAGCTTTCGGCTTACATAAGCCATTATCAAAGATGACAATTACACAATATATTTATGCAATACACGAACAAGAAATGGATGATAGTATTATTTGTTTACATGGATGATTTCCAAGCAACGATAAACACGTGCATATAAAACGCTGAAAGCGAAAATCGCACAACAGCTCATGACGTCACACATGACCACGCGAGAGTGAATCCGATGAGTATTGAGTATGGAAAGCCGTTGGTATGAACCAATGACTTCTGTTACTAATTATAGGCATTTAAGGATATTTTTGGAGATTTCATAGTTTATTTTGTTCAGGTTAGGTTTCAACTGTTTTATGTATATAGCTTCAAGAATTTTTAGTTTTTGTTTATTGTTTTCATGTTTAAGTATAGTTGTGGTTTCCACGAGGATTTTCCGGAGTTGTGTATGCGGCCAGGCATGTTGTTTTAAATGCCTAAAAAATATATATATATATATATGATGGTTATGATGATGATGGAATGTCCGGTCGTTTTCTATATATTAGTGTCATTCAGTTCAGTTTATATTCCTGTACCTGAATCCTTCGCCTTAACTCTCTCAGCAGTGTACGTTTTGCTCAGATGGAATAGCAAAGAAGGAACACAGAACTGAACTGCAAACTACCCACACAAAAGATTTGTTTAGAGTGGTGAAGGCTTGTGTAAAACAAGCCACACTTATTGGAATGTTTGATAATAAGAGGTTGGTGCATATATTTGCTACGAACACAATGAACAATACACCTCAGGTTTTATTATCACGGAGTTATACCTCTCCGGTACTACCAGTGTACAGAAAACATATATATATATATATATATATATATATATATATATATATATATATGTGTGTGTGTGTGTGTGTGTGTGTGTGTGTGTGTGTGTGTGTGTGTGTGTGTGTTTGTAAGTGTGTACCTGTGCATGCATTATTATAATAATTATCCATTTGAGATTAACCCCGAATCTTTGGGGTTTCAGCTGAGCCCTGATAGTTATATCCTAGCTGCTATACGTAGCTTAGAAATCCAATGTTTTCCATTGCACACGCGGTCTTCCAAGAAGCGTCGCAACCTGCGCATTCCAATTGATGACCTGTATCCCCACGGTAAAATATTCTTGGAAATTTATTGCGTTAATCACACAATGTGCAAATTATGTTGTTGCTTGCTTGCATTTCTCCAATATAATCTGCTAGGTCTTGGTAGCTCTGTATTTTAACCTGCCCCGGCATCACAGCGTTCTTTTCCTGAGGAACAGCAATACAGATTTATGGCTGCTCTTGTGTACAAGGGTGATGTTAAGGTGATCACTCTCCAAGCATTTGTCAGTCAAGATGTTCGTATCGCACATGCCTCATTTGCTTATTCTCGATTGCTAATGATGCTGAATGCTCTTACTACTTCTCCGTGTATTGTATTGTTCCTAGTATCTTCAGAGGGATATTTTTGGTAAAGCCATCTGTGTTATTTTAGTGCCAGCTAATTGCAGCCCCTGGCAATGTGTCGCGAACTATCAGTAGGTTTTCCATATATTATTATTATTATTATTATTTTATTTCGTTTGATTCCTGGTGTGTACGCATTTCTTTCCGTGCCTAAACCAGAGACCTAATAACGGAAATGGCATCATTTTATTTTCCACGGAGCAATTTAAAAAGAAAAATCAGGCATATTTTACATAGATAAAGCCCTTCGTAATGCGTAGGCTGTACTTGTGAGAACAACCTTTTGTATTACTTTAATGTATGGGCTACAAAGTATCCCTTCGATGAATATATTGCAATCTTCTCCAGTCAATCTGAGGGCTCCAGCTACAACTGGAATTGTTGATGTTCATATGTGCCAGATTTCTGAAATTTCGTTTGAAAGGTCCTTGTATTTTGATAACTTTTTGAAGATTTTCAAAGATACATTGCAGTTTTCAGGGACTGCCATATCAATAAGAAGACAATATTTCCTTTGCGGTCTCTAAACACGATGTCTGGGCTGTTAGCGTTGATTGTTCTATCTGTGTGTATTGTGAAGACCCATAAAATTGTTACATGTCGTATCTCCATAACCGGGTCTGGATAGTGTTCATAACATTTTTTTGCAGTTTTCTTTCCGTAGAAGTTACAGATTTTCAAGTGCAGATATTAGTCCACTCTGTAATGTCGTGTTTTATATTCATTGGGTGCCAATACCGTGAAACCTGATACAAGATGGCCAAATATTTCTGAATATTTATCACAGAATATGCACAATTTTCAGTGAGTGCTTGATAATTTCTAATTAGCAAGTATTGATCATGTGCAGCAAGAATAAAAACCTTCGTGTGCGGCTTTTAACCCTGCACTACGTAGCCACTGATGGGTACGTAATTTGTCTACATTTGCGAGTTTGTTACGGGCAGAGTATTGAGCGTGACGTGGTTTATCTTTCTATTGTTTCTGTATCTGGTCGGTTACATTTGCCTTTGCTTTCTATTTTTAAGGATTTTGCAGCTTCAGTCGGTTTATCGTGCTTTACTGTATTTCTACACTAATTTGAAATTCTATTTTGAAAATGATGGTTTTGTTCATAAAGGAATAAAGTCACTTGCTACTTTCTGGTTCTTTGATGCATATCATCATCCAGTCTTCTGTAGTTTCCAGGTATCTTTGTAGGCCAATTATTTTAGTTTTGTAAGACATTTCTACTTGAACTAGTACTCTGCTTCCTTCGGATCTGAACACACAGAGGCGGTGAACATCAGCTTTAGGATCATGCCGGCGGTAGCAGTTGAGAAGCTTTCTCGTTTTGGTGTCCATGTAGAGTCGTAGATTGAGTACTTGTTTAGTTTGTAGCAATAGCTATTTATGATTAGTTCATGCGTTAGGGGATTAAGAACGGACAAAACAAAAGGGCTGACAGGGAGTCTCCTTGATAGACTACACATTGGATATTCAGGTGTTTGGAAATGGCAGAGCCTCTGGTATGATTTAGGTATAATTTGGTTTGCCACATTCCCATGATGTGTTTAAGGAAAATTACTATCATCGGGGAGACTTGTAGATTTCCAAAGTCTTAAGGTTCCAAGAATGTGGCACGCTATCAAAGGATTTGCGGTTTTATTATTAGAATATCCTTTGATTTCTGTTGTATACGCATTGTCTTCCGGGTCCCAGGCAAAGACATCAGGTCAGAAATGGCTTCATGGCATTTTCCACTAATCATTTTTGTAAAAAAAACAAAACAAAAATATGACAAAACGAAACCTAAGATCACACAGTATTTACATAGATAAAGCACTTCGTAATTGTTGTGGTAGGATCCACCTAATCTGCATAGGTGACTACCGACTATATAAATAATGGTTGGTACCGGAAGACGGAGGGAGCGAATACAGAGATCCAGCTAGAGACTCTGCCCGACTGCGACTTAGTCAACACATTCTCCAGGAACGGTCTTCCCAGAAATATACAGAAATACTAGATGTAAATATTGTGTACACTTTCTTGTTATAATACATTCTTGTTCTAAGTACATTTTGTGTTACATTATTATTCCAAGCATTAGTCGAGACTCAACAGTAATGTCTGAGCTGTATTTGTGTGTACGATCATTTGTGTCTCTTTAAGGCATAGGCTACCAGGAATCCCTTCAATTTGTATCGGAGCCTATTACAATCAATCAGAGTGGTCCAACTATAACTGGAATCCATGATGTCCGCATGTGCCATGTTTCTAAGATTTCCACTCCAAGGTACTTGTATTTTGATAATTATTAGTGATCCTTGAAGTTTGATATTATTATTAATTTTATTGTTATTAGACATTTATAAATATAAAATGTCACGCAGTTCCGTAGTAATAGATTATTGCAATTCTGCTGTCACGTTCACGTGATATTTTTTCTGTAGTATTCTAATAAGCATGTGATGACTAGACAGAAATTGTCGTGAAAATATTCAAAGTATTGTTTGAAGAATTCTACACCTACCAATTCTATAATGACAGAATAAGTTGGCAATTTATGGTCTTTTCTTCATTTTAGCAGGGTATTCGTTTTATCTTGACAACCCCCACCAGTTGACGATGACGGCACCTTTGAAGTCTTACACATCTATTTGATTTATGTCATATGTGTGACAAACAGTTGAAACTGCAAAATAATACTCTTTGGCTTATAAAAGAACATTTTGCAATCCGATCCAAATGACAGAGCTCTGACCTGATGTGACAACTGATGACAACTGGTTTTCGGGGAGAATTTGATGTGACGATTTACCAAAGTGATTTAATTAATTTGATGTGGCATTCTTTTCAGACACATATGGCAACACGTCTTGTATTACAAGCAAGTTTAACCATAATACCATTTCAATGTAAAGTGTTTATTAATGAGCAACACTTTTGGGATATGGGTAGAATGTTGATGAATTACAATCAAGGGAATATTGCTCAAATCTAAAATAGTAAAAAGGCGTGGAGGGACAGATGTAGATAAAGATGGATTTATTTAAAAAAGCAAACGGCATTCACGTGATAGGAAGATGGTAATGAGAATTGTGATATTAGCCGTTTCCTTACAGGAGAATATTAGGCATTTATTGAGCGAAGAGTTAAGGTTACTGCCGGTTGAAATGTATATAATTTTTGTCTTAAAATTTTTTAGGAAAATAAGGTTGTCCAGTCCATTAACCTATATCGCTCTTTTTACTATTGATCGGAGCATACTTCCTACATTGTTGTTTAAGTTAGTGTGGGAAAATTAACATCTTGATTATACAATAATTTTCAGTATTATTTACATGTGGTACACGTTTTATTTGTTGCTTCTATTTGAAGTCGTTAAATGATGTCAATGTCATCATCAGAGTCTTGCTTTTTCTGAGACAGAAATTGCTATGTTCATCATCTTCCTAAGATAAAATTGTCTTTATCTGAAAATTAATTTGTTTTACGTGAGAAGTGAAAAACTTTGACTTTATATATTATAAAATTTATTTTTTTTTCATTTAGGCTGGCGTGCAAACGAAGACACCGATGACGAAATCGTGCTAATGTCGAAAGTACTCGGAATAAAATACATATGTATCAACATAATAATTTTCTTTCTTCTTTTAATAAGGATACTAAGAAATGTGTCAGTAATTACGAGAGGATCATATTAAAAATGAGTATATACAACTTCACTATATTATTTAATGAGACATGTTTTGATATATATAGTTTTGTCTACTTATTTTTAATAGGACCCGCTAGTAATTACGTACACACACACACATGTATACATACATACATACATACATATATATATATATATATATATATATATATATATATATATATATATATATATACGAGCGTCACCAATAAATAAGGTGAATTTTTGGTATAAGGACTTCTAATACAGATAGTAGCTTACTCTTTTTTTTGTTTTAATTCTTTTTCACATGGATTTAATTGCTTTTGCAGATTAAAAAAAAACTTTGAGAGTTTTGGCGATTAACAAAGATAGCCGACCAAGAAGCATGCTCTAGGATTGAACAGCGGTCATTTATCAAGTTTTTGGTTGATGAAGGGTGCAAACCAGTTGAAATTCATAGGAGAATGTCAACTGTGTATGGTGCCACATGTTTCAGCCAAAAAATGTCTACAAGTGGGTTAAATTGCTTAAAGAAGGACGGAGCAGTGTTGAGGATGAAGACAGACCTTGGAGGCCTACAGAAGTGAGGTCTCCTGAGGTGATCGAGTCAGTCAATGACCTCATTCAGTCTGACAGAAGGGTGACAGTGGATGACATTGCAAGGACTTTGAGCTTATCTGTTGGGACAGCACACAAAATTGTCCATGATTATCTTAGCTACTTGAAGGTCAGCTGCCGGTGAGTGCCAAAGATGCTTACTGCAGAGCACAAACAGAGGAGGGTCGAGTTGTCCCAGCAGTTTCTCTCCCACTTACAGTCCAGACTTTGCCCCTTCAGACTTTCACCTGTTTGGTCCCTTGAAAGCGTTCACGACAGGCACGAAGTTTAAAAGTGACGATGAAGTCTAAAGTGTTGTAAGCGACTGGCTGAGACATCAGTCCAAAGATTTTTACGCTGAGGGAATACGGAAGCTTGAGCACAGATGGGAAAAGTGTGTGGCAGTGCTGGGAGACGACGTTGAAAAATAAAAAAAAAGTAAGCTTCTATCTGTATTAGAAGTCCTTATACCGAAAAATTCAAATTCACCTTATTCATTGAATGCCCCTCGTATATATATATATATACATACACACACACACACACACACACACACACACACACACACACACACACACACACACATATATATATATATATATATATATATATATATATATATATATATATATATATGTATTGTTATTTAATTGCATAAACTATTTGCTTTTTGCTTTAATGTACCAGGCAACCGGTAAGGATGAAGGATAAGGTCAAATACAAGAGGATAATTGTTGTTCACGTTTCCTTTGCTTGGAAATATCTGTTGAATATCAACTAATTTCTCCGCGCAATCAAGAAGGTTATGAAAAGGTCAGAATATTTGGCTTGATGTCTGAAGTGAAAGATTTTATGTATTTCATCACACCAGGGAATATTAACATAAGATTTAAAAAAAGGAAAAACCATCAGTTGTTAACTCGACACTATTTCAGGGATCATATTTGAATTAAAGCCATTTTCTCCGAAGTTCTCATTTCACGATTTGACTGTATAAGTTCACAGTGACCGTATATTTTCCCTAAACGTTCATCAACAGTAGATTCTTTGTTAACAAGTGCAACGTTTTATCACGTCAAAGAATTGGCCAATTTACTGCTCTTTGTAACAATGTCAAAATATATGCGTCATACTTGATAGTTTCAATATCAACTTCTATACTAACTTCACACGTGCCTAACATCGTAGGCCAACATAATAATTCATTTTGGAAACAATGTCTTATTTATAGTTGTGACTCTGCCATTTTAACATATTTCATTATGTGGGGGAAAATAACTGAGACACCCTGAAGAGTCATGGCACGTGGAACTAGAACAGTCTATCCCGCTGGACGAAATAAACATTTTATCTTGCGTGTTCCTAAAAGAGAATTGATTTTGTTAATTTAATTGTTGAAACACATATATCGTATATACTGTCGTGAAATCACAACTATTTAAATTATATATGAATTCACATGGTATCGAATAGATTTTTTTAGAAAATACTTAAATTATTTAACGCATCATTATTTAAGTTGAGATGCAAAGTAGTTATATGCCATTAATTCTTGAGAAAGACAGAATTAAATTGAAAAGCTTTTGGAAGTTTAAGAAATTTAGTGAGTCTCTGCATAATTTCAATCTTAAAATATGGAAATTAGTCAGTCAGATATAGAAAAATAATCTAACGCATATCAGTCAAATTTTGCTTATTGTGACTATATATTGTATACCCCATCTCTTTTGGGGAAGTGCTTTGTCTGACGGAGACAATTCGATAATGTTGTATCTTCTCGCTCTTTTCTTTCTTTTCTCAGCTGGGTGATCGCTAGTTGGTTTATTCGGGGATAAAATGAGAACTTCAACAAATGGATTTTAACCTTATCTATTTTATTAAGAACGTTTACATGTACATTTTTAACTAGCCACTGGGATTGCCAGCTCCCCGAGACACACAATAACCACGTCTGTTGTCACTGTAAAATGTGTGTGCGCTTAATCTGTGCAATTTTGATATTTTAATTTTTTTATATCGAGATGCCCAGCGGAAAGTGCCATAAATGCCATGTTTCACCTTAGGTCTCTGGTTGGGATCCGGACGGAATGAGTATGCAGCATAAAGCAAGGGAAATAATAATAATAATAATAATAATAATAATAATAATAATAATAATCATAATAATTACAACAACCACAATGATAATAATACTCCTGATAAACAAAATGAGGTCATTATTCCAATATTTTTCAACAGGGAAGAGAAGAGAGCGATATAAGAAAAGAAAAGGAAAAGAAAAAACACAGCGTTTGACAATGTTAAACAATATTTCAATCAGATATTCTATTGAAATATTGATTAATATTGTCAAACACTACTTTTCTTTTTCTTTTCTTATGTTGCGCTCTTCTCTTTACTGTTGTAATAGTAATAAATGATAATACTACTACTACTACTACTACTACTACTACTACTACTACTACTACTACTAATAATAATAATAATAATAATAATATGTGGCACATGGGAAAATCAACGATCCCTGTTGTAGTTGGAGCCTTAGGATTGGTTGTAAAAGATTCCAGTAGACTAATTTGACTTTGGAGCCTTAGGATTGGTTGTAAAAGATTCCAGTAGACTAATTGAAGGGATCCCTGGAAGTCCATGCCTCAAAGAGATACAAAATATTATTCTGACAATTACAGCCCACACTTTACGAAGGGCTTTATCTATGCAATATTTTTTTTTCAGTGGAAAGTGTCATGATAACATTTCTAACCTTACGTCCCTGGGTGGGACCGGGAAAGAAATGTGTAAACGGCAGATATCAAAGGAAATAATAATAATAATAATAATAATAATAATAATAATAATAATAATAATAATAATAGTAGTAGTAATAATAATAATAATGATATGCATTTATCAGTACTGAAAGTAGAAGCAATGAGTCAACTTCAAAATCGGCTGTTGCGTTTATTTTGCACAAATTCTTTTGGTAAAATCACGAATTCGTCAATTCACCACTTGGTATCTGTTAAAGGCAAAGTTTAATGGGTTAACTAGCCGTAAGTGGAGAAGAGTCAAGGAGAAAGCAAATTAGGAATACAAAACTATTAAGAATATAACGGAAAACCACTGTTCTTTATTTCGCAAAATGTTATGACAATTCACTGATAACAAAAAACCGGAATCTTTGATGTGCCATGATTACCTACACCCTGAAATAGCGTGGCATTATATACAGAAGTCACCATACTTTTAACACAAGATAGAAGTGAGAAAACTTAATCAAAGTAGAAAATTGATGATTAAGCATAAGACCCTGAATGACGTTGATTAAATGGATATGAATGAAACTCAAATAGGGTTGAAGGGAACTCATTATCAATAAGAGGTCTGTCGATTCCCGACAAGAAGAACGGTATCTTATACTAGCAAAAGTAGAGACGGCAGAATGACTGCAAAATGATACGGAATAACTTAGAAAAGAATAAAACAAGCAATAAGAAAAACGCCAAACAAGAAGCCAAAATGGGAAGGAAAACTTATGCATTCATATCGCAAGTAACCCAAAAGACACTTAAAGATGTGATGACATAAATGTGTTAACGTCGAGGAAATTTAGATAGGAAAGGCAGCCAAGATAATTTCTGTTAGAATTAATCTTGATAATGCAATGAAAGGCGGGACACAGGCAAATGGTAATATAGGTTATGAAGGGATCGAGACGGTGCTGTCAGACACATGATAAGCGAAATTTCTCTCAGAGGAGACAGGAATGTCTAATTGTGATTGCGAAAGGCGACCCATGGAAGTTGCGCAAAGAAGTGCCAATCCATCATGGCTATCAATGCGATTCTGACAAACAATAGTTTTGTCGTAGAGAATAAAAAAAAACAAACATTTTCTCTGAGACTGACATATGAACAGATTACACAAACTTGGCTAAAATATCAAATCTCCTCCTTATAAATGAGAAAATAATTTGTCAGATTGATGATGTCATTATTCCGAAAAGACAGGGAATAAACTGACAAAAGTGTAAACCTAAAAAATCTTTAACATGAAATATTAGGAAATAGCCATGCAGTTAATCCATCAAATGATTGTTTATAAATCCGTACACACACATACATACACGCACGCACACACAAACACACACAAACACACACGCACACACACACACACACATATATATATATATATATATATATATATATATATATATATATATATATATATATATATATAAATATAAATATATATATATATATATATATGTATAAGGTCAGCCAATCTACCAGTGATCTCATCTCATAATTCTCACTCTTGGTCCATATGTGTCCATATGTGGCCTCCTTTGTAATTCAGTAGCGGGTCTTAAATGCCGCTTAAGATTATCGCACAAAATTTCATAACTGAATGAACGAAGATGTCATATCCTCATACGTCGAAACCGACGGGAGAGTCAATTATTATTATTATTATTATTATTATTATTATTATTATATATATATATATATATATATATATATATATATATATATATATATATATATATATATATATATATATATATATATATGTACAATAAAGGTGACACATCCGTTGGTATATAATTCAAGTGGACCCTTGTAATAAAAAATATTAAAACTGATCCAGAAATAGAGCTAAATGTATTTATTATTACAAAACAAATAATTTGTACACAATAAAATACAAAATCACCTCATATGGAGAATAAGCTTATTTCAACCGACGAAATTCGGCAGTATAGACTGAGTTCTTGTCGGAATTAGAAATTTAACTGTTACAACCACAAAAAAAGTCGCAAAACTAATAGAGTATTTATCCATTCCAATATTTCAGTCAGACCAAAGGCTCGAAAAAGTAGTCAGGTGGAGGGTGGAAGGTCTTAAAGAGAAGAGGTCTTATAAAATTAAACCCGGATATTAACCATATGACATTAAATTGGGATTATATGAAGAATGATATGTTAATTTGAAGCAAAGACAGGAATAAAAAGTGGGGGTAAAAAACTTATATTATATAAACTTATATTTATTTTAATTTTAAAGTTTAATTTTATAAGCCCTCTTCCCTTTAAAACTTATACCTTCCAGCCTCCACTGACCACTCACTTGTGCGTTTCGTCTGATTAAATATTGAAATGGATAAATTCTGTATTAGTTTATCGGCGATATTTTTGTAGCTGTCACAGTTAAATTTCTAATTCCGAAAACACGAACTCAGTCTATACCGGAGTTGAATAAGACTGACGAATAAGTAATTTTGGATTTTATTGTGTACTACACACACACAGATATATATATATATATATATATATATATATATATATATATATATATATATATATATATATATATATATATATAAATGATATGAAAAATCGTTAAAATATCTCATAAGTACTAATATATTCCCCAAGGATTTCAGTAAAAACATAAGATGAATATATATTTAATTTAATACAGCCACTTAACATTGGCATTGACTCTTCTCCGTCAACTAGTATTTTGGAAAATACCAACATTGTATATGTTTAAATATCCTTTGGGAGATGGTATCTCTGACAAAAAAAACAAAACAAAACGAAAAGACTTAGTACATATATTGGTTCGTAACGTAATGAGGACGTCTTACACTTCAATTGTCGGATATAAGTTCTATTGCACAACATCTAAAAACGCATTCCTATTGACTTTCACAATACAAGAAAATAAATGTTTATAACACCAATATACTACACCACGAAAATAATTAAAAAAAATTTAATCGATCGAGGCCCTGTATAAGCAACCTACTAGAACTCAACAAAATATTTCACGAGAGTAACAGTAACGTGATCAAGTGCTTATAACAAACATTTAATGTCATTTTGAATGCTACCAATTTCCGGCCAGCTCCCTTATATTGTGACGCTTGTTTCGCAAGAAATCCCATAGCTACAACGGATACATTTTAAAATATGATTATGTCAGAACGGGTACACGTGTGTTTTTAAAAAATAACCATCACCAAGAAATGCAGATTTTATCAGAATTGAAATAACTTTGTCTTTGTAATTTAAACCTCGGGTATGATCTTGGAGGGAATCGAAAGTACTTGGACAGGAAAAACTTACGGCGCCATCCCCGATTAATTTAAATCTGGAAAGGATCGTTATAAAGATGGACATAACATGTCTATATTATTCAATGAAACACACACACACACACACACACACACACACACACACACACACACACACACACACACACACACACACAAACACGCGCGTACGTGCACACACAGACACAAACACACACACAGACACACACAAACACAAACACGTGTGTACGTGCACACATACACAGACACACACACACAAACACACACAAACACTCGCGTACGTGCACACACACACACATACACAAACACAAACACAAACACGCGTGTACGTGCACACACACACAGACACACACACAAACACACACAAACACTCGCGTACGTGCACACACAAACACGCGCGTACGTGAACACACACACAGACACACACACACACATATTTATGTATGCATATAAATATGGGACATGTACAATCAGTGATCATTTTATTAATTAGACGGGAACAAACGCTGCTTACGTAAATTTATGATCCAGATTATTCGAAGTTTTATTTTTTTACAAATTTTTATAGTTGTGTTCACCCAATATGAGGCCCAAAGACACTTACTTTATGGAATTGGTGAATGAGTTTGCGGCAATGGCGTAGACGGATGGAGTAAGTGTTGCATATTATGAGGATATGTACGATAGTTAGCAGTTCACTCAAGATTTACAGAGGATATGACTGTCGTGATAGGGAAAGAATCCATTCAGGAATCTGTTCCATAATATAATATTTAAATATAACGAAACTGAATAGAATTGGAACTCGATTATTTGATTTTAAATTTAGTATCATTATCCATTATATCATTGTGAACTGTCAGCGTGGGAATCTCTTGCCGTTTTGAAATCTCTGCATTTGAGCAGAGAGGATCCCGGATGAGGCTATACCGAGTCTACTGGCAATTTTGCGGGCTCGGATTTCCCCACATTTAAATTGGCCTTTCTGTCGCATCCTACTTCGCGAGAAGGCAAGTAAATATCGTAATATGCTGTTTAAGTAGTCTACCATTAGTAGTGGTTTACATACTTCACGCTGCTGACGAGTATTGTATTGTATTTTATTGATGTTATAAAGATTACAATTTCATTTCCAACCTCCGTTTTGGTTATTTTACATTCAGTAAATTTCCTAGGTTACAACAATCATACACTCATCCAGCCTTACAACACATGGTATTCACAAGCGGTCACCCACCTAGGTACTGCACAGGATTGACGTTGCTTAAGTTTGGTAATCGTACAAGAATCGGTGTTTCGATTTGATACAGATCTAAGTCACACACACACACACACACACACACACACACAGACACACACAGACACACACACACACGCGCGCGTGCGCGCACACACACAATAGCGTCTGTGTGGATTCCCATTTCAGAATTATATAAAAATGCTAATAGATTTAAATACTGAAAACTCATTACACAGAGAGAAACTCAATTTTTGTGCATTGGCAGGATTACTTGAATGTTTGTATTGACATATATTAACAATACATCTATATATATATATATATATATATATATATATATATATATATATATATATATATATATATATATATATATGTATGTATATATATATATATATATATATATATATATATATATATATATATATGTATGTATGTATGTATGTATATGTATATTAGCTAATAAGCTTGCGATTGCAAAATTTAAATTTTAGATCTAGTAGGATCTTTTTATGTTATTACAAATACGATTATTTCTTATCCACTAACCTGGTTTTCAATCAGCTTTTGACCAGGTTGTTTGTTCGATCGTTTGTCACACAAACGAAACTAAAATTCTCACAATTAATTACTCACATTTTTCGTTTATCTATTCGAGTATACAACATTACTAAATAATGTTTAGCGATAGTTTGTCTACTTGAGTCAACAGTCGCAACAAACTTCCAGCGTTTATTTCAAAGGTCTACACCTACAATTCATACACACTAGACCCCATATTTTTGGAATTCATTTCTTTCAATTTGAAAGAAATATAATTATCCAGTAAATAAGAATGATTAAAATTTGTAGATCTGTGTTTGAAGATTAATTGAATTCTTCGTTTATAAACGCTTATTACACTCTCTCTCTCTCTCTCCATATATATATATATATATATATATATATATATATATATATATATATATATATATATATATTATGAGATGGACAAAGTCCGAGAATTATTTTAAGACATTTATATGTTTATACATTCTTTTATAGATACAAAAAATATTTAAGTCAATGCAAAATTGTGAGAGTTTCATGGAAGATTAAAGTTTAAAGACACTAAAATCGACCTTGCTAACCGAACGCTCTTCTGTGGCCGAAAAGGTTAAGGCACGTCAGGCTATATGACGGTTCCGTATAGGATACAGGTTCGATTCCTGTCGGAGGAGAATAATTTCCTATGAAAATATCTCGGACATTCAGGCCGGTAAATGTTGTTTAATACTGTTTATTATAAAACGCAACATTTGCTTAAATATTTTATCTATAAAAAGAATGTATAAACATAAAAATGCCTTAAAAAATATATATATATATATATATATATATATATATATATATATATATATATATATATATATATATATATATATATATATATATATATATATATATATATATATATATAGTCCTCATGTGTGTAAGAATGTTTGTTTGCGTGACTGTGCAATTAAATTTTTCGGTCTATTCCTCAGTATATTTCAGCGATTGACCGTAGATTTTCTTTTTTTTTCTTTATTTTTATATGAACTTTGACATAATTAATTCATGCCGAGAGAGAGAGAAAGAGAGAGAGAGAGAGGAAGTGAGAAAGAATGAGAGAGATATTTGTTGTGCGTATGTCTCTGTGTGTGTTCCAATATTTTCGAAAATGTCAAAAGAAAAAAAAATAATTTTAAAACCAATTCATGGAATATCACGGATATTTGGCCAAATAAATCGTTTATGTACTCGAAAACATCCGCCGTGGAATGAAATAGATTTTACTATATGCTTGAATATATATTAAAAAAATATCAACTATGTTTTGACAGGTTTTCTTTTATGCAATCATTAGAAATAAATTCAATACATTGCTATGAAAAGATTAAAAATTGAAAGCAAAATACATTCCCCAAAATAATTTATTCAGATAAAAGCCATGCAAAACTATTCATACCAAACTGTGTACAACAACAAAGGAATCTAATACTATTATTTTCCAATATATTCCATTTTATTTCATCTTATGAAATCCTTCCTCCTCTATTATGTGGCGCATCTTTCCAGCACATAACCATCACCCCTCTATGTCTCCTATTTCACATTGTTCTTAACAGTTATATCACTTTGCTAAGGTATCCATCACTCGTTACGCCATCCACTCACACAAACTCGTCAGTTAAGTGGTTTGCTGCTCCGTATCTCTCTTGCACTCTGTATGAAGGTTAAATTTTCCAAGACTACCTTTCTCAATATCAGTCCATGGAATTTTAGTTGTTATTTACCTAATTCTACATAGACGTGTTCAGTCTGTTACCATTTTCTTTAAGATGTGTTTGTTGCATGCACACTCCGTCCATGTAATATTCAGTACACTTCTGTAGAATTACATGTCTGCTAACTCGAGATTTTCCTCATCCGTGTAGAGATTGTCCAACATTCGCTGCCATATATGTGTATATGGATATCACATAACAATCTAGAACTATTTTCTTTGATTCTAACGATTTTTCCTTTTCTCGGTACCTTGCTTATCTTGGAATGGTTCTTTCGCTTGTCCAATGCGGATTCGGATCTCGATGTCGGATTTCCATCCTATTTTAAAACGCTTCCCAGATATTCAAATTTCTGCACATGTTTGATGTTTATATATCCAATTAGTGACTCACATTTTAGGCTTTTTGACATTCTGAGGAGCATTCTTTATTTCTTCTTGGAGTTGATTGTTAAACTTTTTTTCTATAATTTTTCTACCGCTCTGTACAGGATGTACCCTAGTTTTCCTTCCGAGTCAGGATCAACAATGTGTCTCCTGAATTATTAAGACTACGTCCACCGATAACAAATGCTTTTAAAGTCCCCAATCACTAATTTTTAAAATGCAAATTTATTCATTTGTAATGTCAACAGAAATAGCTAACATGTTTACAAAAATTCCTTATTTGGATACCATTTCATAAATAGTTTTTTTTTTGTAAGAACTACAAGGTTCTTGATGACATGTGTATTCTAGGAACATGGAATATTCTATAACACCATCGGTTTTAATACGAAATTTACCTACACATTCATTGTTTAACAGTGTGAGCTGAAGCATAGTCTTGCATGAAATATAGTTACTGTTATGGTCCAGGTTCCTTGTACCACGGTGATAGTCCAAGGTAGAACCAATGAAGAATAACTCGAACACAGGTATGGGATAACACAGATATATTACAAACAGAATATGTACAAAAGAAGTAGAAGTGTTAGTAATAACAATGAGGTTAGGTTAGAGAGAACTATGCTGTCTCGAAGTATCACTATTCCAATGTTTTGCAGTAATCGTCTGACGCGACTCTGTCTGTGACTGACTGACTCACACTGACGATGTTCAACAGCACGCCCACGTGTGTCGAATGTGGCACAAAGCCGGTTTAATGTGGGCTCACCGAGCCCGTAGGCTCGGCCAAAAAATGCCCGTAGAACCTGTATAAACGGGATCGGGTTGGTCAACCTCCCTGAACAAGGCTCTGCCCTTCGGCGGAGCCTCGTCCGAGTTCCTCTCTGCCCAGAGGCAGGGAGTTCGACCGTCTAGCCGAGTCGTGCAAAAAGAACTGACTCGAAATGACGATGTTCAACAACACGCCCACGTGTGTCGAATGTGGCACAAGGCCTGTTTAATGTGGGCTTTCCGAGCCCGTAGGCTCGGGCAAAGATTTCCCGTAGAACCCGTATAAACGGGATCGGGTTGGTCAACCTCCCCGAACGAGGCTGTGCTCTTCGGCTGAACATCGTCCGGGTTCCTCTCTTCCCAGGGGCAGAGAGTTCCCCTCTGCCTCAGAGGCAGAGAGTTTGACCGTCTAGCCGAGTCGTTCAAAAAGGACTCACAAGAACCGACGATGTTCATTAACACGCCCACCTGTGTCAAATGCAGCACAAGGCCAGTTTAATGTGGGCTTTCTGAGCCCGTAGACTCGGGCAAAAATTGCACGTAGAGCCCGTATAAACGGGATCGGGTTGGTCAACCTCCCCGAACGAGGCTTTGCTCTTCGGCGGAACCTCGTCCGGGTTCCTCTCTGCCCAGAGGCAGAGAGTTCCCCTCTGCCTCAGAGGCACAGAGTTCGACCGTCTAGCCGAGTCGTCCAAAAAGTCTGACAAGAACCGAATACTGCTTCCTCTTGAGGCGCAGTATTTATGGTGTACGGAATAGTTCATTACTATTATGGGTATGTTCCCATAACAGTTACAAAAGTAAAATTAGGCCATAGATAGAGTTCCTCTGCCATATCTGGGTTTTTAAGCTGTATAAGCCTTACTCTCGAGCCTTGACAGTGTTTAAAAGCGTTTACGTGGTCTTGAGTACAATGAATTATCACCCAACTCCTAGCAGGTGAAACATCGCAATTCTCTCGCCATTCTCTCGTCATTTCTGAAGAACTACATTCCTTAGATCAACTATTTCAGACATTTACAGCTATGACACGCACCTATACAGCGTCGAATCATCCTCAATCGATTCGGGAGAACTTCTTCCCAAGAACTGTTATTTGTGGAACAGATTCCCGAGATGGTGATTCCATTATCGCTAATATCTTAGCATCTCCAAGTTTCGAGTTAACCATTACCGACATTCAACAACCTCATTCTTTAACAATCTACTTTGGATGTCTCTTCGGCTTTGTATTGGGAGAAAGATAGTAAAAACAAAAAAACAATTTTGTTGTTATTTCATTTTTGTAATTTTGACCTGTTCCTTTTCTGGATTTTGACCGTTAGGAATTTAATGAGACGACACTCTCCCGTCTTTCGCGTGCAAACCAAGTCAATACTGACCATTCCAGCCATAGTATAGTTCTTGACTAGCGTATTGAGGTCCAAACAAAATAGGTTTAGGTTTCTCCTTTAAGCACACACGTTTTCCCCCAACGGTGAAGGCGACCTGCATCTCCCGATATTCGCCCGTGAATTGTAATGTCTTGTAATGCAGTTTTGTATACTGCGTAACGCAATTAATTAGCTGATTAGACTTTGAATCATGCGACAAAAATTGTAAATGTTCCTAAACCCAACCTTATAGGACCTGACAATTCAGACACAGAAGTTAGACACGCAAAAGTTAAAGCCTAAAAACTGCAGCCGGGATCATCGAATCAATATGCATGGTCATTCCCTTAGCTGCTTAGTAGCTGCTACGCCAGGGCTACATACAGATTTGTATACGGAGTTTTTCTTCTCCTAGACCGGTTACTACCTATATCTAAAGAATCCAAGCTTTCTTACTATTTACCCATTGCTGGGTGGAGAAGTGTTGGATTCATACCTTGCCTAATGGTATAAGTGAATGTAATGAACTTAATTGGAATTCAAACTAGTTTCTCCAGTTCCTGAATTCGAGAGGCATTACTACCTTGCCTCCACAAATAGTTTTGAATAAAACCTCATTACACCAAATTGGTGGTTTTTGCATCTCAAAATTCAAATAGGTTTCGATTTGTCGGCTGAGATTCTATGCTTTCCCTATATTCATTATATCAGTTCGTCCATAGAAAGCAGCCTCGGTCGTAACAAAATTCTTGATCGAAGGATTCAATTGTGTAAAGAATTTAGCAATTTCAAATGTGCTTTTATGATCACGAGGTATTTGTGAAATGTTACCTTGCCGCCTTTGCTTAACCATAATTTACGACATCGTTTGTTCAAAAGTTATAAAGATGGAATCTTAACAACATCACTAAAATGTCTGGCATAGTCTCTCGTTGTGCAGCCTACATATTACGGTACAGTATTATGCATTAAATTCAGATATATGAAGCCAATAATAAATTCGAAAATTGTAACTTGCATAGAATGTTGGAATGCCAAATATATATATAACTGTCAAGAGAGAAATTGCGTAAATTACACATACACCGAAACTCAAAACACACACACACACACATATATATATATATATATATATATATATATATATATATATATATATATATATATATATATATTGGGGTATGTGCGTGTGTGTATGTGCATTAGCTACTCTGCAGCACTACCTGTGATCGTTGTTCCAGTCTATAAATTTCAATGCGTTTTTACCTTGTGAGTTTACTCAGAATATTTTCCTACTCTGAGTTTTCCCAAGCCTCATGCCGGTATAAAAAAAAACGCCCCGACAAATATATACCCACATAGTTTTGAAACCCACATACATTTTGTTAACATTTTGGAATTTTGGATGAGAGTTCAATTCTCATCCACTTATATTCGACATTTATATCTACATGACTTTTACAGATGAGCTAAAAATGTGTGAAAACAATGATGTACTTGTCCCGAGAGACACACAATGTTACTGTGTACAGTTGTATAAGCGTAAAATAGTTTAAGAAGTAAAGTTGGTGAAATTATGCAGGAAAGATAACAGTTAAGTCTAAACTTGAAGAAATCAAGATTTTAGTTATTGGGAAAACATACTATCGGGAGTCTGTTCAGCAAAGCAGTTATTCTAGAGAAAAAAAAATGTCCGAATTGGAATTACTTCTTACTAAAGGAATACGAAAGGAATGAGGATTATTCATCATTGTGTCTTGGCCGCAAAGGGCAGGGCTGACGGAACAAAGGAATATATATCTTCAGAACACGTCATAGAAATAGCGATAGAGCAAGGAAAGATACTCGAAGTTCCATCTGTGTGAAAGGCGTTGTATTGTGGAAAATACTTAATCACCCAAACGCTTTTAAACTTTATCAAGACTGGGAAGCGAGGACTGGGAAGCTGCAGGCCAGATATAAAATTATTCCAGTGGTGAGATCCCTTAAATTAAAACAGTGTAATGAAAATATTTTAAGAACACACTTTAGATTTAGAGCTTCTCTTTTGAGACCAAGTTTTCTAAAAATTATTGAACGGATTAAAGATCCGTGTGGAATAGAAACGGAAATAATTAATGTTTCCTAATACGAGGGTCATTTGATAAATAAGGTGAATTTTTCGGTATAAGGACATCTAATACACATAGAAGCTTACTTTCTTTTCTTTTATTTTTCAACGTAGTCTCCCAGCACAGTCACACACTTTTTCCATCTGTGTACAAACTTCCGTATTCCCTCAACGTAAAAATCTTTGGACTGATGTCTCAGCCAGTCGCTTTACAACACCTTTGACTTCATTGTCACTTTTAAACTTCGTGCCTCTCGTGAACGCTTTCAATGGACCAAACAGGTGAAAGTCTGAAGGGGCAAGGTCTGAATTGTAAGGGGGATGATGGAGCAGTTCCCAGCCCAGCTCGTTGATGGTCTGCACCGTTTGGGCTGCTGTTGTCATGTGTTGTCATGATGCAAGATGAATCCTTCTGACTCATGACCCCTGCGTCTGTCCCAACAGATAAGCTCAAAGTCATTGCAATGTCATCCACTGTCAATCTTCTGTCAGACTGAATGAGGTCATTGATTCATCCGATCACCTCAGGAGACCTCACTTCTGTAGGCTTCCCAGGCCTGTCTTCGTTCTCAACACTGCTCCGTCCTTTTTTAAACAATTTAGCCCACTTGTTGACATTTTTTGGCTGAAACATGTGGCACCATACACAGTTGACATTCTCCTATGAATTTCAACTGGTTTGCACCCTTCAGCAACCAAAAACTTGATAACTGACCGCTGTTCAATCCTGGAGCATGCTTCTTGGTCGGCCATCTTTGTTAATCGCCAAAACTTTCAAAGTTTTTTTTTAATCTGCAAAAGAAATTAAATCCATGTGAAAAAGAAGTAAAACAAAAAAAAATAAAAAACAATAAACTTCTATCTGTATTAGAAGTCCTTATACCGAAAAATTCAACTTATTTATTGAATGACCCTCGTATAATTGCCTCCCTATCCAAATTGAAAGTGATGTATAATGTGGCAAACTAAACATATAAATGGTGATAAATTCTTCAAATAACAAATTTATTGTTTTTTACTGGAAAAAAGAGGGGAAGAAATGTAGATGAATACTTATAATCTAATATACTTTCTTTTCGGTACATTGTGTATATATGCCGGTACACTTCATTTGAGATAAAATTCTTGTAGTGTCTATTTTTTTGTAAGTTTGGGTGTCCATAGATTTAATTAATAATGAATTCTCTAGCGGCGTTGATAAATAGACAGTCACAATTATTGCGTAATTAAGCGTCATAAACATTGACTGCAATTTATTTATTCTTTTTCAGCAATGATATAAATCACTTGGATTCATTTGTGTTTGTATATTTTAATAATAATATGTCTTATTGTTTTGAAATGTGTCTGATATAGAAGGAAATGGTTCATCCAGGTTGTAAAATCGATTATAATTGAAATTTTACACGGGAAAGGGTGTACAAGTGAATTGATTTCGAGGAGATCCCATGTATTTTGAGTTGTCGGTGTATTTTTTTTACAATAATGTTCACCCTGTATAAGGCAGAATAGGTAAGAGGAAGAGTTTATGAGGATTTGTGTCGATGATAACGGTTAAACCTAGACTTGAACAGGTAAAAATCGGGGAAGAATTTCTTGAGAGTTGGTTCCATAAAATATCCGTTCGGGGAAGATATTTTTTGTTTTGTTTTTTTACAGTAAGTTTTACTCAGTACAATGCCCAGGGTCCACCAAGATAGAGGGTTACTTTAATGGGCAGTTTATATGGATAAGAGTGGAAGTTAACGTTTAACTCTAGACTTGAACGGATTAAGATTGCGAAGATCGGGGAAACATCCTCCAAAGCAGTTGTCCGCGTGTAGAGGCTGTTTGAGTGGAAATTTTCACTGGAGGGAATGTGAGTGGTTTCTTACAATGCAAGTAGCATGGCATGTCCTAGCCGAGAAGTTTAGATTGGGCGGAACGAAGGAATGTAGTTCGTTCGAACACTTTCCAGGAAAGTTGCGATAGAGAAGTGAGAGGCATGCCACGTCCCGTCTTTCCAAGGTGGAATATAATTTTTCTCCAACAAGGCCTCGGAGACGTTTCTGAACTCTATCAAGTCAGGAAAATGAGGACTGGGGATCTCTCGACCAAATATGACGACTGTTCTCCATTTTCGTCCTGCCGTCCTGGGTATGACGATAAATTACATCCGCGCCTTGGGTAAGTCGATAAACTACATCCAATAGCAAGACCTCTGATTAGGACGTTTTGAGGAGCGTGGAACCACCTCTTAATTGCTGGTGTTCCCTGGTGCACCCTGACCCAGGGTGGTAGAACCTATAAAGCTTCCAGCTATGGACAAATATTGAACACTTAAAGTGGGGTTAAAATACTTTGAAAGTGTAAAAATAGGTTTTAGTATCAGAAATACAATTTTGTAAAAAAAATTATTATCAGAAATACATTACCAGTAATAAATTTTTCACGGAAAAAAAATATTACCAGTTATACATTGTTTGAAAAAAAAATATTACCAGCAATAAAACATTTTGTCGGCATTAAATAACCCATTGAGGTTGATATGCCGTAAAACGATCCAAACCATTTTCGTCTTGACCTGGTTCTTTACAGATGTAGAGGATAGCAAGATGAGTCGGGTATTTGCTAGAGCCGATAATATTACCTGCATCTTTAGTGATGGCTCATATGTAAAGGTTCCACTGGAGGTCGGGTGTGTATTTGAGGCCAAGTATTTTCTAAAGGCACGGTGCCTCCTCGATGGGACATCCGTTATTGAAACATTCATCTCAACAATGAAATACAAAGGGAAGAAAGGTGTCTCGCTTCAATGAGCCTGTCATGGCGTGTCTCATTTGTAAAGATTAACCCTTTGAGCCCTGCGTTCTTGAAATATTTTAACCCTTCTGCCTGAGTTCCTGCGTCAAAATTCACAAATAATTAGGTTATAATGTGTCACGGTAGATATAAAATTAGTTACAAGTGTTTACACACCGTTCAACCGGTGACAGGGGATTACATCATTTTTCTGTACCACCGTTAAAGCGGTGTTCTGGGCTCAAAGGGTTAAAACTGCTGGAAATAGGGAATGTAGTTCGTCTGAACGATACGGTACTGAGAGCCTTGCATCGTCTCATCTGTAGGAAAGAGGTTGTAGGTTTGAAAATAACCACTCACTCACCAGAGCACGGAGAAGCTTTTTCATTCTGTCGACACAGCAAAGTGAAGACTTGTCAACTCCTGTTCGTATATGCTAACAGTGCTCTATGCTTGATCTGGATCATGCAAAGGTATAGGATAGCAAGATGAGTCAGGTACTTACTTAAGCTCTACAGTGATTCTGTAATTTTCCGCACATCTTTAGCGATGGTATGTACAACTTTCACCTGAGGTCTGGATTGAGCTTAATTACCAATATGCTTTCAAGGTACGGACCTCCTTCAAAGAACACACGTTCGTCGCGATAGACGAACATTCAGGCTTCCTTCAGTGATGGTAAAACATCACTTGATTTCTTTTAGGAAAAGCTATCGCTTAACATTAAATTCTGGAGACAAGTAGCCATTTTTCATTTCTCTGTCTGTAACCTATGCAAAGGTTTTGTATTTTTCTGTGCTACGGACATTTACCTCAGCACAATGT
Organism: Acanthosepion esculentum; assembly: GCA_964036315.1. Classification (NCBI taxonomy): domain Eukaryota; kingdom Metazoa; phylum Mollusca; class Cephalopoda; order Sepiida; family Sepiidae; genus Acanthosepion; species Acanthosepion esculentum. The sequence continues at coordinate 72,063,861 of OZ038475.1, forward strand.
TTAAAAAGAAAGGATAGAAAGAAACAACTCGCCGCCTAGAAGACGCCAGGTTTACCACGCTATAGTGGTCGGATTCCCCGGAGGGTCGAATATACGAATTCGGAAGGAAAATCATACGCCAAACGCCAATTAACATGATTTAATTATAATTAAATTATACATTACAATATTTAGGAAAGACAATGCGAGGAAAGATGTACGCTATACATTTATGTATGGAAAGATCCATGCGTTATTTTGTTAGGGTAAATTTGAAACAAAAACAGCTTCAGTTCTTCTCCTGAAATAAAATAAGATTTTCTCTTTCCCCTTTATCTCTCTCTTATTTTTCTCTTTGTCCCTTTTGCGTTCAAATCAGTTTGTTCGCTCAAGTAGCTGTGTTCTCTGATCTATTCTGCTTTCTTCAATGTCGACTTCGTTAGTCGCTTGTGGAGGCTCATTCGGTTATGGAGATTTGGCGGTATATGAGTCGTATATTTAGCTATGCAGAATTCATAGTTCGTATCCTTCGTCCAATTAAGTATATCACATATGCCTTTCATAGGTGACAGTCACATTTCGCCATTCACTTTTGCCTTTAATGTAAGCTGCATAGTGTTGAGTTGAATTGGATTTCGTCTTTTATCGTGTGATCTCTATTGTAACAATAGAAGAGATATTATTCGCGCAAGACTCGTTTCACCTGATTATGTCCTTGGAAACTATCTGATTTAGGGACGCATTCCTTCACATCAGTTCGGAGAATCAGTTCGCATGATAATTTAATAGATGACCCACCTCCTTCGAGCCTCACTACCCCAACGCGTTTCTGTTGATCTCTTCCCGCTCGATCGTATTTGGTCACGCTATTCGTCACGTGTATCAGAATATATTTGTAGTTGCTGTGGCTGTCAGCCTCCTTTGACCTAATTGTCTTTGCATTCAACGACTGCTGTTATATATCCAAAGAGAGAGGAGGAGTTCCCATGTTATATTATTAGAGAGATGGGAAAGAGTGATGTGTCGTTAAGTGTAGATTTTATGTGTGCATGGTTTGTGAATTGCGGAAAGATTTAACATGTATCCCGGAGATCAAAACACAAATGGTTTTTGAATTTACTGAAACTAACCGCGTGTATTTAACAATTTCCATACTGAGATTTCTGTTTTCTAATATACCCTCAAATATTTAATGTTATTTTTCTGAACTTTGCTATTTATCCTGTTCGCCTGTGTTGAATTGTTTTTTTATATATATCTTTGAATGTCTATATGATTAGGCATTTTACAATTTTTAATTAGTTAATTATTTTTTTGACGATTCAGTATCTCATGGACAATTATCTGCGTCGGTCACAAATTATGTTAACGACATGCAACCGTATTGATGGCAGACACATAAATAAAACAACAGTAATTCCTAGACAATGTAGTAAAGCAAAGATTGGAATGGACTAAACATCAGTTGTCAGAATCAGGAATGTGTAGTATTTATAAATAGTGTCAGATCAAAATGCGAGCTACAATATGGAGATGGCAAAACTCTGGAAGTACAAGAATTTAGCCATCTAAAAAGCGATATATCAGCTGAATGAATATGTAAAATAGAAATCCGAATGCACAGTGGAATATAGACAAATGTATTCCAAAAACTACACCAATATTAAAGAACAGGAAATTGTCCTTAGAAACGAAGAATGACATATTGAAGTACTATGTAACATCAATTATCCTATCATTTGTTTTTGGACAGTTTAGTCAGAAATAAAGTAGAATTTTGAAGGAAGCGAGATGTAGTTCTACAAATTTATGATGAGAATAACATAGACGGAGCATGTGAGCAACAAGTAAGTTCAAGGAAAATGTAAATAGAAAGGATAATTATAATGAGAAAACGAAATAGAGGATTGATATTTTTTCAGCAAATCGCCCCAAGCAAGACGGGAGTGCCACTAGTACGCAAGGGGTTTCAGAGAGAGAGAGAGAGAGAGAGAGAGAGAGAGAGAGAGAGTAAGAGTAAAGAGGAGTGATCCCTATCTTTCTATTTATCCTTTTCCAAGATAAAGAGAAAGATAGGGATCAAGGCCAAGGCATCAAAAGATGTCGATTGACATTACATTTGAATATTTGAAGATTATAGCTATCAGAGAAGCAAGTGATTGGAATGGAGTTCCACTGACGGTAGGTGCGTGATAAGAAGCTGTTGGAGTAGAAGAGGTGACTAAATTTAGTCGTTTCGACAGTGAAAGGGTGAGACCGAGATGCCAACTTAGTAACACGCTTAAATTCATGCAGTTTGGCAACCAGCTAAAGTAGCACGTCGGAGCAGTTTCCATGAAAGTACTTGTAGAAAAGACAGAGGGAAGCCAAAACACGTCTGTGAGACACAACAACTGCAGACGGGATGCCAGATCAGGATCAACCACGTTGCATATCCGTCTCCGGATTTTCTCGAGGACCAGCAGTATTCCATTCAACGTTTATTTATAGATTTGAAGGATGGACTCAGGCGAGAAAAACCTTCTGGCGCGACACAGAGAACCAGCTTTCTTTGTTGTAGATGAAGGATAAATATGTGAAAAGAGAGATTGAAGAATTTGACAATCTGATTTGATATTTTATGATATTCTGTTTTGTTCACATCTCATTGGTTTTCTCGTCACAGATGTTTACATTAAAATTAACTGCCTAGTCCTGTTAACTGTTCTTTATTCTATAAGTACTTGTTGCGTTTGATGATATCTCATCTAAGACCTCTTATCCAGAATTTACACTGTGGTCACACTGCCTGCATGAAGATAGAAAATGAATTCTCTACGACGAAGTTTCAGTAAAACCTGAAACAAAAAATGATACTTACTCGTGTTTTCAGAAAGAGTTAATTGACATTTCTAGAGCACGTAAGGAGGAAAAAGGGCTTGGAAAATTTGACACTCGCAGAAAATTGTGAGCTTGTGCGGATGGTTGGCAAAACAGTGAAAATTAGAAATAGCAAAAATAATTTACTAAGTGTTACAAAGGTAAAAGATTGTTCAGCGCCGTCATCGCCGAAGTCCTGAAGGCACAGTGCGCATAAAAGAATTACTCAGGTGTCTTTGAAAACACAAGTATTATTATGTGATAGACAAACGAACTCATCTTAATAGTTAACTGAATTTCCCTAGTAGATAAATTTCTTAAAGTGGGATATTTAAAAACATTCGTAATTTAAAATGTAATATTTGTCTCGTTCAGTTTGTATTATCCATTCATTCTACGAAAAGCTGCTGAAAAGATCTAATCTAAAGTGAATTCCATAAACTTTCCAAATGAGAAAATCCTGGCGTCACGTTTTCCATTGATTTGAAGTGGCTATATCAAATGAATTGCTTCGTCTACTGCAAGGAAATGTGGTTCACTCTGCCATACCAAAAATTGTTCGCGTCATTTATAAAACCACCATTCGTCCGTTCATTGAATATTGTTGAGAAATCTGGTGTTGTGCTCCTGATGGACATCTCGAAATTCTTGACAAGATACAAAGAAGACTCAGTATCTTTGCCCTCTCTAACCTTCTAACTTTCTGTCCTGGATTAACAAGTTGTCGCACATTTTTCACGTACGATTTCGTTTTCATGTCTTTTTTCCACTGCTGTGTTGACTGTCATAAGTTAACACCTCTCTCACGTGCCAAACATCTTATGGATTGAGTGGGATATTTCCCAATTGATCTCTTTAGCTCCAAGTTGAAATGATGATCCGTCTTCCTACTGTGACCAACTGATCCAGTTTTCTTGTCTAGTTCTCCCTCTTTTATAGATTCATTCACCGTTTTGCTGATGGTTCTTGAATGGTCTTTGAAGATGGAAGCCAGAGTATGAATGTTGGTACCATTACTGAAGGCCTGGATCATTTTTCCTTCACTATTGCTCAAGTGGAAAGACAATTGGTCCAAAACAAAACGATTTTAACCTGTTTTCTTTCTAGCTGAATAACTGAAAGGGTTTTTCAGTGATTCTGACGACAAATGTTATCAACATGGTTAATCGTCTTATCTGAAAACACAGAAAAAGAAAATCAATTAGTACAGTGTTTTTTTGATATAGAAAATTTTGTGGGATGGACAATTAGGCTGTAAGACGATTTGGATATTTTGGGAGTTACACTCGGTAATATATATATATATATATATATATATATATATATATATATATATATATATATATATATATATATATATATATATATATATATATATATACACGTAGCGGGGATAGTTTCATGCTGAAACGCAATATGCGCTTGACCATGAAACTGTCGCCGCTGGGCTTTGACCTTAATGTCCACATTTTTATTTACATAAGCCCTTTCCTTATATTGAGCACTTTAAGACGTCCATCGAGCATACCTTAAAACTATATTTTTATCATATATATATATATATATATATATATATATATATATATATATCAGATCTCTGAGTGTAATTTCCTTCTTACAAATGAATTATGAAATGGTTCGCCCCTGTGTATATGAAACGAGGGGTCTTACATTTGAAACGTCTTAACAGGTGGGACTACAGAATATAAGTATCCAGAATGTCTTCCATAGAAATAGCAATGGGGCAGAGCTTGCGACGAGTTGTTTGTGGGAAAGGGGTAGAAGGATGGAAAATTCATCACCTACAATTCGCGTGAAAACTTGCGAATGGTAACAGGCCTGGAGAGATTATATACATTTATATATATATATATAGTCCCCACTGCGGGCCATTTAAAAATAGTTCGCGCAGCTGATATGTTGTACAAACAGCCAATCGGATGTGCGGAATACGTGGTCTTTCTTCGTAGAATTCTTTAAAAAGGCCAGAGTAACTGTTAGCGTTTTAAAAGTGAGGGGGAATCAGGGTTAGATCTCCCCTGATTGGGTCGATTTGGTGATGGGGAGTATGATGTTGAAAGACCCGAAACTCCCTGATGAACCAAGTCAAAACATCACTGACGACCCCCTCGAGCGCCTACTTAAAAGCGTATTTTTGAATTATATATATATAAATATATATATATATATAAATATATATATATATATATATATATATATATATATATATATATATATATATATATATGTATATATATATGTGTGTGTGTGTGTGTGTGTGTGTGTGTGTGTGTGTGTAGTTAAATTCCCAGATCAATTATATATATATATATATATATATATATATAATCCAATTTTGAGTTGATCTGGAATTTTCCATTAATGAATAATATTTATTTTTTAAACGTACCCATCATTTTATTTTCTATTTAAGTCCATCCTGAGAAAACAGCGTTTTTAAATCTATATGTTATCCTTTGTTAAGACATTATATTGAGGAAATATTCCTTTTTTGCTCAAATTTTTATGCCATTAAACGTGTACACATTTTATTTTTGTTTTGACGTACTTAACCCATGTGACCACTGCTAATTAGGTTCTGTTTGACCTTGAACTACATGCGTAACCCAATAAATAACATCCCGTCTTTTCATTTCCTGGAAAATAAATCAAAACCCTATCGCCTTGTTTTGCAATTCTAAAAGGATATTTAGATTTGTTTGTCAGATTCTTTATTTAAGTTTTCGATTTCATGTGACACATAACAATTAAGGGAGAGAATATGCAACAATTTAAGCCAGCATGCGATAACAGAAAGATAAAAAATGAGTATTGATGTTACATGGCATATTAATTAGCATATATTTCCTCGGGCGTTTAATTCTATGGCAAATGCATTATTTCTTTACTAGAATTAAGAGGATGTCCTTGAACGTGATAAATAGATGAGTTTCCTCTAAGCCAGTGTAGTAGGTTACGCCTAATATCAAAATGTGTCATAAATTAAATAAATACATACATTTACACTAAAATATATCAACACAGTCGACATATCAGTTACATGTTTTGGTAATTTCCCCACTCACTTTACATTAGTGCTAACTAAGCTAATAGTATGTAGTTATGCGTTATCTCTCGATATATGGACACGTGGTCGAGTGGCTATGACATTCTCTTCCTCGTCAATTAGACACAATTTCAAATCTCAACCTGATTTGTCAGATTATTCCACCTTGCAGTACTTTTGAAATGTGCCTAACTCTAGTAGACAAGAGCGTTCGGAGGCCGTCGATGATTGTTCTAGCGCTAAGCCCCAAGTCTTCGTGACCAGGGGTTTGAAAGTAATGGCATTTTCCAAACGGCTTTTCTTGTCAAATTATGCACTATCTCTAAGAAACTGTAACATATTTCCGCTCAGTATATTGCTAGTATAAATCACAGGAGGTTTCTGTGAGTGTTGAATAAACACGAATGTGCCTGAGCAGCTATCGTCAACCGCAGACGTGTGTGTTCGCAAAACGAGTAGCCGGTCATTATTTGACGAGATAATGTGTTCGTTCTAAACTCAGTTCTGTTACCGAGTCTAATGTGACCTCTCCAGAGAGCAGGCATCGGATGCCTTGCGTTGTCCAGATATAATGCCCCCACTCTTTATCGTATCGATAACTTCTGAAAAATTACATGAGAGTATATTTGGAGCCGGTTTGTATGCAGGGGGTTGCTGGAAGTTTATCAATGTTGACAATCCGTGTTTTAGTATGGTGTTTCTCCCTTAACCTTTTCCGTGTTTAGATATGGCCCAATGCCGACTGTAGTCGAGTTCACAGAATCATTGGGAACATTACCTTACTTTCGTATATGATCCAACACAGGTTGATAAATACAATTTTGAATTTAGATTTGCCCTCCTACATTGACTAACAGCCAATCTTACATTTTAACCAGTATCTGAAGTACGAAGGCTAGGGTCCATTTATTCTCATGTATATATTCACGTCAGTGATTGTAACGAACACAGCTGGAATTCGAACTCAGCTCTCTGATTTCTGATCCCGATGCTCTGGCCATTACACTTCTCGAACATGCATAACAAGCAAAGCCGTGATGTTTTAAGATCAGGACTGACAAGCTCCTTATATTGAAGCTTAATAAGTAAGTGAAAATGCTTTTTTTTTAAACAGACACTAGTTAACTATATAAAAATAATACAAACTGATGAAATAACAAATCATTCTACTAAACGACATTCTTTATTTCATTCCTCAGTATCACTTTAACCGTTACACATGTTGATCTGTAATGATTCAATTTAGATTCTAAGAAAAAGTCAGGATATTCAAAACTGATTTTCAAGATAGTCATTTGGGTGGCACTTAGAAGAATTTATGTAGCATGTTCTCGTTAATGTTATAATAAATAAAAGATATAGCAGTTTAAGGTTAGCCAATCAGCTTACAGTTGCTGACTGACGCGTTTGTCTGCCTCTTTTGGAAGAAAACACACTCTTGTTAAGACCTACGAAATGAACACCTTCAGAACCAGCCAACTCTACACCGTTATCACCACAGAGTTCATAGATGGCGAAAACATCGACTCTTCTTCAGCAGATAAGTTTGGTTGCATATACCATTACGTTTGAAAGGACTTATTTGTGTTATTATTTCTTATAACTTGTATAAATCAGAGCTCAGTCGCGTTCTATTCATTATTTATTCCAACGTCTGCATCCACCACGTGGGAATCTTATATGTGGCCCACTTCAATTCCCCATAATGTCTATTCAAGTCCCGTTACAAATCCCGTACCTCATTAGAGTCGTAGCGCATCAGATGTACTGCAACTATAACAGCAGTGATATTGCTGCGGAGAGTTTCTTCAACTTTTTTTGGAATTCATACTATTTCTTCTTCTAGACTGGTTTATATCTCAAGAAAAGGAGATGTGCGCGTGGTGTAATGTACTGCAGAATGAGAAATCCGAGTGTCGAGTTCGAATTCAAGTCTACATCATTACATTCATTTCTCGCAATTAATCTTTGGGAAGGTATGATTACACTCCCTCCTCTCAGCTAAGGGTTAAATAGTAGGGATTATATCTGGAAAAATCATTACTATCCTCAAAAAGTCATCAACGAAATATTCGTTCATAAAAAAGTCTTAAAATCTAAAATATGTTTCACCTTTAAATAGCCCACAATGGGTTCATGAGACGTAAAAAAATACCAATCAAACAAAACCTCAAGGAAATTTGTTCCGCTTTACTTTTCTAGTTGATCCTAAATTTGCGGAGAGGAGCAATAGATTCACGCCTTTACCAAGGGTATTTTCTGTGAAATTAACGTCAAGAACATTAACCGAATTGGAAATAGTCTCATTGAATTCATTTTCCGAGTCGCTAACTCTTAAAATACCTGCACTCAGCTATTCGCCAATGATAATAACTGCACCGATATACAAAATATTATAATTAACCTAAAATAATGCATTCGATTTCTTCCTGAAATAAATATTTACCTGATCTAATTTACATAGTTATGTCTTAGATAAAAAATAGATGAAAATTCTGCTGATAAATGCCAATATTTTAAATGTTACTTTAAGATTGACATCGAATTCTAAGATAAACGCAACACCATTTCTCATTTTGTTTTCTGCCGGGATGAGTTAAATTTAATCCATATCTTCAATCTTTTCCGAAAAGATTATACCGTAATTAGTGCGAAGATTATTAAAATATTTCCATAAAACCATCTTTCCATCACCGTCTTAATATAAAAGTAATACCACTGAGAGATTTTAAAAAAATCAAATGTATAAAAATTAAATTAATATTAAATTAAATGATGGATATACTGCTCAAATTTGGTTAAACACCACTGGTAAAATTAGTAATGTGAGCCGGGATCGATAATCTTGGCTGGCAGTCAGTCTTGTAGAAGGGCCCTGAGAAATCAAAACTCTGGAAAACTCCTGCAAAATATTTCAGAAGAGGTCTTGGCAATTCCCAGTTAGAAACGAAACATAATATGTGGAGTATAGGGAGCGGGTCTTAAAGGAGCATGACATTTTGTTTTAATAGTAAGCAATTTGCTTTTACTAAACGTTCCCTTATTTAAGGCACTAGATTTTTAGGTAGAATAATTCTGCGTGTTGAGGCTGTATGGACGTAGGATTATGAGGATAAGTAGTATCGATAACGGTTGAGCTTATACTTGAAGAGGTTAAATATATAGTATTCAGAAAGCATCCTCTCGGGAGTCTGTTCCGTGAAAGGCAGCTATTATGATCTCTGAATGGAATTTCCTTCTTACAAATGAATTATGAAATGAGAGAAGATTTGTTTTGAATTTATCGACACGCCCGTGTTACAATGTAACGTCCGTGTTACAATGTGACGTCTGTTCTTTATCGTGATTATATTTGTGAGTGTTTAACACAATATCTTATTTAATGTTTTACTATATGAATAATCAGTTGTCTCTATAAAGAATTGCGTCTTTAAAATTATTGTTTGTGACTCTTGCCTACAGTTGTGGGAATTAAAATATCTCAGTTCATTCTCAGGAAAAATCAGCTACCGTGACCTGGAGTTTAGCAAGTCCATCTCAGAAATCTCTTCTTTAATGAAGTAGGTTTAATCAACATTGATTGCAGTTATAATTTTAACCTTGTAAAAATAATTGTTATCCTCTGACACATAGAAAAATATTTCCCTCTTAAAATATTGCTTAATCGATATTTATTTAGAGATATTTATAACAGGGATTAATTAATTTTTACTGTTGCAATCAATAAAATATATTTAAATATATAAAGGTATTTACAAGGCTATAATCTTGATAGGAAATTTGTTGGGGAACTTTATGTTTACGCTAAGCATGCGTATGCTCGTATGATTGAATACATTTATTTGTAAACTTCAGATTCCAAAATATGGAAGCTAAAAATAATTTTTGCTCGAATATTAATATTTGTGTATTTAAAATTATCGTTGATTTGAAATTAGAGAGGCGTTTTAAGGCGTTATCAATGTTTATGCTAACCGTTTTCGTTCCACAGTCAGAAATAACTTAATAACAACAAATCATATCAGGAAGTTATAATCAAATGAGATATAAATTGATGTTTATTTAAATCCGGAGCAGGACAATTTACTGCACGAAAATATGTACAGCCTAAAACATTTTGAGGACGTTTCTCCTGTATCGTCTTCTCGGTGCGCTCTGCTCTTACGGGTTGTGGACGATCACAGTTCTCCACGACTCTCTATCATTTATAATTATATGTGATATTGCTCCTCATTGTATCTCTACTAGTCACTGCTCGGCTAACCATATAAACAAGTTTGTCAGGTATGTCACTCCCAAGCCCTACTTGCCTTCAGTAAGTCCTGTATCATGTTCCCTAAGTCATTTTCCGTCATTGTTTATCAAAAAGATCTCAGCTGTTTCCTTCAGATCTGATCTAAAACAAAATTGGCATTTTCTTTTCCATACAACTTAAATCTTCCCCATTGTCTACATACACCATCTATGTTATTCGCGGAAGCATTCTGTAGAAGCGGCTCAGGTCTTTTCTGTGATGATATAGTCCATCGGTTACACTTATAATGGCAAACTGATATTATATCAGAATTGCAACGGGAGGTTCCTGTTAATATATATATATATATATATATATATATATATTTAAAGACATTTATATATATTATGTTTAACGTTCTTTTTATAGATACAAGTATAGATACTTGTATCTATAAAAAGAACGTTAAACATAATATATATAAATGTCTTTAAATAAATTGTCGGACTATGTCCAATTCTAATATATATATATATATATATATATATATATATATATATATATATATATATATTATAGACAGATATCTAACTGAATATCTACAAAAATATCTGGTAGCATTATTCGGTATTAGAAGTTTTTATATCCGATAGATTTTTCTGTTAGGTCTGGGTGTTCACTGTATTTCCATTTGCCATTTGTACATAGGGTGTTAAGTTTATATTTATCGATTTCATTGCTACTCATATATCTTATTGTCTGTTGTAAATAAGCACTTATCCGATTTTGGAAAACACATACGCACAAACAAACGCACGATCGCACACACAGACACACACAAAAACACAGAGAAACAATTATATATACAGGGTGAGGAAATCTAAAGCCAATTTTATTTATTAACATTTATTGAAATAAATAAATTACATTATTTTTAGATGTATTAAAATTAACTATGTCTTACAGATCCGGGAATGTTTAAATTTTAATTTCGAGCTGAAGTGGTTCGGACAACGTGAAGCCACTGATTGGGCATGACGAACACCGGACCTAACACCACCAGACTTTACAGGCTCAAACCGAAACAATCCCTGAATTAAAACAAACAATTTCTGAAAAAAAGAATTCATGAAATTAATGGGGAAAAGTGCTCAATGATTTGAAGAAGCGATTTGATAGGGTTCAGTGTTGTATAAAACATGAAAGGAGGTATTTTGAAGATCGTAAATAAATTTAATCATAACAAATCATTTTGATGTGAATGTATTATAATTCTTTTAACGTGCTATAATTTATTTTTTTCATTAAATGTTAATATATATATATATATATATATATATATATATATATATATATATATATATATATATATATATATATATATATGGTAGTACTCGTTTGGAACAACCACGGATGGCTCAACTTGCAGTAGAACAAATCGGTACCCGAGGAAAAATAGGAAATAAAAAAAGAAAGAACCAAGAACATTAAAAGAAGGCGAAAACAATCGTCAAGTGTTTAGGCTCCAAGTCTAAAGAAAAGAAAACCCAAAACGAGTAAAAAGACAACGACGTAAAGTACTGAATACATTAATAGAGCGATAAACTAAAATAATCCAAGCTTTACCCTGAAGATCCGTTTAGGGGAAACCTAGGTAGGTTTGCCTGGCTCCTTAGGATTACTTTAATTATATATATAAATATATATATATATATATATATATATATATATATATATATATATATATATATATGTATGTATATATATATATGTATAATTATTTATTTGAATATTACAACATAAATATGTTATAAAATAACGACAAAAGTAGCCATTTTGTTTCAACACTTCTAGTGTCTTATCAAGTGATAAGACACTAGAAGTGTTGAAACAAAATGGCTACTTTTGTCGTGATTTTATAACATATTTATGTTGTAATATTCAAATAAATAATTATATCTGCTCTACTCTGTATTGAGCACTCTTTAAAGAATATTAATTGTTGGTTATTGGATCTCACTCCGTATATACCAATCCTAAACTTGGGTATATATATATATATATATATATATATATATATATATATATATATATATATATAGCTATTCAAATTCCACCATGTGCGACAATAGGTTAATCACCCTCTTACGACATAAATTGTCGCCTATTCACCTATATTCGCAATCGATTACAGCTTCTTCCTTTTTTTACAGTAAGGTTCAACATATACAACCAACGGGGTCGCCTCGAGTGACAGGGCTACTTTAAGAGGCAGTATATGTAGATAGGAGAGGAATATAATGGTTAACCTTATATTTTAACAGTTTAAGACTGTAGTGATCGAGGAAACATCCTCTTGAGCGTCGATTACACCGAGCAGTGATTCGCGAGACGAACTGGCGGAACCAATGAATATAGTTTCTCCCTGTACTTTCCATGGAGCTAGTAAGAGGTTCGCCACATCTCGCATTTTAGAGAGAGGTTGGAAAATAATTTATCACCCACAAAGTCTCGTCGACGTTTTTGGACTCTATCAAGACTGTAGAGTGGGGACGTAACAGCTTCCGCCCAAATATGACAACATTACTCTATTTAGGCCTGTTCTTGCTCATGTAAACATCCAGGATCGCATGTGGTGTCAGGTATGGAGCGGTATAGTGTGCCGACCATTTTCCCTCTGTCTTTTACGAATTGTTCAAGAACCAATAGTCTCACCGAGGGGATATCCATTCATAGAGACTGGCAGTAGTCTGGAGTCCGATCGGCGGTAATAGAATCTGGTTTGGTTTTCAAACCATTGAATGTAACTAGCCAGTTTTTCCCCATGGTGAGGTCAGTGCTTGATCAGATGAAAAGATCAACTATTAATCTCTAACCATCGCGACATTTAGAGGTGCGCCCGTATATCGTCGTATTATTGGCGTAGATGTTCACAGATGATCTGAGTATATTCATAGGCAATCATTTCCCACTAATTTAAAAATTAGGATAGAGCAAGGGAATTTTCAATCGGGATGGTGATTGAATTTGCTATCAGAAGTCCTTCAAAAGCGATATGTCACGAGATTTGATGCAGTAGAGTCTATTGGATAAAAAATATGTACAGTGGAAAACATTTGAATTACAAAAATGTATAATAATATATTGTATAATTTGAATATATTTGTATCTTTATTATTTTATGAAGAAAATGCGGACGTGTTGAAGAATAAATATATTCAGATGTAGGAAAAACATTATTACAACGAATATGCTTTGCATTTATTACAGATGCGGACAATAACCAAATAAATATTTTTTCTATATATATTTATCGGCAACATATAGATTTTCATAAAACAATGATTCTTACGCCATTCTTTAAAACAAAAAGAACGAACCCCCAAGCAAATGCATTTTTTGACTTACACATTGTTGTGCTCGCTTAATTATCTTTTCTTTATTGGGACGGAAAACAGAAATAACTGTGTTGTAGTTTTCTTCAAAAAGAATATATTAAAACTGAATAAAGTAAACACACGAACGTTGCTAATGAACAATAATACTTAGGACAAGAACAACACATATAAAATTCGCTAGCGGCGCGTAGAAGTAGTAGTCAACTTCTAAAAGCGAGTCAAGTGAATTCGACAATGAATTTTCAACTACAGGATATCTACCAACCGTCCCACGCGCTCAACACCATCGACTCAACACCGCCGACTCAAGTAAAATATTAAGGATCATTTTTAAACCATAAATTTTAAAAACCGAATAAAAGTAATTTATTAATGACCTCAGTATTACCTGAGATACATACGCGCATCTTGAAATGAACATATTGAACAAACGGTAGTTTTTAATTTATCCGTTTTCCATCTAAATTTGGCGATTTCATTGTTTACGCAGGATTAGTGAGTTATCCGTAGTTTTCACTTACTAGTATAAATATTTTTCAACTTGCACAAACATCGATATTATGATAACAAAGTGAATCAGGCTCTTATGAATCAAGAAAATAATCGAGTTGTCTGTTAAGTGTTAAACGAATTGCTTGTACTAAGAGTTCCCAAAACCTGTTTTAATTTGAAATTCGTCTATCAAAGAATTGGATAACGATGAATCTCAGAATTAAATCAGCTTTTACGATGAATTACGTGCATTACGATTGATTACCATATTCCGCTAAGCAGTTTAACAGAAATGGAGGTAAACGATTTGAAGGATGGCTGTCGGGCGGTCCGCATAATCGGTTCGGTCATAAACCTGAAGATTTTATAGTATTTTAGCCAGAGATTATCCCATTAAAACATTGGATTAACTCTCATTCCATAGAATCTAATGATCACTGTTATTCTATCTATCTATCTATCTATCTATCTATCTATCTATCTATCTATCTATCTATCTATCTAATTATAACGAACTCTCACATTTTATCACACCTCTACTTATATATATTTTAAAGCATGTCGGATCCAACAACGGTTTCCGTGACCCTCTTCCCATATGTAGGTTTGAATACTGTCGGAGTGCGCATATTTTTCTTTAATCAGATTCGTTGTATAATCAGACCGGTAGATGAAAAAATAAATATAGTATTTAATGAATAAATGGGTCGTCTATTCAATTATGGGTATCCACTAAAACAACGTTTCAGTAAAAAAGAAAAAAACTGTCGAGTTCAATAAAAATCTATCACTTATATATATATATATATATATATATATATATATATATATATATATATATATATATATATATATATATGTGTGTGTGTGTGTGTGCGTGTGTGTGTGTGTGTGTAGAATATCATCATTTTCTCCCCTTCGTGCATATATGTAGTTAAATCAACGGAAATATTACTTTACTCCGACGAAATGCCATAGGAGACATGCCACAAAAGTTACATTTCGTTATTAGTTTTCACTATATATATATATATATATATATATATATATATATATATATATATATATATATATATATATGTATATATATATATATATATATATATATATATATATATATATATATGTGTATATATATATATATATATATATGTATATACATATATATATATATATATATATATATCATGCACAGACACACAGAAAAATACACACACGCATATATATATATATATATATATATATATATATATATATATATATATATATATACCGGTTGTAAAACAAAATTGTCGAAATCGTGCAACAGCATGTGATACTTGTCTATGCCACAAAATATGTAATATCTAAAAAAACAAACATTAAACTAATTGAGTTTCTTTTGTGAGATTTTCTGATAAGATGTTTAGCCATCTTGACATTATTTGTCGTAAGAATCACTGAAAAAAAATTCAGTTAGAAAATCGTTTTGTGTCAGACCCGCTATATCTTTCCAACTGAGTTAAGGTGAGACGAAAAAGATCATTCAGTCCCTCAATAATGGTAGCACCATTCGTACTCTGCCTTCCATCTTCAAATCCCTTCAAGAACCACCAAAAGAACGGCAAATACGTTTTTAAAAAAGAGGGAAAGTAGAGAGGAAAACTGGATGATGTGATCAAAACAGGGATTTAGAGCTAAATACATTCTTATTGTTCAAAATAGAGTCCATCGTGTTATTAAAACCTTGGAGAGTTCCAGTAAGTTATATTTAATAATTTCTAAGAAAGCACAGTTCAAAGCTTAATCTAAGAATTGGGCAATTTTGCTGTTACTCTCGGTGTATGTATATATTCTATAGAAAGTCTTAGGGTATATTTAATATATTTAACAGTATTGTGTACGTTTACACATACCAATCCGTTAGTACCAATCTTACTGTGGAAATATTAACTTGTATTATAAATCATTCCATCATGTGTATGATTATTATTATCTGCCCCGATTTTACTTGAAATGAATGCGTTTCACTTTATGTGTGTGCAACGCTCCCCGTGTTTGTTCGTGTAAAGGTGTGTATGTGAGCGTGTAAGTGTGTCTTTGTGTTATCTTCTGCTGCATAATGAGGATTTTGCTGCGCCATGGCAGATGAATCTCTTTTGACATCTCTTATCTTCTATTAATGCTTATGGCTACACCGCAGGGAATTCTAGACTCATGTAATAGTTGTCGCTCTGTCATTGTTACTAAACAGTTTAGTCAACAAATACATATTCCACTAGCCATCCTGGCAACATCATAATACGTTCGATTACGCATGATTATGGAGACAGATTTGATTCCGATTGCCATCAAGCATGCCTTGTATTAATCGACATCAGATTAATTACAAAAATTGGTAAAGAGAAGCTCATCGGTCATGTTGGTATCTTCTGTAATATCTTGGCTGATTCCCACGAGTGACGCTGACATCCCTTGTTCGGTAGCTGTGTATTTCAGAGCAGGAATTATTACGGAACACACTCGGAAATAGTAAATAAACTTTAGGAGGTTAAAGAATGCACGAGAACCTGGATAAATATACGAGAGCCACTCAGAATAAACAAATAAAAGTCAGAAAGTGAAAGAAATGTAAAACAGAAAAGAAGTTGACGTGTAAAGAGGATGTATGATAGTAAAATTCGTAACGAGAAAAACTGAGGAAAATAATAGCAGCATAGAAGATGCGAATTTATAAGCGAAGGCACAATTATATACATAATTATAGAAGATCGAGTAGTTTTTTTACGGTTTACTAACATTTTGCATATTATCTAAATGTTGTATTCTCTCATTCTCTCTCTTTTCTTCTCTTCTCTTCTCTTTGTCATCTGGTCGGGTAGCGAAATGTTTTTGGGTCCAGAGATAAAAGACTTCAACAAAAATAATTTGAACTTAACTAGTTTATTAACGTAGACGTATACATCTTCTATTTAGCCAATGGGGTTGATCTTTCCCTCTACTGGGAGCAGATCCAAACACGAAAAGGAAACCCATTTACATTGCTTGACGGTTAAGACTCAACACCCTCAAAAACCTTTTCACTGTCTATCGTTCTAACGGTTTTTCAGCCAATCAAAACCGACTTGCTTGTTTCTTCTTCTATCTGACCATTAATACCAGCTAGAGGAAGTTGGAGCACGGTACACTTCTGTAAAAAATAATAGTCTGCTAAGATATTATTTAACATAAAGCCAGAAAACATTTTCGAATTGTAAGATTATTTTCCGATAGTAATGATTAACTTATGCATGTCATACTAATTAGCCAGTAGCAGGGAAGAGAAAATTTAAATTCATGCCTTTCCCAATGATATTTGCGCGTAAGTAAATATTATGAATTCAACTGGAATTGGAACTCCGATTCCATATTCCGAACTGATATCCATTATGCCACCCACTCAACCAAT
>OZ038475.1:72086316-72156316 GCA_964036315.1 Acanthosepion esculentum
GAACGTTATCATGCCCTTCGTGTTTCACTAGTAAGAAGGAAGTTCCATTCGAATTTATTCTAACTACATTGCGGAATCGACTGCGAATAGGATGTTGTCACGACCGTTAAAATCTCTCTAAGGTTAATCGTCATCTTTCCAACATACCATCATCAACTGAGCTTCTTAACACTTACGCGTACCTCTCATACAAGACAAGAACCTTCAAAATATCCTAACTTGAGTGACTCTTGTGACTTTAATGGAGTGAACATCACCTAAAGAACACCTAAAAGCTGAAATGATATGATATTTAAGTTAAAATTATACACTGCGTACAGAATATTAGTACTGTGTAGTGCATACTGATATGCAAATCAAATAAAATTTTATTAAAATCTACAGCTTCGATGTCGTCACTCCACATTGATCATGTCACTCTTTATAAAGGCTGTTCTAATAACTTGGACTGATTTTAAATGAGAATTAAGTCTAAGCGTTTAATGATTTTTTCTCTTTCTTTCACATTTGGCTGATACTTGGGCGATATTATTTTTCATACATAGTTGCCATGAATTAAATAACATGACCAATATAGAAATAAATAAATTGTCAACAATAACACTGATTTATTTACTACTGGCATTGATCCGTCTTAATGAAACACCCTTATATATATATATAATCCGGTTTAATGAAACACCCTTATTAATTGGAGCTATAACTAAAGGCGGTGTTTGTGTTATGCAGCTGCTGAGAAATAATCCCTAACCACTGATGTATATTTTTTAATCATTTCACCTTATGCAAGGGGATAAAGTCACGAAGATACAAGGTACTACGGAGGATAAAAGACAATATCTCCATCATAAATGTGTTTCCTTGCGGACTTCGCTTAGCTTAATTTACGCATTTTTGAATGTTTAAAACTAAAATGTTGGTGTGCGTATTATACACGACAAATAATATTAACGTTTCCAGCCATGTTCCTCGCCCAGTTAAGGAGATATCTTCGTCAGCTTCGATGAAGTCACCTCCAGATTGATCATGTTCTTTATATAAATGGGCTTATTATTAATGGCGGTGTGCATTTGACGCTGCTGTGGAGAAATAACCCCTAACCACTGATGTATGTTTATTTTCTTATCAATTCACACAATGAATGGATATAAAGCCACAAAGATGCAATGAATTATTGAGGATAAAATACAATAGGTTGAAAGAAACTTAGAAAACATTACTGAGTAGAAAGGTCAATAATCAAAATGCCATTGAAGGAGTAAAAAAGAAAGCGATTAATGTTGCATTTAAATTTTATAGACTGAACAGGAAAGAAAGATGAAAGAATATTGCATAGGCAAGAAGTTCAAGATAAAGATATTACAATAGAACTTACGGTGGCATTTAACAATTCCAACATTAAAACGATGAGGCTAATCGACTAATTTTGTATTACGCTTGAATTGTTTCCTTTTTTTTGTTTTACGGAATATCAAGTCTTTATGGGTCATTTAATGCCGAAATATTATTTTTCTATGGTCCTTTGAAGTAATACAAATATGACATATAATTCTGTTTCACATTTGAATAAATGGTAGACGAGATTCAGCTTTTGTACATTTACATGTTTGGGTGGACATAATCACTAGAGGAGGGGGGATAAGTATTTTATATTGTAGATTTTTAAGTTATATTTTGGAATACAATATCATTTCTTTAAGAAATTGTAGAATATTAGATTGCTTAATGTCGGGAAAGGGTTCTTTCATATTGGTTGTTTCGTTTAGCGACATATCAAACCCCTTGAGTTATTTAACGCCGAAGTATAAATAATTTGAACAATTATATGGCTTCAATATATTCTGAATTCACTTGTACGCCTTCCATTACAGATAAAATATATTCTTGGTAATGTTGCAGTAAAAGTGTATTGTTGCCAATTTTACTATAAATAGGTATGGTTGCTATTTTTTGCATAAAGATATACAGTTGGTATTTTTACGATAAAAATGTAGTTTATACTTCCATAGTGTATTGTTTGGATTTCAATATTTGCCCATAACTGAAACCCTAAGAGGTTCTATAAGTACATGCTCCAGGGTAGGGGTCAACCCTTACATCGGGAGGGGCAATTTCTATAACTATACCAGAGCATGCATACATACATGAAGTTTCAGAAATGAAATGTTGAACCTGTCAGAATTACTTATTTTTGTGTATTCTGCAGACCAGAAAACATATACACAAAAATCCACTAAAATATGAGATCAACCGAACCAATTTGTACTTATATTGTTCTTGAATGTGTTAAAATGCAACGTTAATGGTATGATAAAGATATATTAGAGTGAAAAAAACATAGAATGTAAACATTATTGCATATTGGTGGGTACTTTACGGACCGGATTTAAGGAGAACTCTCGTTATTTCTGATATACTTTTTGATTTTATGCGCATAATTAATCTGATTCTATGATTCTTTTGTCACAGTAAGTAAAATTTGACTTCCATTTTAATATTTAAACAAACCTTCAAAAAACAATTATATATATATATATATATATATATATATATATATATATATATATATATACCTGCAGACTCGAGTTGTTAATCTGTAGGTTACCATTTACTCTCCAGATACTCTCCATCCATTGCCATTTTGGATCAGTCCGCTAGTATGAAATATCCAGAGACTGTTTCCATTCGAGCACTTCGTAATCTCCTTGTTTGATGTATAGATACAAGACATCATTTGTATCTGGAAACTTTCATCTGTTGGTGAAGTGCTTTTAACGTGAGACATCAACAATAGCCTCATTTGTTATCTCACATAGAAGACATACATATTTTTCTATGACTCCCAGCACAACATTTACAATGTTTGTACTCTCTACAATAAGCATGCTGCCTCAATATAGTGTTCGTCAAACTTTAGTACTTGAAGGTATTTCTTCTTCCCTATGTCACTGAAGCTACTCGTAGAATCACGACCTGATAGTGCGTGAAGAGCTGGTAGAGCTTTGGACAATTCAGCTGATATGTGAGCACTGTCAATTTTGTAGAATACTACGTTGGATCCGGAACCAAATTCCAGTAGCAAGTTAGCCTGGACCAGCTTTTTTTTAGCACAATGACAGAACCACAACATCAGAGTTCACTTTAACAATTCTAATACGACAAAATCCAAGAGAAGACATATCTTTTTCAAACAAAAATATCTTTGTGCCAGCTTCTTCTTGTACTGACATTAGGTCAGAAACTTCTGAAATCGATGACCTTTCTCCACTGGATGAGATACAAAACGCTCTGTCCTTGAAATTTTATGTAGAGATCTTTACCATTTAGCATTCTTACGTGTTTCTCAGTTGATTGCAAGCGATCTATTATGAAGTTGTTAAGATCTAATTTTTTGTGGATGCTGCCGAAATTTAGATATTTTTTTATCGACAAAATCTGCCCTTGTCTTAGAGCTGACACCCTGACCGCTGTCGAGGGATTTGATGGAATCAGGGAGATAGTGATCTGTTGGAATATAGGCAATCCTGCAACTTTCACTTAGCACCTTTCAAATTACATATATGGAAATTTCACAAATATTCTCAGTTGTTTTTGACAGCTTGTGAAATAGCACCATGTCGTAAATATTTGGAGTGTTTTGCGGTACCATTGACATCTGAAGTATTTTCTCTGTAAGACAAACAGCTTTTTCACAATGTTTCACAAATTGACATGGTGAAAGCTCAAACTTCATCACCTCTTCAAGATCAATACTTCTGCTTCTTTGTATAACAAGCAATCGTCAAAGGTATTCCGATCTGATCTCAATGCAACCAAACCTTCATCTGTTCTCAACTTCTTATTGATGACCATTCCATCACAAGTAAACAATTTGTTCTTCTTGAGGGGATCGTAAAATAAATGGGTGTCTCTAATAAGTCGCAAAACATTTCAAATAGCTCTGTCCAATTTCTTCTGCATACAGTAATTCAACACAACCTTCCTTATCAGCTACCACTCCAGACGTTTATCAGAGTATCGTCCTGGAGAAAGGATTCATCCACCCACTTATCAAATGCAATTCTGGATTTTCCAAGATCCTTTGGAGCTGATTCACTCCTATCGAATCCTAAATCTTTCTTGAAATCCTGTTTCATGGTGGCATAACCGGAGATAGTTAGCACCCATCTTTGCGCTCTGCCAGGAGATGTAGTGTACCCTTTTGATCTCTGGTCATAGCTTTCTCAATCACTTGATCATGAGGCAACATGTTGAAATTTCCTCGTGTTCTTTCAACTGCATAGTTCCGTTTGACATCATGGATTGCTAGATGATTCACATAGAACTTGGTCTGATCTATCCAGCAATACGTGAAGTCTCTGCTTTAGTTTGGTCTGTCATATGCAGGAAATTTGTCTCATTTAGAACAAGTTGTGAATATTCCGTCAATGGGGATTCACTCACGTTGGATCGCTTAACGACACAAATTTGATTATCTTGCTTCTGAATTATAATTCCATTGGTTCAATGCATGGGTGTACCGTCTAAACTCTCTGGTTTGTGGTCACAATTATTAAACACAAAAGTGGCAAATGTGGAAGATGCAACTAGGCTCGGGACAACACAACGTAAGAACTGAAGTAGTAATTTTGCCTCAGCCATATACATTTAAAATCTGTTGCCTTCAATGTAAGATATTGCATGTCCTAATCTGTTCAGATAGGTCAATATTTCACTTGAACCTCTCTTACGTTTTGTTATCTGACCAAGTTGCAGATGTTTAACTGTTCAGAATCGTCCGTCAGAAGTGTTAAACAAGATACCTCGGCCAATTGATTTCACGAGCCGATTCGTTTGTTTGGACGTATTGTTGTCTTTTGAGTCTGCAGGAATTTTTTCAGCATATCCGGTAACAGCACTCTTTCTTGTTTCAGTTTTTCTTTGGGGGGGAAACCAAGTCGAATATTGGCTGGCTGCATTGCTGATCTCTTCCTTGATAACTTTTGCAATTTTGTTCTGTTTTGAGAAACATGAAGCTGCTCAATTCAGAATGTTATTCTACTGGCTCTTTATTACTGTATACAGACATTGGCAATCATGGTTTCTTTTGTAAGTAAACTACCTTATCCCTGAAATAATCTTGGAGTTCTTTGTGCAATGAGAAGCATTCGTAGAAACATGATCCCTGATATCTCGTTCTACTAACATCTCGGAATACATAGATGCAAGTTGGTTCAATCTCACTACTTGACCATTCTTAAAAAATGACTCTTCGCGAACTCAATAACATCTTGAAAACAATCATCTCTGGTTTCCTTGTTCCTTGAGTTCTGCTCGCCTTGTTTCAGTTTTATTTAAGATCTTTCTTGTGATTAACATGTATAAGTCTCTATATCGAGAATGCTTATGATGAGACTCCAGCACTCTTGCGTCCTCCGTAGTATCAAGACCAGATAATTGAGCCATCACATATGTGTCATTATATATATATATATATATATATATATATATATATATATATATATATATATATATATATATGAATATATATATATATATAGCATTGTTTTTCATCTTATATATGTAGCATTGCTTTTTCAACTTGTATATATAGCATTGTTTTTAATCTTATATATATATACAATTGTTTTTTTCATTTTATATATGTATACATATATAGCATTGTCTTTATATATATATATATATATATATATATATATATATATATATATATATATATATGTCATTGTTTTTCATCTAATATATATATAGCATTATATATATATAGCATTGTTTTTTCATCTGATATCTATGCATATAACATTTTCATCTTATATATATATGTATATATATATATATATATATATATATATATATATATATATATATATATATATATAGCATTGTTTTTCATCTTGTGCATATATACGTCTTATAAAAACACAGCATTGTTTTTCCAAGCTTTATTCAAAAAATAAAATGCAAATCAAATTAGACACATTACATCAAAAACTCATAAAATCAGATGAATCATGTGTATAAATTCAAAGAGGACAGGGCAAATGACGACAATGTTGCTTAAATTCGGTCTGTAAATTACCGTCCAATATGCAAAACTTTGTACATTCTATTTTTGCACTTTAATATATGTTTATGATGTGGTGAATATTGCGCTTTAACACATTCCAAAACAATGTATGCACAATTCGGTTTGGTTGATCTGTTGTTGGAGGTTTTAAGCCCATTTTCGTAGATTTTGGTGTATGTGTCTTCTTGTCTGTAAAATACACACAAATAATTATTTTGACATGTCCAACATTTGTTTTCTGAAACCTCATATGTGCATGAATGCTGTGGTATAGGTAACAAATTGCCCCTCTAGATGTATGGGTTGACACCACCATCCTGGCCCCTGCTCTATATCACCACTTTTTAGAATGAACCTGGGAACAACAGCAGTTAAGAAGTAGATCCACGCTGTTGAAAACCTCAATCTCAAGGTCATATGTCTTGCTGCCGAATGTAGTTTATCTTCATACCTAGCACTGACGCTTGAATTCCTGAAATCGACGAAGAAAGCTCAGCAGAACAATTGTCATGATAATATCTGTAGAAAAGGTATAGCTAATTAACCATAAGGATGTGGGAAAATGATTTCATCCGAGATGAAATGTCGGGACCCATATTATTTCAGATTCTTCTTTAACCAGAATCTCAAGATACACAACACAAGCACCAGGTAAAATATGAACAAATGGAAGACTTATAAAGATTCAAGATAGATTCATATGAGGAAAATTATCTATCACGACAAAGTAAACAAACGTTCTTAGCAGCTGATATAGCAATGGGCCTCATATAATCGTTTCAATGTATATCAGCTGAAAATGTTAGATCGAGAAGGTGGAATAACTCAATCTCCTGGAGGTTATCATTATCAATGTTGATAAAGGGTTCTCTAAAAGCATTAAGCCAAAAAAGAAGTTTTCTATAATTTTATCTCAGTGCAAGGGTCTATTTTTGTAACAAGCTTGTTGCATTTTCGTGAATACATGTCCATGTTTCTTTTCAGAATGCTCCGGATTCTGTTTGTTTGAAAACAAAACATAAACAATATAAATTATTTTTATTATCGATACGAAACGGATACAAATTGGAAATTTAATTGATATTTAAGAATTAAACATTTTAAATTATCAGTGCATTTTAATCATAGGTGAAAATATATTTTAGAAGTTCGAGAGCCAAACTTAAGTGTACCTAAGAGTGCATATTATATATCAATAATTAAGGTAAATATCAACACTAAATTGGTAGCTGATAATGTACTATCTAATTGAATTTTCTCTTGCATAAAAATACGCTGTCATATAGCCACTGAAACAGAATCAACCTTACAAATGTATTTTCCAAATTGAATTGAAAGTTCAGATCTTATCCATGTACTTGTGAATTCCTTCAAAACAATTTCCGAATTATTCTTGAAAATTATGAAGACGTTTACGAGCTGGGGGTAGCGTTTTTGTTAGAATTTCTCTTTTTTTCTCATGAAACAGGAATTGTGTAAAATGTCTCCTTTTTATATACAGAAGTTATTCTCTGACTGTTTGTTCAGAAGATCCCGTGAACAAATTCTTATAGCATCAGGTGAATATATATATATATATATATATATATATATATATATATATATATATATATATATATATATAAAGGAAGTCAGTGTTTATCATCAATCCATATGTATTCGACCTTGATGACTTTGGGTATATTGTCAGGATCCTATTATTCGAATCCACTGGATATAATTACAAATACAATTACAGAGAAAATATTATGACCAACAAATGTAACTATATTTATGAAGTTAGGAAATAAGTAATATTTATTTTTCAATTATTATTTTTGAATACTTCTAAAGAAAAAGAAAATATATTTATTAACAAAACTGATGTCATCCTTTTTAGATTAGTATATTTTCGGGAAATTTTAACCTTTTTGCCCTTAAATGAAATACATTTTTTATAAATTGGTAAATGATAAACATTGAATTGTATTAGTTTGAAAAATTGCATTAATTTTTAAAATATTGTAAATATAAAATTATTCTTGTAAATAAACAAACTAATGAATAAATAGTATTTAATACTTTTGCTATAAATCGTCCGGAACAAAGAAAATTAATAAATTCACTTTGGATTTTATATAGTTCCAATCATAGCTTTTTTTAAATCAATAAACATTGGTTAAAGTAATTAAAATAACAGCGGGTCAACGGAAAAATACCTGCCTTTTTTTCATATTTCATTATGTTTTCCGGTAATCTTTTACGAGATTAACACAATCATCTACATCGTCATTTTGCTTCATTTCATGGTCTTAATCATCGGATTTTATATATTACCTAGTTTTTCGTAATATCATTCTATCTCCTTAACTTCAACTCAGGGCGGTTCTTTCTTTTTATGTGCCATGTCCTTTCAGGACATAGACGATCATGACTCTCCGCCTCCCTCTATCCCTTGCAGCTCCCTGACAACTCCCTGACAACGTTTTGTCATCCACTTGCTCAAGTCTGCCAGGTATGTCACGCGTTGTTTTACTTTGTCTCGCTTTCCCTCTATTCGAATCGTGAGTATCATATTCTCCAGGCCCTCCTTCCTCATTATGTGTCCCAGAAACATCAAATGTCTCTTTCTGATAGTAAGTATAAGCCTCCTCTTTATTTGAATCTTCTCTAAGACAACATCGTTAATCTCACGCTCGGTACATGAAATTCTTAGCATCCTTCTGCAGAAACACATCTCTGTCCCCTCGAGTCTCTTCTTCATTTTTGAGTAAATCGTCCAACATTCGCTGCCGTAAAGAAGGACAGATTTCACGTAACAGTTCCGTATTCTTTTCTTTGTTACCAAAGATATCCTCATGTCTCGCAGTACTCTGCTCAGCTTTTGGAATGTGTCCTTGGCCATCCCAATACGCCTACAGATCTAAGTGTTGCACTTACTGTCCTATATGAAAACGCTTCCCAGATATTTAAACTTCCGCGTCTGCTTGATTCTAGTGTTCCCGATCTTCAAATCGCATTTCGAGCTCATCCTCTTACTGATGACCATGCATTCTGTCTTCTTGTAGTTTATGCTTAGTTCCTCCTTCTCACTTTCCGTCGCTACCTTCTGTAGGACATTTTGTAATTTCATTTCTATGTCTGCTATCAGTAATGTGTCATCTGCGTATCTTATGATGTTAAGATTGTGGCCGCCATTACTAAATCCCGGTAGGGTTTCCAATTCTCTCAGAAGTGCCTCGCTGTATAGGTTGAACAGGTCGGGTGAGAAGATGCATCCTTACATTACGCCCCTTTCTATTTTTGTATATTCATTGAACTCGTTCCCTATGCGTATGCATGCTGTCTGTTTCCAATATACGTTCTTGATTATTCTGATATCCCACCACAATATATCAATGTTGCTGAGCAGTTCCGCTGAATCCTTGTGTCGTACTTTGTCGAAGGCTTTTGCGTAGTCTATGAAAAATAGGTATACGTCCTTCTGTATCTGTATTGCTCTTTCTGATAACATTCTGAGCATGAATATGGCGTTCCTTATTCCGGTGTCTTTAATGAACCCGCACTGTTCTTGTCCTATGTCTGGGCTGATTCTGCTGCGCGCTCTGTTCATTATAATACGGATGATGAGTTTTGTCATGTGGCACATCAGGCTTATTGTTCCTTTGAGTTAGCATTCGTTTATGCCTGTTTTCTCAGACGTAGCTACGAATATACATCTGCTGAGGGTTTCCGTTATATCCCCGTTTTTGCAGATTTCATTTCTTATTTCGGTGATCTTGTCTATGCCAAAGTTATCTAAGGCTGTCAACATTTCCGTTTCAATTCCGCCTAGTCCAGCTACCTTGTTTCTCTTCAATTTGGCCCTTGTGGCATTTATTTCGGTTTTCAAAATTCCAGGTCCGTCGGTGCGGGTTTCAATGCTAAAACTTCTATTGTCTTAACCTGAATTTATTTCTGTACTAAATGAGAAGTGTGTTTTACATGATTGGCATAAATACAGTTATGAACAGTTTTAATCTCTCCAATCGAGGGTGGATCTCTGTCTATACTTTTGTTATAATCACAATCTTCACTTCTTTTTCCCATTTTACTTACATATCATCAACTGGTTGAATTTTATTATAAATAAAAATATAACTGTAAGAAATGAATATGTATGTTTTTAAACCAAAGGGACAGCGCTAAATTCTAAGCGGCTTATTGTACCCATTAAATAAAGCTGGAACAGCAATTTTAGGATAGTATCCCTTAAAAGCAAAGAGTACTGAAAGGTTATGCAATAGCAGTCCTCCTATATGACCAGGAATGCAGGACAATATCTTCACAGATGGCGATGAGATTTTGGTAACAGAAATGTGGTTCTATAGATGGACCCTGCAGATATCAGGAACGGAAAACGTGAGCAACTAGGAAGGTTTAGAAAAAATAGAAACACAAAGAACATATACATAGCATCAAAAACAGACAGTTTAAAATTCTGGGTCCCATAATAAAGAAATAGTGCTTGGAAAATTTGACACTCATCGGACATATTGAATCTAATAATGTCAAAGGCAATCAGCGCATAACCTACCTTATGTAGATGGTTGGCAGAACAGTGATTAGGAGTTATAGAAAAAGACAACTTTTACTAAGAGCTATAAAAGACAGGAAATTGTGGAGAGCCAACATCCGCCACGGGACACGGCATATAGAAGAAGTAACTGTGATGCTTAGAATAGGGTCAGAGGCTCAGTTCACTCGCTGCTGCTGCAGTGGTGTTTATGGCAATTAATTTTATTTTGCAGGTGCCGTTTCTAGGGCGCATTATGAGGAAATAATGCTTGCAAAATCTGGTATAAACAAGACATATTGAGAATAAAATGAACATAGGAAAGTAGTTCATAATTTACATAATGAATAAGTTATTGAGAGAACATGGATTGAGAGATATAGAAAAAATACAAGTTTCAGTAAGAGCAACAAAGTACAGCAGATTGTGGAGAGACATGACTGCACAATTTCTCAATGGTCACGGCACACAGAAGGAGAAGGCTGAACAATTTCGTCACATATGAAAAAGAGAAGCGAAGTGACAGATATTTGATTTTATTGACGGGTGCTGTGAATAACATTTACAGAACGTATGAGTAAGAAGGATGCTTCAACGAGTATGGTAATTACAAAGAAACTACTGCTAATAATCAGAAACTTGAAGATGAATTTTTCGGACAATTTATGAAGAAAGAAGGCTGCTCAGTGGACATTTTGACGGCAGGAAGCGTAGAAGGAAATATCGAGAAATCTTTGTGTGAATGAAGAAACGATATGTTATATATTAAAATTCTACTTGTTTCACAAATTAGATTTAAAGAAATGCAATGCTCGAAAGTCACTCAAAGAAGAGTAAAAAGTAAAAAAATCTTATGCTGAAGTGTGTATGATATGAATGTAACAAGAGGTACAAAATTATATAATGGGTGTAAGGAGCAAAGAAGACGATTGACTTGATGAGGTAATGGTTGAAATGTTTGGTCAAGCACCCATAAGGGTGCCTTTACACACAAAACGGTAGTTCTTATTGTTTAATGGAAATTTCTCGTAACATTTGCAACGCAAAACAAATGCTGTTGTTTCGAATCCGTGCAAGTAGCACAGCGTCTCATAGCTGTAATATCTGAATTCTTCTAAGCTAATTCTTCTCATTTTAACATGTGTCATGGAAACAGCTATAGAGTATTGACTGGCTTGTAACGTTTCGGCTGTGGAGAAAAAAAGTTTGCAAAGTGGAGAAGACATCCGCAAGACAATCCTAACGATTTCTAACAATAAGAAGGCGGGAAAGTGGTGATTGAGAAGGAATTTGCACAGATATGACAGTAAACTTCGCTATCTAATCTAATCTAATACGACTCTTTTAACGAAAGAACTGCTCAGATACTGTACGAAGATGTAAAATGAGTTGGCTATATTCCCATCATCTTTGACAAGGAATTGGATATAGGAATACATTTTACTTACATATCATCAACTGGTTGAATTTTATTATAAATACAAATATAACTGTAAGAAATGAATATGTATGTTTTTAAACCAAAGGGACAGCGCTAAATTCTAAGCGGCTTATTGTACCCATTAAATAAAGCTGGAACAGCAATTTTAGGATAGTATCCCTTAAAAGCAAAGAGTACTGAAAGGTTATGCAATAGCAGTCCTCCTATATGACCAGGCATGCAGGACAATATCTTCACAGATGGCGATGAGATTTTGGTAACAGAAATGTAGTTCTATAGATGGACCCTGCAGATATCAGGAACGGAAAACGTGAGCAACTAGGAAGGTTTAGAAAAAATAGAAACACAAAGAACATATACATAGCATCTAAGAGTAACTAGAGACCCAAGCTTCGTGATTCTTTGAGAAGACAACTGTTTATCGTGACTTGAGATATATGCAGATGTGGTCGTCGATGATGAAACGCTAACACTTGTTTGGAACAACAAAAGAGCGGAAATTCCGAGTAGCTATAATCTCCCATATCCTGACAGGAAATACGTACTTAAACTAATCGGAGGTTCGCATTATTATTTCTTAAACTAGATTTACGTGTATTGGAAAATAGTCTGTTAAAAATCTTCTTTTTCTATGTGTCATGTCCCTTCGTGGCTCTCCAGATTTTCTAATCTTTTGATGCTCTTAGCAATGGTTCTCTAATCGCTATCTCTCCTTACCCCTGTCCTGCCAACCATTTGGACAAGCTAGTTAGGGAGGTTATTTTCTGCTTCCCGTCGTACCTTTTACTTTCAACATGCCTTGTGCGTGTTAAATTTTCTAAGCTCATTTTCCTTGTTATGTGCCCTACAAATATCATTTGTCACTTTCGGATGGTATCTTTTCTGAATTATAATCGTCATTTTCATCAGTCTATTTTTTTCCTGAGATGGCATATTGAACTATTTGCACAATTTGGATGAAATAATTTGTTCGCTTCGAAATTCTAATGTATATGACCCGAAGAAAGCCGGAACGTACAACGGCCGAAACGTCGTGAATATAACAATAAAGATGAGTACTACAATCTTAACAATGCAAATAGTGTAAATTGTTCTTTTTATTTCCATGTTCTCTAAATCTACGTCATTACTCATATGTCATCTTAGAGGGATCATTTGAAAACAACAGGATAAACTTCATTAGGATAAAATATGTGCACAGTATAATTGAAGGTTATTTTTAACCGTGTCAGCTAATCTTCGTACGCCCCAATATCTTTTGTTTATTAATAACAAAATCGTTGCCATGAGTGATTCTCGGAAAGACGGTATATCATCTAACTTATAAGAATTAAAGGAAAACAAAAAGCCAAACCAAATTACGGATGCTCATCTCTCATTCTTAGCTCATTTCGTAAGTTAAGTGTTTTCAAATGTTTTTTTTTCACTTACTTGATTCTTATTTGTTTTTCTGTTTGATCAATGATCGTTCCACAAAACCTAATCTGACATCGTTCATTCTTTATATATATATATATATATATATATATATATATATATATATATATATATATATATATCAAGAAAGAAAGAACAGTAAGATATATAATGCGATGTTCTTATTGAGATTTTTATTTTCACAAAAGAGTGCTGAATGTTAATTTACAAAGCATTTATATTATAAATTAACTGATTTAAAATATGTTTTTTTCGCTACAGAGTAATAACCATGTTTCAAAGATGGAAGCTAAAAGCTTTGAATTTAATTTTGAAATTAAATTAAAAAATTAGTTCCATTTCATCCTCAAGCGAATATTGGAGTAACTTATTTTTTAAATTTACTGAGATTTAAAGGCACAGAAAAATTCATAATTCTCTGTTTCCAAGGATACAGAGAAATCCAATCATTCAGACATTTATATTAACTTTTGTTGTATCCGTTATTAGTCACGTTCGAAAAAGTGGTTATGTTTAGGTAGGGTAGTGATGTATTTTTCAATGAATTCTGATATCCGTTAAATGCATGTCGTCTGGATTTTTTTTTAAAATATTGTTTTTACGTTAAGTTGTTTTTCTTTTTTTCTTTCGTTTTATTGTACTGACATTTTTTTTCCATATTTTTTTCATGACCCTTCTTTTCACTATATTCATTTATTATTATTATTATTATTATTTAGGTTTTTATTTTGTTTATTTTTCTGTAACCCTCCCCCTTAAATTCTTTCTTTGTTTCAACGTATTTATTTTGTCTTACCTTTTCATTTTCTCTTCATTTATTACGTATTAATAGTTTCTTTTCCTTTTTAAAATATCATTTAAGTCCGTCTTTTTTTATCGTTTAGCGTTCTGTCTTCAAAATTTCCGTTTTTTTTTTTTGTTTAACCTGTCTTTAATATTGTTTGTGTTTCGTTCGTTTTCTGGTCATACAAGTTTTCTACAGCAGCCATATTGAAAATTTTTAATTGGTCGTTTCGTATTTTTTAAAGTGATCGTTTTCTTATTGTTAAACGTTTTCTTTTTGCCTGTATTATTGTATTAAATTTTTGTTTTGCAATTGTAACCTTTCTTTTTCCATTTTAAAGTTATTTTGTGAAAGTTACTTGTTTTATCTTTGTCTTTTTCGTTTAACTTTAATGTTTTCGTGTTCCTTTTTTTAATTGTTCCGCCGTTAGGTAAACTTAGTTTTTTAAAATTTCTGTACGTGACTTTAGGTGAACCTTGTGATTTCTGTGTCTGTGTAATTATTTTTTGTTGTCTCGCTTTCGGGCGAGCTTTGTGTTTTATTTTTTTTATTTTTGTTGTCATTTTTCGCTAATAGGCGAGCTTTATTTAGTTCTACCCCCCACCGCCTATAGGCGATATTTGTTCCTTTCCATCCCTTCCCTTCCCTTACCGTTGTATGATTTTTATAAAAAAATTTATAAAAAGAAAAAAAGTAAAAACATTTCCTTATCAAAAAGAAAAAACTATAATAGACATTGAAAAGTCGGTTAAAAAAACATTTATTTTCTATGAATAAAAAACCGCCAGACAAAGACGATCCACTGGAGTACCCAGTTTTAGATGATATCATGTAAGACCAAAATAGACAAAGCCCTAAAGCTGTGGAAGCCAAAAATAGCCAAAATCCAAAATCTATGGAAGCCAAAAATGGTCAAAATCTTAAATCTCTGGAAGCTGAAAATGGTCAAAATCCAAAAAATATGGAGGCCAATAATGGATACAAGGTGAATAATATGGGGGTCAATAATAGCCAAAACACAGAAAAAACTAAGGAAAATTCAGAGGCCGGGGAAATGCCCTCTTGTTGGTCGACCCCACCAAAATGCATAATCAATTAATCAGAATTCTTGGAGCGTGCTAAGAGTTTCACTCACCTTGTCGTAAAAGGTGGACTCTTAGAAAACTCCATAGAATTGAAGAAAATTGAGAAAAGAATTGTGTCAGTTTTCGTTGTCGACAAGCGTACACGCAAAATTTGTCGCTCGACGAAAAACACAGTGTTGAAAACACTAGAGTCCTTGGAGTTTAAGCCCCTCAGAATAGTTAAGTTAGCCAAATTTTTCATGTGGGACGTACTTCAACCGACACCAGAGGACTGCGTTGCAGCGTCAAGCCGTGAGCATTATTACGAAAGAGTTGATCTTAAGAACGGTGTATGAAGGCGGAAGAAAACCTCTTAGCAGTATATGAGGTGTTGCCTCAAGTTATCGGGGAACACCTCGCTGCATTTTTGTCCCAGTATGGCGAAATTCTGGGCGCCTCCTGTGATAGCCCGAACGGGGGTGGAGCTTTGATATCATGTTGGACGAGAAAGACTTCCGCTCCATCCCCAACTGTCTGGATGTTGGAAGCTTGAAGTTGCCGGTCATAGTAACTGGCCGAAAACCGGTAGGTTGGAAGTGTGAAAAGACTGGTCACCTCTCCTTTTCCTGCCCATGGAAGAAGGCCTCTGGTAGTCAAGCTCCAGTAGACCAAAATCTCTCTCTGAACGCGTCTGTACATTCCGCCTCGCCTGTAGTGGGCGTACCAGCTTCTGGGACCCGGTAGGCTAATCCTCCGGTTGGTGTAACATCGGAAACCACATTCCAAAAGAGCCTTCGCCCGCTGCTAGTTTAGTTGTGGAGAAGGTTGAGGGGGAATAGCTGGTAGCTGGTAGGGCCAGAGGGAAGCGCCGGACAGCGGGTCCTCAGTCCCCTGAAGCCCCAAGGGCGAAAGACACGACCAGCCCCACTCCTTCTTGCAACGTTAAGGGCGATGCCCCAGCGTCTCAGCAAACATTTCAAGACCTACAAAGAAAATATGATCCTGGCTTCGAAAAAACGGGAAAAATAAAAGCCCTAAAACAGAAGTTGCACAGTCAAAATCAAACCCAACCTACTCATCCTATTCCTTCCACCAGCTCTGCCCGGTCCGCACCTTCACCCAAGAAGAAAACTTCCCCTCCGACAACCCCGTCCAAATCTCGTCCTCTCAGCAGAGATCCCAGCCCTTATAAATATAGGTGCTTTTACACTCCCCTTCATACTCCCAGCCCTTCCCCTGTTAAACACAGTTCCCATTACAACCCTCTGCAGGCTCCCAGTCCTCCCCCCTCTAAAAAAGCAGAAAAACCTCCCCCATCTACGACACGGCAAAGAAGACCTACTCAGGAACCGAAAGATCGAAGGAAAAAGGCCCAGAAACACATATTCAATAAGGGGGAGGATGTCTGCCGTATATCGCCGCGACTACGGAAATAGAATCAAGGACTTAAAATATTTACTTTCCATCAGTCAATATGCGGACCTAGATGTCGAGGTTTCGCAGAACTTCCCACTGGCACAAAGGGTTCTAACCGTTATAAGAACGGGACCTGGTGCTAAACAAATCTGGGCAATGTTAGATGAGGCCATTATGGCTTATAAGATGGCTTTACCTATAGCTATTGTCCAAAACCAACAGCTTAAACAACTGAAACAATTTTGTGCAGGGAGGGTCCCCGTTTTAGTTCACCCATCCCTGTACAGAGCTTTAAAACTGACATTTCCCTGGGATATCGGCGTAATCTCCCAAGACGACACTATCAAGACTGAGATGGGCCATGGGTCTATGGGAGAGGCTGTCGGTATCCTCACCCCGGCCATGTTCAAACCAGTATTACAACACTAATCGGTTTTCACTATGACACTCTGGTTAGCAAGTTTGAATGCCCGGAGCCTGAGGTAGGATTCTCGAAGTGTGAGGCTCGTTCGCGATCTTCAGCGCCTCGGGGTGGATGTTTGTTGCGTGCAGTAGACCCATTTTCTATCTCGCGACCATGATGACATTCCGTCTAAGAGGTTCGACCTCTATTCAGCATGTTTTGATGGACGCTATGCGGCATGTGCTCTTCTATTCGAGGGGTCCGGCGGCAGGCTTTACATGCTGGATATTCCGATAAAGGATAAGGCTCTTCGTCTCATTGGGGTTTATGCGCCCAATGTACATGCGCAGCGGTCTGTTTTGTTTCGCCAGATCTCGCCGTTTCTGATGATATCTCGTTCGGTAGTTCTAGCGGGTGATTGGAATGCCGTCCTTGATCCTGATATAGATCGCATAGGGGAAAAATTGGGTACTAACAACCCGGATGTTAAGCCGTTTCGGGACTTTATCGACGGGTTTGATCTCGTCGATAAGAATCGAAATGAGTACTCCCGGGAGGTAGTATGGACTTGGACTAGGGGCGGCAGCTCGGATTCGGTGGTCACCGCAAGCTACATCGACCGAGTTCTATTTAAGAGAGTCGAAGTAGACTTGTTAGAATGTCCAAGTTTATCATTTTATACTTTACTCGGATCATAGGCTTGTCCGGGTTCGGGTAAACTTAGATATGCATAGGGTTAGGATGGCTGGATACTGGAAATTGAACTCGTCATTATTTGGCGAGCAAGATTTTCGGGACCAGCTTCTACTAATGTTACTGCGGGAATTGTCGGGGGCTGTGATTTGGAATAAGTGGGGGGACTCTCTAAATTCTAAACTTAGGTCTTTTGGTGCTGATTTTAGCTGCCGACTCAATTTAGCAGGGTTAGCAGCGCAAAAGGCTTTAGAAGCAAAAGTCGATCGGGCGATCAAATCCCGTGTTAGTGGGGACGTAGTCTTAGCTAAGGCGAAGCGGGCCTCCTTGCTGGTCAAGAATGATCAAGCTCTAGTAGTTATGGCTAGGCTAAAAAGAATGTCTTGCGAGGCTTCGATCATGGCTGCTGAATTGCTCGTAAGGCATCTAGTCGGCATATTGCTAGCATCACATTGCCGGATAAGCGGACTGTGACTACAGACGTAGGCATTTGTGAGGCTTTTCGTGACTACTTTCAGGAGCTGTTCACCAGGGAGCCCGGTCTGAGCCCTGCTCAGTTCGATACCTATTTAGCCGACTTTCACCGCCTTGATGTGGCTGAAGCGGTTGGGTGCGAGGGGCCCATTACAGAGTCTGAGATCTGGGATGCGCTGAAACCGGTTGGCCTGGACAAGACTCCGAGATTAGATAGTCTTCCTTACGAAATTTACTTGAGGCAGTCGCTCATCTTTGTTCCTTTGCTGGAACTGATTTTCAACAACTGTTTGAAGCAGGGGTCTATACCTCAACGCTTCACCAGGGGTATGATCAAGTTGCTTCGCAAGAAGAAAGATGGTGGGGATGGGGTAGATAATTTTCGGGCTTTGACGATGTTAAATACAGAGTTGAAGATTTTAGCCAAGGTCTTAGCTGGCCGTTTGCAGGCTTTCCTCTCTAGTCTGATTGGTCCCGAGCAGACTTGTGCTGTGAAGGGCCGGACTATTCAGGACAACCTTCATTTGGTACGCTTGATCATCGAGAAAGTAGACAGTGATGCCGCGTTGATCAATTTAGATCAGTCCAAGTCTTTCGTTAGGGTTGACCATCGATTTCTAGAGGCTGTTCTTTCGGCCGCCGGTTTCAAGTCGAAATTTCGCACTTGGATCGGAGGGATGTATGCGTCCACCGGTGCGCTGGTGGAAGTTAATGGGGTAAGATCGAAGCCTTTCACTTTGACTCGCTCCATTCGTCAAGGTTGTCCGCTGTCTCTCTTGCTTTACGTTCTTGCGTTGAAACCCCGTCCTTCGTGGAATTTGCTTAACTGGTGCTACCACTTCGGCCAGGTACTCCGCCTATGCTGATGACATTTCGGTCCTGGTGTCGAGTAAGGCCGAAATTAAGGAAGTCAGCAAAGAAATCAAAGGATATCAGATGGTGACAGGGGCTAAGATCAACCGCGATAATCTGTTGGCTTTTGGTTGGGTTCGTGGAAGGGAGTTTCTCTTCCCGGATCTTTTCTCTGGACGGACGGGCCGGTCAAGATACATGGTTCGGTCCCGACCTCCTGTTGGAAATCAATTGGTCGGAGGTGCGGGAGAAGGCCGAGTTTGCAGTACGTCTGTGGATTCGGAGGAATCCTTCCTTGAAGTATGTGCTTCGCACATCTACCCGATTATCC
This sequence comes from Acanthosepion esculentum, assembly GCA_964036315.1. Classification (NCBI taxonomy): domain Eukaryota; kingdom Metazoa; phylum Mollusca; class Cephalopoda; order Sepiida; family Sepiidae; genus Acanthosepion; species Acanthosepion esculentum. The sequence goes on from OZ038475.1 coordinate 72,105,813, forward strand.
TTTAGCGACTCTCCGTGCTTCACTCCCATCTAGCACTTTACTGGCGTTTGTAAGGCTCTTGTTCTCTTTCTTGTGGAGAGGCAAGGCTGCCATGGTTAGTCGCGAGATCTGTTACCTCCATCCCTCTGATGGCGGTCTAGGGATGCCTTGCGTTGAGACTCGTCAACATGCGCTTCGCATTTCTTACCTAGACCGGATGTGTATGCAACTGGATGAGAATGGCGAATTCTGGAAGGAAGACGCCCGTAAACAGTTTCCATCCTTGAGAAATGTGTGCTCGTGTGAGGAGGCCGGCCGTACTCCTCGAAGCGAGGGCTCTTTCTATCGTGAATGCCGGATCGCCCTCAAGCGACTCTTACGGGCGAAGGATGGCCTCTCCGACGTCCAGCCGTTATCTCGTTATATCAGGTATTAGTTAGGGGGAACGTTTAAGATGATCTGATAGGCGATCTCGTTCTGACGAAGCGGGAGGCTCGCTGCATATGGCCTTGGGCGCCCGGGTTGAAATGTCTCACTAACCCTGAGGCATCATTCACCTGGCTGGTGATTCGAGGGGCCCTCTGGGTCGCCAAAAGACTTGGTTTGGCGGGCTTGGTAAAGTCGCCAAACTGCGTTCGCTGCAGTGGAGAGGTGGAGACCCTAGGTCACACCTTTTTTTCATTGTACTGTCGTAGCTCCGTTGGTCAAGTTTGTTGAAGACATCATGGTTCGCATGCTGCGCAGAAAGTTCTTTGTCCTCGAAGGCTGTTCCGTCTGTAGCAATATAGTACCGCCGTTGACTAAGGCTGAGCAATATGTGTTCCTTTGCTTACTGGGGTTATGCGAGTCGTGATATGGACGACGCGACAGAATGAATTCCTAGAAGTTTACCTCTTCCCAACTGAACTTGTTCTTTAAGCATCAGCTTAAAGTCAAGATCAGCACGGAAAGGAAGCGACTCCATATATTGGGATTTGGCGAAAGGTGGGTGAGTCTTGCGCGTCATTGCCGAGTAAAAGGTGATGACTTAGAGTGGCATTTTGATGCCGGTTAGGAGGATATTGTTTTTGCTGTGTTGAACATTGGCAACACTCCCCTTAATAGTTTAATGTAGGTCGTTTTTTTTTTTCTGTTTTAGTTATTTTTTCCCCGTTATTAAACATAGCTAGGTTGTGTATGCGCATTGTTCCCTTTTATTTTTGTCCCTATTTGTTTTTCTTTGCGTTTAATTCCCCATCCCTCCCATCGTTAGGTGGATAATGATATCAGTTCTCTGGTGGGTGCGGGGCAACTTTCGTTTAAGTTATGTTGTTTCGTAGCTGTTTTGTGTTTGGATGAGCGTGTGTTTGAGTGAATGGTTGGGATGCACAAATGTTTTATATTTTTCTCTTCAAGTCCCGCATTGAGTTCGTCCAGTGAACTAGTGTTACTGCTACATTTAGTTACTTTGTGGGGTTTTTATTACTAACAAAAATTTTGTTTAGTTTCTTGTATACAGTTCTTATACATTTGTAAATACTCATTGGGGATTTTAAATTGTTTTTTTATTCCCCTCCCCCCACAAACATTGAGCTGTATATATGGGGACTAGTTAGGACTTCATAGAGTTTTTGAGGTATTATGGTGTTTGAGGTAAGAATGGTAAGTAAGAATGTGTTGTTTTGGTGAAAGGAATATTGTCAGTATGTTTGGGTCAGTGGTTGCGACAAGCTAAGTTTAAACACTAAGACAGAAGAAGACCATCCTTTTCCCCTTCCCCCCTTCGGCCTTGTGTCATATTTGTACATTTAGTACAATAAATATTAGGAAGTCACCAGGTGTGACACCTGTCGAACTCTCTGCTTTAGCGGAGAGGAACTCGGACGAGGCTTTGCCGCAGTGCAAAGTTTCGTCCGGGGAGGTAGACAGTCCAAGAACCCGTTTATACGGGTTCTAATGGGCATATTTTTGGCCGAGCCTATGGGCTCGGAGAGCCCACATTATACCGGCCTTGTGCCATATACGACCCATGTGGGGGTTGTTAAATATCGGAAGTCACCAGGTGTGAGTCACCAAGATTGTATCACCGAGTGAGTGTATGAATGAGTGAGCCAGGACACCAGTGAGAGTAAGTACTCTCCAGTCCACATACTTTGTACTACGTTTCCGTGAAAAATATACCGTTTAACTTTATATCCGAGTTTGTGTTATTTGTCTCTGGTTTCAACACCATAACACATGACAAGATAGCGTATTAAGTATCATAAAATAAACAATTAAAATCACATATTCCTACTTAATCGATTTCGTACCTTGCTCTAAACTAATTAAAAAGTATTTTGTTTCAAAAGCTGTTGAATTGTCAAAATAAAATAAAAGTGAGAGGTAGATTCTAGGTCAAGGAATACTTCGGATTATCAGTCTCAGCTCAGCTTCACGGCTGTCTCGATTCATGTAGGTTGTAAAGCATTGTGATATTTCCATACGCTTGAATCCAGACATTCGCTGCTGTACGAAATACGCAAATCATACATCGATAGAAACTCGAAAAAAGAGTTGTAAGTTCACGGACATATATATGATGAGCAAATAAGGTCCCATCGGACATATCGGAGGCAAAGGAAATTTACCTGGTAAAAAGCGAAATATTGAACATACACACCATAGTAAAATATTTGAAAGAATATTTTTTTACAATAATCAGTTAAAATATATATATATATATATATATATATATATATATATATATATATATATATATATATATGTATATATATGTCCTCCATTCATCTGAGACTTGAAATTTATTTTTTTTATCTGACGTTGAAGTTAACAAAACTATTATCTTTTTTTTTCCATAGAATAGGCGACGAGGTTGAGAAAACTTAGTGTAAAAAATGGAGTGAATTTTGTCTAAAAATAAAAATCCATTTGAAAAGTTTACACGACTCTGACAACATATATTTTTAGAGGTGACCTTTTTCGCGAACGTGGCTTTGGTAAGCTTTTCCATTCCTGTTGCAGTGCAATCATTTAAGTGATTATTAAAGCCCATAGAGATTAAGCTTGCTTTACTAAATCAATTTTAGGAGATTCTCTAAGAGCCCCTGGAGGTTCTAGACTTGTGAAGCAGGATCATTTTCCTACTTCTTTTAAAGAGTTAATTAAATACACAGAAATTTAAAGAGCGGCCCAAAATGGATGTGTTTCATCACCGGATGTATTTAAACAGTAAAGCGATATAATCTAAAAGGACTAAAACATATATCAGGATTTATTATCGGCATAAGCCATTCGCAATATATTGTGTTGGTGGCAAATTCAAAAGCAACTTTGAAACGACTGTAAGAGAAGGTCGTAGCATAAAACAAGATGAAAAGAAAAGGATTTTTTACCCTAGGACGGCAAAATGCCGCATTACCATCGACAAAAGATACACCAGAAGTTGTAAGTTACATATATGAAACTACAAAGTCAACAAGATATAGATATAGAAATCTCTGAAAAGGAAGATGATTTGGTTTCGTTTATTTTGTTTTACGGCATATCAACCTCAATGGGTTATATAATGGCGACAACTTTCTTTTTTCAGGTAATAATTTTGTTTTGTCAAAAATCTATTTCTGGTAATATTTTCTCTTCAGAAATGTATAGCTGGAAATATTATTTTAAAACATGTATTGCTGGTAATATTCTTTTTTCAAAAACGTATTGTTGGAAATAGATTTTTTTCTTCAAAAATTTATTTCTGGTAATAATTTTTTACAAAGTATTACTGGTATTAAAACCTATTTTACACTTTCATAAAGCTTTTTACCCCAATTTCAGGGTTAACTATTTGCCCATAGCTGGGACCCTAACAGCTTCTACCACTCGGGGTCAGGGTGGACCTGGAAACACCAGCAATTAAGAGGTGGTTCCATGCTCCTCAAAACCTCCTGATCAGAGGCCTTGCTGTTGGACGTAGTTTATCGTCTTGCCCAGGACGCGGATGTATTTTATCGTCATACCCAGGACGGTAGATTTTAGACGAGGGAATGTATTACACCGATACAGAAATATGGATAAGAATGTGGAAAGATGCATATCAGAAAATGAGTCATTTTTGAAGGAACAAAAAATATCCTGAGACAGTAAGAAACCATTGCAAGGCTGCTATGTAATGTTATATATGGTAATGAATGCTGGACAATGGCTTTAAGTGAGAAAAACTATTTGAACCGACATGAACTTGAAGCGACAGGTGATTTTGTCGACACATATTGAGAATATCACAGATAGATCAGGTGGTAATTTATATTTTAGAATTATAGAATCTCCAAAATTTTCGCTTTTAACTATCGAAAAGAGATTACTGAAATATTTGGCAAACGGAATGTGTGAAGACTAACCGGATAATCTTACTCGTACAAGGAACACTGATTAGCAAAGTCAAGCAGGGAAGACTACTTGACAAGTTTATCTGCATACATAGCAGAACAAATATCTGAAATATAAAATTAATTCATTACAACTACGGTGCATTGTCAAAGTATTAGCACTGGGTCGTTTTCTCATATATTATTTACTTTAATAGAGAAGTATCATTTTGTTATTAATTTTCTTGTTATATATTGAATAAAGCGCGGTTTGTTTCTATAGACGAATACAAATAAAACGTATTTAAAAAAAAAGAATTAAAACGCAAATATTAAAAATGTATTTGTAACTTTCAAAAGTCAATATATGCAAAACTAAGTTTCATCTTTATTTTTAATACCAAATTAAAACGGCTTATAATTCAGACAAATAGCATGAGTAAACTCAGAAATATCTTGTAGTCACTTGACGGAGGGATTCAAAGTGTTTCTATTTATAATAATAATAATTTCGTTTGCCATTTGCTAACTATTAATGAAATACATTTTGAGGGATGTCCAAAGACGATTATTTTTAACCGACGTTTAAAGAAGCAGTCATTATTTAAAGCAACAAAAGGGGAGAACCATAACCCCCCATAACTGGACACCTCGACGTGGTTTAGACGGTTACCACGCTGGAACAAATATAGACTTAGTACTGAGTTCGATCTTCACTGGTTGCCTCATACTTACATCTCGAAGTGATGTAATGGTTAGCAAGCTTGTCTCGCCAGAATAGTGAGTTCGATCCTCACTGGTTGTCCCATATTTTCAGTCTCGTTCCACATCTAATTTGCGTTAAGAAAATCACCATCATCCCCCATGACCACAACGTATATGACACGCGCGCGCACACACACACACACACACACACACACACACACACACACATGCAGAAAGAAACCAATAATTACAATTAGAAAAATGGTCAATCATTATTCAAGAAATTGCTCTATATAAGAATTATCCTAAAAATATCAACTGTTATAGAACTTGGTGACGAGACACTAGAGGCCTGAAATTAAACGACAGACTCTGATGTTTTATTCGACCCTAACTTCGATAATTTTACTAATGAATTCTATAGAAACGCACAAACATACTTTTTCTCTTCCGCATTATCCAATTTGATGTCCTCATAAAAAAAGAAAAAGAAGCTAAATGAAGTCGGCTAGATAAAAAGAAAAATCATTCGTGCGCATGTGTAGTCGTACCAACATAATAGATTTAGTAGAGCTAAAGGACCAAACTTTTCCACTTTGTCATACATTTTTCCTCAATATTGTTCATGGCATACATATATATATATATATATATATATATATATATATATATATATATATATATATCGTTATCTTATGTCCTCAAATAATATAAAAATAATTTTTATAAAGAGCAACTATTTTTAAAAAAATGGGTTTGCGCTTCATCTAGACATGTCAGGATGATTAACCTTTTTTTCTTTCTTTTAGAGAATAATCTCTCTGGGACATCCTTTGTCCAATCAACCCTTTTATTAAATATTCAGGAAATTTCGTCCCAAACTTAATTTAGTCTGCGAGCATTCTAGAAATAAGATCGAAATAAAACATGTTTATTATATAAAAAAAATCCTATTAACTATTTTCTTCAAACATCCAGCGTCTATTTGTTACGTAATTGCTATCACTCCTTCACGTGTTTAATTTTATTTAAAGATGATTTACATAAAGTAAATGTATAAAAAAATCATTTTTACAAATAATGTTAAGAAGCATATAAATTTAAGATTTTTGGAATGTCTGTGGGAATAAGATATGCACATCCCTACTCGCTTGTAACCACCCAGTATAATAAAATAATAATTGTCAGCACTAAATGAATTAAGCTACTACATAATCTTCTACTTAGAGTTGTTGCTATATTAAAATATCTAAAACAAAACAACAACAACAACAATCGCGATCAAGAAACATTCAAGTATATTGAATTTATTCTACTGTAATCTGTGACATTCTAAATTTACACGCTTTGAAATATTGAAAATATCACTTATTTGTTTCTAACTTGTGTTTGTGTTTCGTATTTTCTGATGCATTTTCATTCTTAATTTAAAGAATGAATTCGTTCGTTGCGATTTACTCCATGAAATATCGTTGAGCCTTCCACAATTGTATCGTTAAATATTTGAGCTCTACCAGCTTTAACAAATTATGGTCAACTGTTTTCTTTTCTTTTTTACCTATTGTTGTCAATCCACTCCTTCTGACTGCCACCTGAAGTATCAATATATGATAATTATCAAGGAAGCATGAATAATACTCAAGAAAATATAAAGATAGATATGAATATTAAAGAAAATATGTTCATTTTAATGTTAAACCAGTTTCTTTCTTCATTTCTTCTGTCACTAGTTCCTTTCTATTTCCCTCTATTTTATATTTCTTCTATTACTCTATTTCTATATCTATTTCTTCTATTTCCCTCCCATTTTTCTTCCTTTTTACCATTTTGATGAAACAGACTAAAATTTTCTATTTCCCACATAAAACCGCCACCTACTATAACAGTTTTTTTTTCTCAAACTATACACACTGTCAAAACGGAATGGTCAATTAGGGATAAACCCTGGTAATGACAAAGTGTAACGAACATAAGAACAAACTTCCTATTTAACTGAGGGAAAAGCAAAATACAGTACTAAAATTAAAGTCTGTCGAGACTAATAAAAATGATAGCTCCAAATTCATTGTACTGCTATGAATTCTCGCATCTTTTGAAACATTGAATTTACAACTCTAATAATAAGAACAATATATTCCGCAACCCTCACACATTCTTGTGGCATAACGCGTCACTTATCAAACCTAAGTAATATTCGTACGCATATCGATAAAAAAAAACAAGAAGAAACGTCAAAATTTCTATTGATATTGGAAAATTACTAATAAAAGTGTCTAAAATATTGCGCAGTAGTAATCAAAAAGGAAGAACGAAAAACACTTGAAGCTAATTTTACGCTATTGCCCACACGATGTAATGCTCAAGAGCCACTAAAAGTAGAATAGTGCAGAATGAGTTTCGTAAATATGGAAAGGAATGTCTTGTTAATTTTAACGTCTCCAAAACGAAACTGCAATCTATTAATCGACCGAGAGAACCCTTTCTACATTCCATCATCATGGCTAATGATATTTATCCAAGAGAGTTAATCGTTGCTCCTTCTCTGGGCAGGGTTTTCCGTTGATATGAAGTTGAAAGATTATATCGAATCAATTGTTAGGTCTTCTGCTACGAATGTGTGTTCTCTCGGTGGTGTTAGACATTTTTTCTTACCCTAATTTAACTTCCATATTTACACCTATACAATTCGTCGACGCCTTAAAATATTGCTACCGCATATGGTCCTACGCTACAGCTATGTATTCAGATATCCTTGACCAAATACAAAGAATCTGCAAAGTCAATGGTCCTGACTTGATATGTCATCTTCAGTAACTTTAACTTCGTCGTAATGTAGCTTTGCTTTGCTATTTCTATAAATATTTTCATGGTAATTGTACTGATGAACTCTCCTTTGTAGTTCCGAAACTCTATGAATTTAAGCGCAGTAATAGATTAACAGCAAGTTACCATCGTTTTACAGTTTAAATGTTTAGATATAACCGTAAGTTCTATGCTAATAGACCCCATGACTACTCACTTTTGGAACTCTTTCGGGCTTTTTGCTTTCCAGACAAGTTTGATTTTCGAAAATATAATACAATGTCAGTCTTCTGTCTTCTTTATTTCTGTTCTATAATTTCCCACTCCTTAATAATGGTTTTCTATTATTCTTTTGCACGTGTTAACCTCACTGCGTGTTAGTGGGTTTGTAGCCTTGCTTGGGGTGAAATGATTCAAAGAATAATAGAAACCACATCATCTGAAGATTACCAGCAGCAGCAACAATAACTAAATTTCTTATATATGTACCACGAAGAGAAAATTGTTACATAATCAAGATATGGAGAGTCTACACTACTTCGAATTAAAAGAAAAAAGCATCAATAGTGGAAAGAGTGAAAATATCTACTAGACCCTAAAAAAACTATTTCTCTAAAAAATTGTTTCAAAAGAAAGATTTTCTAAATTTCAAACGAAAGCAGTACTGGCTGCTCGGTTAATGAAGGCCAAATGTTTTCTTGTAGAGAAATGTTTAATATTATCATTGCATTTACAATTAAACTGTGTGAGTTCAATACCCGGTTAAGGCAGTGGAGAACTTTCAGTGGGAAAAATTAACAGGAGATAACTGATAACTGACATCCATAAACCATGTCACGTGGAACTAGAACAGTCTACCCCAGTGAGCGAAATAAAGTATTCAGTTCGACATTCCAACTGCCTGAAGAAGGCCGGAGCGTACAAAAACGTACGAAACGTTGTGATAAACATGGCGACAAAGATGAGGACAATAGTCCGAATAATGTAAATAATGAAACTTATACGAGTTTCAACGGAACGGTCCTGCTACATAAGAGCCAAATTTTACAACGTCCACCGGCAGGAATTATGCAGTATTGCCTATGGTACAAAAGGTATATATAATGTTCATACTAGACTTCGCGGTCAATCCTGAATAGTGATAGATATACTATTAGACGTTTCAAAGATAAATTGTTGTCAACAACAGTAGCTTACATATGCATTTGCGAAATATTTATATGAATTCACTAGTGTCCGTCTGTGTTTGCACGGAGCATATATAAATCCTTGTAGATATTTTACTTTTTAAGTACTTTTTTACAAAATGGTGTTAATTCATTAAAATACTCATTTCCATGGCGGTAGGATGCCTGGCTACTTAGTTTATTTTCTCTACTTAGCACAAAAATTACTAAAGTCGTTTCTTTCTTTCGCTGTTTTTTTTTAAATTGTTCAATGTTGTAAATTTCAATATGCATTCTAATTAAGGCATGTTCCAAAATAGAACAATTAGTAGTGAAACGTTTCCCGCGCATTTCTTATATCGTAGTATAAGCAATTATTATTGAAATTGTCGATCGACACAACGGCACACAAGGAAACATGAAAAGATTCGAAATATCTCATGGCACAAGAAAAATTCTTAAAGCTATTGTGATATGCGCAAATGAAAGTGGGGCATTGATTTTCTCTAGAATATGTTTCGGTTTCATAATTGAAAAGAGTTATCATGTACTTGCGATATATTATATATATATATATATATATATATATATAAAAACATATACTGATAAATAAAACAGAAAATGTTTGTCTATTTTAATGTTGGAATGTTTGCTTTAATTTATGGTGAAAATAACGACGAAAATTGTAAAACATTTGAATATTTATTATTATGCTGGTTCTATATATGGAGAGAGATGTAGATAAAGAGAGAGGTATATATACATACTATATATATCCTTCCTCTCTCTCTCTTTCTCTCTCTCAGTAAATATATATATGTAGAGAGAGTGAGAGAGAGAGAGAGAGAGAGAAAAGCAGAGAAAGAGAAAAAGAGAGAGATAACAGAGAGCGATAACGACGGATAAAATATTGTCTAAATTACGCAAAAGGAAAATATTGATACCTCATTTCCGCCGATATATTTACCAAAATTGCACAAAAATATCTTGAAATACTAAAGAGTAAATTTATTTAATAAAATCGTCATTGGTTTCAACAAACTCCTCCAGTCGACTTCGGAATCTCCTGCAACTATTCTGGACGGTCTGCTTGCTGGTGAATGCTGCTATAATGCTTGCTTTCAGTTCATCTTTGGTGTTACAAGGAGTTACGTTGGTCTCTCACTCAACTGCGCCCCATACTTGATAAACAAGGGCTTTGACGTCTGGGGTGTTAGTTAGGGGGAATGTGGTCGCAAACATTGTCTAACAGACATGACTGGGTTCTCCCGATCGTGTGGCATCGTAAAAGATACAAATGGGCAGAGCAAAATATTCGTTGGGTGTCCTGAAGGCAGCTTCATGAAGTGGGGTGGTATAATCACAAGTCATCGGCGAAGCTACAATGCCTTAGGAATTCTACCTGATGAGGCAGCTATGTGTGGGGAAAAAATAACGAAGATCCGATTTTAAACTGGAAAATATTTTTTAAAAATCCAAAATTCACAGCTATCTTAGTGACATCTGTAAACTGTATCAGGAGAAAAAGTTAACAGTAATAAATTTTCCGAACAAAAATAAATGGCTGAATGAAAGATCGGAAATAAGAACCCGATGCATAGACACAAGAAAAACAACTTTTTTTTAGTTCGTACGAACCAGGATGAAAATATGTAAGGTCTATTTATTCTCCCTCCAATTTCAATATTCTTGCTTTTCTCCTCCCCTTCTATTACACTTCATGTTTTCTGCGTATATATAAATAATAAAGCGTTATGGAATTATTTGGGCCATACCATATGAAGATGCCGAAAGGTTGAAACCAAAGCAGCGTGAATGGCTGATTTTTAATAAAAAAAAACTTTTGAAATATATATATATATACATATATATATATATTTACGCACACACACACAAACACACACATATATATATATATATATATATATATATATATATATATATATATATATATATATATGTATAGATATATATTTAAAAGTCTTTTTAACTATATATATATGTGTATGCTTAAAAAACATTTTGAAATATATATATATATTTGTTTATCTATCTATCTATCTATCTATCTATCTATATATATATATATATATATATATATATATATATATATATATATATATATAGGGTGACCCCAAAAAACGGGAACTTTTTAAAAATCCAAAATAAACCAAGAGTGATGGAAGTAAATATTTACTTCATAGTAATTGAAACCTTAAAACATGCCATTTAAGAAACAATGATGGAATGTTCATTTTTTTTTAATTAAGTCCTGTAGATGGCGTCCTCCTGTACGAATGCATTCTTGAAATCTGCTGTTAAGATTCCTCATTGACTGCTGCAACATCTCAGCTGGGATACTGTGAATTCCATTCTCGTTACTAAAATGGCGAAATGTTTACTTGCTCAATGTCACCGTCTCGCAGTGTTGCTACTTGATCATGTCTGGCAATACGCACTTCAAAAATTCCCATTTTTTGTGGTCACCCTATATATATATATATATAGGTGTAGAAAGAGAGAGAGGCTTAATTAAATAGTACCGATAAGGTATGACTGTTCACCATTTTATTGAGTCTTTCCAATTTACGATTGAGGTTTAGTTCATCGAGATTAAAGTTATTAATGAAATGTCCAAAATACATGCAATGATATTATTTTGTTTATTTGTTCTATTCGGATCTTTCATAATGAATTTCGTACAGTTTATTAACAAATATAATCTCGATGTACAGGCCTTATTATGAAATTGTAATGACAAAATAAAAAAAAAAGTTGATTCGATAGATATTGTCAGTGGCTTTTAATAAAGATTTTTGCTAGGATGGTCTCTTGGTGCCTAAATATAGGTTTACATATATATATATATATATATATATATATATATATATATATGTATATATTAGTTATTTCTGATGAAAGAAGGGGGTCGATCTGAAATATCAAATATATATATATATAAAAATATAAAGAAATACTTTCACAAAAAAAATTAAATTTTTTTTTAATTTGCAACTTTTCAGTTGTTATATGTGTGCGTGTGTGTGTGTGTCTGTGTGTGTGTCTGTGTGCGTATAAATTCATGTAGGGATCTACAACACTCATAGGTTTCACCAATGGTGTAATAAGAAAATTAATTTTATTTCGCAAGAGCAAAATCTATATTAGCGAGTCGATAGTTGATTCCCAGTAAACGGATCAACGCCTGATTTTTATTCAAAAGTAAAATTAGATTTTTCATTCTATTTTGTATTTTATTTTTCATTAATTTGTTCCAGTATTTCGTATCCAACAATGTCTCGAAATTACTAAATCGTGTGACCCGTAAAACCTAAAAAAAATAAATGAATAGCAAAATAAAGGCAAATTGAAAACTGAGCAGAAATTAAGTTAAACCTAATTTTATAGCGAAATAATTAATGTGAAATTCGAGTGTTTCGTTGCTTAACCTGAATCAGGGACTTTCGTTGGTAATGTAATATATAATTATTAATCTAGTGACGTCAGTTGTTCGCCGAAGTATGTCAAAATAGTTTGTCTATATTTCTGAGATGAGGTATTATGTACAGTATTTACATTAGTCGGACTATTGTCCTCATCTTTGTCGCCATATTTGTCACAACGTTTCGGCCGTTGTACGCTCCGGCCTTCTTCAGGTGGTTGGAATTTCGAACTGAACCCTTTATTTATACTACTGGGGTAGACTGTTCTAGTTCCACGTGCCATGTTTGATGGATGTCAGTTATCAGTTAAGTTCTCCCCTGCCTAAAACCGGTTCAATACCCGGTTAAGGCAGTGGAGAACTTTCAGAGGGAAAATTAGCTGGAGATAACTGATAACTGACATCCATCAAACATGGCACGTGGAGCTAGAACAGTCTACCCCAAGAGTATAAATAAAGGGTTCAGTTCGAAATTCCAACCACCTGAAGAAGGCCGGAGCGTACAACGGCCGAAACGTTGTGACAAATATGGCGACAAAGATGAGGACAATAGTCCGACTAATGTAAATACTGTCAAAATATTTATTTTCTTAATTGTCATATATATTTACATTTATATTTCCCAAAAGAAAATGTTGAATGACCATGTCTTAAAGACAGATTGTCATGTTACCCATCGGTCGAAAGCAAGGGACATGTTTGATATACAACTGGAATGACTGCAAGTTCCGTAATTATTCTTTCATCCAAAAGAATAAAAGTAACCTTAGAGCGAACGCCAACAACATTATAGCTGATTACTCGTATTCAAAGATACCCGTCTACTAGGTTGGCCAGTCAATCCCTATTGCAGACGCTTGCACAGACACATTTGTGTTTATTCAACACCCAGATAGACCACCTGTGGTTTACACTGCAACTGTGCTTAGCGGACCTTTGTTAAGTTTCTGGGAAATAGCGTATTATTTAGCGTGATCAACAATTTGAACAAGGCCACGACGCTCAAGCCCTCGGCCACGATGACTTGAGGCTTCGCGCTAGCACAGCTATTGACGCCCCACCAAGTGATCTGTATACCTAATTTCACTCATAAAGCTTGTGTCAATCCGTGGTATGTTTTTCAGGCACTTTCCAAATGTGCTGCACGTTGGGAACGGCCGCATCCAGTTCGATAACATCAGGAAGTCTTCTTCCTTATAACTCGACTATGGTGAGATTCGAACCCGGGTATCACGATCAGAATGTGAACGTTCTAATCACTCGGCTGGTAAAAGCAATTTCAACTTCCTCATCAGAGTCTGGAACAGAGAATCGTTCAAAAAGTCAAAAGCTGTGAAGAATAATCCTCATGAAAACGGAAGTAGAGTAAAACCAAAACTACAACGAAATTAGTAACATCTTTAATATTATCAACCAGCATAGCAGCAAATATTTATCAGCATTTATCTCAAGAAGGGATTGACGTTGAGACAGCTCCCCAATCTCGTATTTACAGATCCACTTTTAAAGATGTTAAACTTAAATAAGAAATAAAGAAAACACTAGATATAGAAAATCGGTCATTGTACTTTGATGGTAAACGGATTTATGACCAAGAATATCAAGTGTTTGTTTTGGAGAATGAAGGAAGAGAAGTTAAGTTAGATGCATTACATCTACTAAATAAAAAATCGAATACTTCAGTCAAAGGAATAGCAACTCTTCTGGATTACTATAATTTATGGAAGAGCAGAAATATAATTGTTGCGGATACCACGAATGTGAACACTGGAAGCAGGAATGGGATTGTCATCCAGATACAAAGTACATTTGGTTAAAATAAACTGAAAAAAAAACAACAATTCATTGGTTGACATCTTCTTGACCGAGAGATTCATGTAGTAATGGATGAGGAACTTGAAGGAAAAAAAAACACATCACTCAATATCGAATATCCATTTGAACTTGTAAATAACTACGAACAGCTAAAGAAAAAATCTCAAGAATGGTAAAGAAAAGATTACTGAAGCAGCAGTATGACGTGATATGAAATTTCTATTTCATTTAACATGAGTTTTCCGCTTTCGAAAAAACTGGAATATTTCTTAAAGTGAAGCTTAAAAAGAAACCTAACTTAATGAACGCAAGATGGAATTCTAGAACAAGAATATTTCTTTTGGCATTCATTCTACCAGAGAAAAGAGACGCGTTACACGAAATTTTTAGATACATATAATAGAGATGGGTATAATATTGCTTTAATGACCAATGCAGATGATTATTAGAACCTATGTAAAAGCTTCCTGGCGCACAAAAAGCATTAACCTCTGTGAAAAAAGTTTTGGCATCCAGAACCATCAAGACTGGAAATTCCAAGAAAAAAAAAGTAAGCCTTCAAGATATTTATGACGTCTGTAAAAAGGAGAAATTTCAGTTTATATTTATTTTGTCTATCAAAACACAATAATTTTATACTATGCTATAATTATGCTAATTATCCTACATCATTTTTCTTTAATTTGTTTATACATTCAATTCTCTTTTTTCACGGCGGAATACATTCCAGAGACTACCGCGCAAAATAAAACCGTGTAAAAAATACACAGTGTACATATGAAAGTTAGAGATAGATTCTAACCAAATATATTTAATAAAAAAAATATTAATTTTCACATAGAAATAAATTGAATTATATTTATTTATACATACAATCATATATATATATATATATATATATATATATATATATATATATATATATATATATATATATATATATAATTTTTAAAAATTCTAAACTTATAAAAAAAAGAAAATAACTCACTCAGACGGAAAATTCTAGAGTGCCGCCATAGAACAATACCCAAATATTAATCTACGCCCTGGCTTTTTCCCTATTTCACCTTTTCTATCAAAATTACTGCTCTCACAAACAAATGTACACAGATATATATTAAAATCAAAAGAAAATGGTTGAATCCATCAACACAGATTAATGATAATATTCTCCACACGTGTCATTAACTGACGTTATTTTCAGTTAACAATATAAAAATAGCTTTCCCTACATTCCAGTTGCTAAGAACCCTCTGTTTTTTGTTTTTATTAATTTTCTTTGTTTAATTCATTTTGTTTTTTTCTTTGAAAAAGTCCAATTTGGACGAAACGCGTCAGCAATTACTGTTTTCCTATTGTCATTTATTTATAAAGATTGTCTTCTCTAAAAGTTAACTTTGAGAAATTTTCAAATATATATATATATATATATATATATATATATATATATATATATATATATATATATATATGTATTTGAAAATTTATATACATATATATATATATATATATATATATATATATACCCGACTCGCCCGTCGAATTCGACGTATGAGGGTCAAGCAGATCAGTTCCCAGGAAACCGACAGCCCGACAAGAGCCCATGAGATTTGATTATAGTGGCGATGGTTTTGTGCAGAAGCATCCACACTTTTTGAAGGGCCGAATACAGAGACCAGGTGTACTATGTGCCACAGGGTCCACAAACGACCCTCCACAGGATTTTGGATCAGAGTTGTCCTTCTGTTAGACCAGTTGCCATGCTAGGCTATAGAACCCAGTCTGTCCTGCTATTTACCCATAGCTGGAAGGAGAAGAAGAGGATTCACACCTTTCCCAAGTGTATTAGCACGTATATATATATATATATATATATATATATATATATATATATATATATATGTATATTACATATATAGTCATTCAGTGTCATTAGTAGACTGTAAACATGCCCGCTTTCTGTTGTTTTTCGGTGGCGTAAAATCACTCTCGTCACGTAATATTTAATGGCGATATATCTTCATGTGTATCTCGAATAAAATTAATATATTGAGTTTCTTTTGTATCACTGGATTTGAAACGAATTCGATCATCAGACGCTGTGATTTTATTTTTGTTAATTCTTTATATAATTCTTCATAACCTGCCACAATCATTTCGAATCACACCGGAACTTTACGGCTCGTTCAACATTGTTATCATTTGTAAGAAAATGATTTTCAAGTTTATTGTCTGTTTGGATGCCTTCTACCGGCCGTCTGATGGGGCGGTTACACGCAGCTAGAGGTATGTACAGTGCATAGGTTGCACCCACTCTGGAGAGTGGGGGAACAATATACGGAAAAAATAAAGTGGATTATATTTTGCTTCACTGAATTGTGATGTAATCATGTTATGTCGAGTCTCAGCATTTTGTAAATGTTAAATGCTTCAGGTTACTTAATCATTTACTTGACACTTGCAATAAATTCGGTGGTCACACAAGGAGAGATCTTTAAACCGTGTTAAAGTAAAACAAAAATAGTGCAACGATAAATCTGTTCTTTTTGTTAGACTATGTTATTTCAAAACCGGACAAAAAAAATACGGACGTAAAGAGAATTGAGCGTATAGCTATTCATAATTGTAAATGTAAGTTTTTAATTTATATGCAAGTTTACAATTTATGATAATCTATAGCAATACACGTTAAAAAGTACTATCTAATTACGACATTAGCATAAATAAATAATAAATCTTCTGAATATATTCTGCGCCGCTTGAAAATGGAACTGAAATTCCAATTTTCAGTTTAATTTGAAATTTTGTTTTGGTTTCGAAACATCGTAATTTCTGTGTCGCGATGAATACATATTTTTAAATAACACACACACACACAAACACATACACACACACACACACACACACACACACACACACACACACACACACACACACACACACACATATATATATATATATATATATATATATATATATATATACGGGGTAAAAAGTCGTGTACTGTAGGTTTAGTTTATTAAAATATAATTACGCATAAAAATGTTATTTACTAGTTAACTGTGGTATGTGCTGTTCAAAATGACCTCCTTCTTTTTCAAAACATATTTCAATTCTGTGCCTGCAATATTAATTAACTCGAGCGAGAGTTTCCTCTGTCATTTTACCGCATTCATACTAAATTATGTCTTTAAATTCTTCAATATTTCTTGGTCGCGTCTGATAAGCAACTGATTTGAAGTGGTTCCACAGAAAAAGAAAATCCAAGGTTATGTGATCTGTTGACCTCGGCAGTTACTCAACAGGACCTCTTCGACATATTCATTAACCACGAGTGTTCGCGAATTTTGTCTCACCATATATATATATATATATATATATATATATATATATATATATATATATATATATATATATATATATATATATTGATGCGACGTGCAAATTTTCCGGATAACAACTGAGACATTACTCTATTTATTGAACTATTTAGTTCATCCGACACGTTGACTGATAAACTACTACAAAATAAAAATTCTCAAATTTCCATATTAGTAAAAACCGCATTCTCTTAAATTTAAAAAAACAAAACAACATTCAACATGGTATTGGACAACAATTTTAAAATAGTATTCCTAATTCTAATTACTAACAGACTATACTTCTTTTAAAAAAAATAAATGTAATAGAATTACTTAAATTATTTAAAAATTATTATTAAATATCAAATATAAATATATATATTTCATTTATGAGGTTTTTTAAACATTATCTAAGGAAAATCTTTGACAATGTCGGCAAAGAATAGATATTTCAGTACATTGCTTAAGTAAATTTTTATTTTTATAAACCGAGTAATGTATAATTTCTCATGTATGCTCAAAGGACATGGATCATTTAATGTCCTACATATTCTAGCTTTTCTTATTAATTTCTATTTCACAGTAGGTGTTTTATTGGTTTCTTTTAAGCGCCAGAAATATTTCGATAGGAACATCTGATTTCGGTATTTATTTATCCTAAAAGAACTTTGATGTTGGTTGAACCGTTTCTTGAATTCGTGTCTTGTGCATCCAATGTAGACTTTTACGTTGTCTGGATCCTCAAAAGATGATATATTGCACTGTCACACTAATGATTCAGTGTGACATTTATTATTAAGTGGACAGTTATGAGAATTTCTGCAGTTATATGATTTTTATTTATCTTCATCACTTTTTATTATTATACTCTCTAAATTTCTTTGGTTTTGGTCTAAGTGTTTATTCCCGATATTAGCATTATGTTCCATAATAATTTTTCTAAGTCTTCAGTACAACTGTAAATTAATTTTAGGGTATGTTTTATTGAAAATAGGACTGAGTTTACTATCTTTATGAAAATGCTTAATTAATCGTTAAACAGTGTTTAATAATTCTTTTAAATAATGTTAAAATGTTTGCATTTATCGTTAAACACAGACACACACGCATATATCTATATTAAAGTCGATATATATTTAAAAATTTCATGGGTTACTTACAGCTGATATATATTTCAACACGTCAGTGGTTATTACAATCTCTCTCTCTCTATATATATATTTCAACTCTTCATGGGTTAATTAAAGTCGATATTTATTTCAACATTTCATGGGTTAATTAAAGTCGATATATATCTTAGATCTATATATCATACGAATAATATTTTTGTGAGTAGATTTTACATTAATAATCTTTTGATAATATCAATTACTTTTACAGTACAAGCGCTACAATTTAATCCATAGTAGGGTGAGGAGACGGACGGGTTCATATTCTTTCCATGTTATTAACGTATAAATGAATATATCGCACCCGACTGGAATTCGACCTTGGCTCTCTGATTTATGATTCCGACCCCATATCTACATATATCCGAACTAAATTATTTATCGTAAAATTCGAAATTTCTGATCAAAAAGAGAAATTGTTATACTGCCATTCGAGATTTAACTTTTTATTATGCTAATCTGCTTTTATCTAGAAGCCTATTCTAGTTTAACAAAAGTTTAAAAAAGGATTGTTTACAAGTTACACTTTCACGTGATGCTTTAGATATGTTCTTAATCTGTCGGTGTTTCTTCAGAACTTTGGAACAATGAAGTTAGTAAACTTCTGTGTCAACATCGACAATATTTACTCAATTACAATATTCTCACAGACTCTTAAACAAAGGAATTTTCTTGATGCAGTCATTGGAAAGAGACAACAGAAACGTAACTGGATTTTTCCCAGCAAAGTAGACTCCACTTTTATCTTCTTAATGAATTCATGTTTAGATAAGAATTAATCAGAATATAAACAGTGATCGAACGACCAACTATCTTATGCTCCGCGCAGAAGTAGAACGTCTCAGAAGAATGCTAATAAATAATGAAAAAAGTCCAAATTTGTTTATGTTATCGTTTATTGTGTGAAAAAGAGAAGTTTGAGGATTGTGCTAGGAAGGATAAATATGGAAATAAAGAGAAAGAACGAGTAACCTTTAAATGGATAATTGTTTTAAGATGGCTATGTGACAAATGGTAGTTTGTTTGCCAACGCATGATGAAGCGAATTAAGCTGTGAGAAAAAGCCTCGCTATCAGCAGATGGAAAACCAACATGGCAGAATATTGTGTCAGTAGCCTCGAGGGAAAAGACTTTACTGAAAGAGGCGTAGATACATGCATAAATATCTAATAAAACACTAAAGTTTATATCTGAACAGATCCTTTATAAGTTTACACACTGAATGATTTCTTTAATTCCATAAATGCCTACACACACACACACACACACACACACACACATATATATATATATATATATATTGTCAATAACGTTAACCCTGTGCAATGTCCACAAGCCACTGCATATTTAGGGTTACACATTAAGATATAAGAGGCAAAGATTATGGGGATATGGCTAGAAGGTAACAGTTAACTCTACATCTGAACAGGTTAAGATTGTATTGATACCGAAAACATTCTCTTTACAGTCAGGTCCATAATGCAGTCATTCGTAAGAAGAAGCTCTTCAAGTGAACCTCTCACGAATGCCACAGGAAGGGAATGAAGATGTTTCGTTATCATATGTGTGGCATGTATATATATGTATATATATATATATATATATATATATATAAAAGCGAACATTGAAGTCAACACTCAGAGGTGACAGGCTGTTTCATGCTAGACGCAATCGTCAGGCTGCCTGACGTGTTGACTTAAATGTTCACTTTTATATTTACATACGCTCCATCTCTCATATTGAGTATTGAGCACATTATCCCATAAATATAGCACATCTTAAAGCTATATTTCTTCATATATATATATATATGGTAATCCAGAGACAGAATGTTTCACTGTATCACAGCCCATATATATATATGCGCACACACACGCATATATATATATATATATATATATATATATATATATATATGCGTGTGTGTGCGCATATATATATATATATATATATATATATGTATGTATATATATATATATAAATGACATCGATGACTTAATGCGAGATTATGACTTATTACTAAAAAAACTTTATTTTTAGAGTTCAAATTACCTATTTAAGAAACATATCTGTCATTGGAAAGAATATATATATATATATATATATATATATATATATATATATATATATATATATATATATATATATATATATATATATATATATATGTGTGTGTGTGTGTGTGTAATTTGAAATTTCCTTTGTCAAGATAGTAAGCCGTTGTCAAATTAATAGCGGCACATTTCTGCTATATAATTGATTACTCTGATAAAAAATGTATATAGTTTCGATACCTGTTGCAAGGTATTACATTCCTTTAGTATGACTTCTCTAACTAGCTAGTTTTCATGAATATATTTTCCTAAGTCGGATTTCAAAGATTTACACCCACTAAAGTAATCTTTATATTAATAATGTAATTTTGTACGTGTTTATATATGCTATGCATTCATTGTTTATATCTCTAAAACCAATTATAGATAGATAGATAGATAGATAGATAGATACGAAATGTGCCACTAGATATACTGACTGGCAAGGTGTGAGCTGATATTGAGAGTAAAATTGCTTGTTTATTGTTTATTCAGAAAGTTCTATCGTAAATATACGGAAATATATAATTCTGCTTTCATCGACAATATATCAATCTTTGACGGTTTGTTTAAATAGCAATTCACTCATCTCTCTAGTAATAAAATGTAAATGTTGTTTTGTGTAATAAATCAATGTATTCTTCTTATAAACCTGATATCGTTTATACTGACGTTTGTCTCCGTATAAAACTTTCAAAGAGAACAGTTTTTCTAGAAATGCTTATATATGATGAGATAGAAATATTAATTAAACAAATATATTATTATCACAAATATGATTTCAAATTAATATCATTATTGAATCAGTTTTTATGATAATTTATCATTTTTTATGCAATAAATCATTGGTATTTCTGTGTATTAATTGTACACCGTATATAGCTGTGCACACAATGACATCGAGATTCACCCATGTAATCAAAACTTATTTTCGTCGATTCAGACAAGAGTCGAGATGAGAGGATAAAGATGAAAGCATTGAATCTTCACAATTCAGGTGACAGGCGAAATTGTCTTCTACGTATGGCTTTTATCAGGATCATGCTTATTTAATATATGCAATTATATATATATATATATATATATATATATATATATATATATATATATATATATAAATATCTCTCTCTCCCTATATATATATATATATATATATATACATATAAATCTATCTATCTATCTATATATGTATATATATATATATATATGTATATATATATGTATATACATATATATATATATATATATATATATATATATATATATATATATATATATATATATATATGTATACACATATATAAATAGATAGATAGATAGATTTATATATATATATATATATATATATATATATATATATATATATATAGGGAGAGAGAGAGATATTTATATATATATATATATACATATATATATATATAAATATGTAAATACATACATACCCAACAGAATATTTTAGCAACCGTCATAAATGGAGTTTTACCTAGGATTTTATGTGTAATACGATGTGGCTTTGAAGCTGTCTTTAAAATTCCTCGTACGCACAAAGACAAGAAGGCTATCAAGAGCGGAACATGCCCCTAAAAATCGAAAATCCGAGGGTGTCTCTCATACATATGTATATTCATTTCTATCTATCTATCTATCTATCTATCTATCTATCTCTCTCTCTCTCTCTCTCTATATATATATATATATATATATATATATATATATATATATATATATATATAGGTCCTCAATACACTGAAAATAGAATATGTAGAGCAGATTAAAATTAAAATTATAAAATATGTAAATGTATACCATTGATCACTACCTAGCTTTCTACCGTTATGTGTCATCAGGTGCTGGAGTAAATTTATTTTCTAGCGCCTCGTAATTCCTTTTTAACCGGAAGATTTAATGAAGTAGATTCACTGTGGAAAAAAAAATCGTCAGCGTTCGTAAATGCCAAGGACATATTCCTTTATATGTCTACACTTTGACATTATTTCTGTTCGTTCTTTTAGCCAATGTTTTCTGTCAATTTTTCTTCTTGGCTCAATCTACATTTGCTGCCTCTAGATCGCCCCAATTTCACTTTTTCATGATACACCATCTTATGTCTGGACTTCAGTTACTTTTTTTCTGTCAATTTCCAGACGTAGTCAGCAAGTTCTTTCTCATACCTATGGTTTTATAGTTTCATTGAAGAAACATGATTGTACCATTTTTTTTTCAATGTCCCTTCGGTGCATTCCATCCTCATCTTAAAAAGTTAGCCTGATAAATCGCGTTTTCTGTATATCAGGCTCCGTTCAATTGACATTTGATTTTTGTCTCTGCAATTAAAATGTTTGTTGACATCACTGTAAAACCGACTTGCAGCTCTACTGGAAATTTGGATAACATTATCAGGGGGCAAAATATGAAGAATATGTGGGTAGGTGATGATATCAACAAACAAATTAAAACGGAATTACGTGGCGCTAAAAACTAAATTTACTCCATCACCTAACGGTAGAAACCTAGGTAAAGATTAAGGGTATACATTTTCACACACACACACACACACACACACACACACACACACACACACATATATATATATATACATATATATATATATATATATATATATATACATATATATATATATATATATATATATATATATATATATATATATATATATATATATATATATTACAAAGAGTCAATCATACCTTGAATTAATCAGCAATTTGAATGCGATTATTGACGAAATCACTTCGCTAATTGACAAACATAAGTATTCCACTACTGATAATCCTCCGAATGATGAGATCCTCATAAATAAATACAATGGATATGGTGTATATTTATTTTTTATTTCTGCTAGTATACTTTCAATGCATCGCGCAATCATCGTCAGGCTTTATTATCCATCAGAATCAAAACTGGGAGACAATTTATATATGTTAATCCGACCGAAAGATAGTTTTAAGTATAAGCTATTTGTTAACTGTTATATGACGTTGGAGCGTGCAAATGGCAACCCTAAATTTTAAATATTTAAAGTGAGAATTTTTTATATATTTTCTAATTTGGTAAATGACGTATTTTCTTGTATAAGTGTTTTTCAGTTTATATGATATGAACCAAGTAGATAGTTCAAGTAACAGAGTGATGTGTCTTACTTTATAGTTTTTTTTTTCTTCCTCAGGTATTTGTTGCTGCTGTTTCAATTGTTTTTTACTGCCGGATCATTTGTTTTTTATGAACATAATAAAATAGGCAGCATATATTTACATTACAAAGAGTAAATCATACCTTGAATTAATCAGCAATTTGAATGCGATTATTGACGAAAACACAATATATATTACCTTATAGATAATACTAAAATTATTGATAAACATACAGACATTAGAAGCCTTAAAATCTTAGAAACACTACATATTAAAAGCAAAAGACCTCTTATTAATCGCATAGATTCTGGAAACATCCTTCAATGTTTATAATATATTTCTACATAATTAGATACACCACATAACCATTTTCTTTGAACTTTTAAAATTTTATAACGTATTCTTCGATCATTTGGCTTGTATAATAAAAATCATTTTCACGCTTTCACATGATTAACATCTTCGCCATGCATGTGATAACATCATCGCGTCTTTTGAAATTGAAATGATTTTGTAACGTTTATTTAGTTTGTAAAAAATAAAATGTAGCTACATGATTCCGCTACAAGACAATTTGCAAATGTTTTAAAAATATTGACTCTACATATATATAAGACATTGTTAAAACAATTTTGACACTGAATATGAACAATGATGTTCGAAAGAACTCGGTTATCTTACAGACAATATTTATTTCAATATAATTTTCAAATAAAAAGTCTCATTAGAAAATATGAGAAAATTCAAAAGAGAATATGCAGTCTTTGACATTCAACACAACATGTTTAAAAGAAAAGTTGCTGCCAAATTACACACACTCATACATACATACATACATACATATATATATATATATATATATATATATATATATATATATATATATATAGAGTGAGTCCCCGAATATTCGCTTTTCAGCATTCGCGGCTTCACTCATTCGCAGATTTTCTGAAGACTTATGTACGTGTTATTCGACGAAAAGCCCGAATATTCGCGTTTTTCTGAAGAACATATGTACAAATTATTCGCTGAGAATTCCTTCGACTCGCGTATTTTTCGATAGCGCATATTCAAAATATTCCTGTATTATTTTACTGTTATTTAGGTGACTTAAAACATAACAGTCCATTTTGACGGTAAAAATTGGCAAAATTGTACATATTCCTTGTAAAAAAACAAACGCAAAAACATGCTTGGTGGTTTTTTCTTTGTTAGCTGGTAAAGTGGCTTATGCTATATCTGGGGGCATCATCACAGTTCTGTTTTTAGAAAAAATTTTAAACTTTATACTTTTATGTTTGGTTACATATATTTCATACAGTATTTTCAGTGGTTGTATTTATCTAAGCGTAATTAAAAAGGGTTATTTATATATGAAAGACAATTTAATCTAAGTGTATGGTCAACAATAATACATTCAGAAATGTTTTAAAGGGTCAGAAATGTTTCTAAATTGCTTAGGATGAAAGATTAAGTCATATGGGGATTTAACTGTCAAAATAGTTACTAATAAACACTTCTAGTGGGGTTACAAGTATTCGCGGTTTCTAATTATTCCCGGCCGCTTCTGGTCCCTAACCCCCGTGAATACGCGGGAATAACTATATATATATAAATGTTTGTTTTATATTACTTAATTCTCTATAAGGCAATGTGCCAAAGAAGGTGCCTTCATTTAAACGGACAAACGGTGTTTTTTAATATGTATTTTAATTTATTTTCTTTTACATACCGGTGAATTATAATTTTAATAGCATTTCATATGGCATAGAGATAGGATGCATCTGTTCATAAGAAAACAATTTAATGGACTCTTTAGTATTTTTTATATAAAATTTGTTGCTTATTTTATTTTTTCAGAATTTCTTTAAAGCTAGTATTATTTCTTTGTCATCAACTTGATTTTGGAAATTATTTTTGATAATTGTTTGATTTATGATGATTATTTTTTTTATAAAACAACTTGTTCGAAGGATTACACACACACACACACACACACACACACACACACACACACACACACACACACACACACATATATATATATATATATATATATATATATATATTTGTGTGTGTTTGCAAAAAATATTTTTTTCAAATTCGATCTTCCTACATTCCGACACTTGGCAATTTTCAGGTAGCAAAGATTGCTAACATTTGAAAACTGAATTTGTAGGACAGAAAAAAGTAATTAATAACAGAATGTACATCGAGCACATTTATGATTATATATATATATATATATATATATATATATATATATATATATATATATATATATATAAGGTGTGATGCGTAAATTGTCGCCTTTTATATTTCTACTTTCACGTCTGCTTTTGATTATGTCGACTGCACAGTACAGTAAGGTCAGTTGGGCACCATCCATGAGAAAAAGGCACCATGATGCAATTCACTCAACCAGAAATTTGGAAACGTCATACTGTACTACTTGCCATTCGTGCCGCAAGCTCCAATACGAAAAATTCAGAGTGTTTGCGCGTCAATATGAGCATAATGCAGAGGATTCGGAAAGAGTTTGTGTAATGGTGATTACGGAGGTTTTTTTGAGTGAGATGGAAATGTGATGCTTCCATTCATTTTTCTACAGGGCCTCAAACTCAACACGGGGTCCTACATCAAAGGCCCTTGTACAGGTAGTGCTATCCTGGTCCCAGAGGGTAGCTACTGAAAGACGACTGGACGAAGGTACACAGTAGGAGATACCAGTCATGGCTGTCAGACAATTTCTGCGACAATATCATCACCTACATCTGACCACCTCGCTCCCCATATAGTACCACCCTTAATTATTTTGTGCGATGTGCAGTTTAGCGAGAGACCAACATATCTCCTTGTAACGCCAAATATGAACTGAAGAAAAGAATTATGGCAGCATTCCCCAACATTAATGAGGCCGTCCAGAAGAGTTGTAGGACGATCCGAAATTGTCTGGAGGCCGTGGTTGAAAACCAATGGCGATTTTATTGAGTAAATGTACTCTTTAGTATTTCAAGATATAAGATTGTATATCAACCAACATTTACAACATGCCAAGTTTCACTCAAAGTGAAACACATTTTAACGAAATGTACTTATTTGGCCATTATACATCATAAATGTTACAAAGAAACCAACAGGACAAAACAGTTTGAAAATACTGAAAACGTCAACAAAATCTCCAAACGTAAAAATAGGTTTATACCAAAATATATGACACCTACCTAGATAATCTACAAACTATATATCTGTAAATCATACGTTTAACATTCAAGTGTAAAATTATTTTCAAGATATCTATAGTTAAAGGCATAAAATTGCCTTCAGACAATCTCTTCTGATTCATTTTCTGTCATCTGTTTACAAAAGATTGCTTGGTATGTTACACAGTATTTCTATGTAATCTTCGTCCCTTCTATATTGCCCTTTCAATGTTTAATTTACCAAGCCCTCTTTCCGCATAAATTTTACTTCACTCTTTCTTATTTATTTCCAGGAATTTTCTTTCTTTCCATTCTCTTGAAAATACCCTCCTTTCTCTGGTGTTCCGTCCATAACAGTATCAGAATAAATAAAAGAACCAGATTTCTATTGACAAAATCTCTCTTCGTCTCCGAGGTAATTCACTGCCAAATAGGTGAATTTATATTACGTATCAGATAAAAATTAATTTCAAATGAATGTGAAACCCATTTTAGCCAACTTAAACTGGAGGATGAAAGAGATAATTTCCTTTTTTCTTATCTCTCCGACAGGCAGATAAAATCTGTTAAGGATCGTTTGCTAATAGCATTTTCTCACTTAAAATTTCCATTTCCTTTTCGTTTCTATGCAAATATCTTGTCTCCGTCGTCACAGTGAAGGGGAGTACTAGTTTTCCCAAATATTATTACTGCCTACTATATTATTTCAAAATATATTAAAAACTTCGAAACGTCAATGCTCAAAAATGTATCTAATTAAGTAATGAGAAATTTGATTTGGATATCTTAGAAAAGCTTTGATGCTTTATACAAAGAAAGTTTTTATTACATAAGCATACAAATATGACCTAGAATAATTTAAGTTTCAAAATTCAAAGCTATTTGTATTTTGTCATGTGCGGATTATTGTTTAGTTTGTTTATTAATTGTAAGAATTGATCAAAAGTGAACTGAAGTGTTTCTTCTGGTGGGGAAATTTATTTGGTTACCAAGACACAACGCATATGGCATCCGTCGGTCATGAGAAACCATAGATCTACGCTCGTTGAGGTATTCCCGGTTTACGGCACAGGTGTCGTATAATCTGAGTTGTTTGCCATATGTGAAACAAGATGGCCAAAAAACGGTGATTTCGTCAGCGACAAACACGGGATAATTTATGCAGGCGGAGAGAAGAACGACAAAGGAGTAGAACTAATACTAGATAGTGCATTTCAGAAATGGGTTCTACGATACCACCAATTTTCTCGAAGAATTCTGGTACTGAAACTAAAAGGGAAGCTGTTCCGCGTGGCTATTATACTAGTTTACGCACTGACAGCACAACGCAAAGAGGAGGACATCGAATCTTTCTACTCCAATCTGGACAGTCCCAAGGCTTTATGCAAATCACAGGAAATCATCATTATCATGGGAGACCTAAACACCAAAGTAGGCAGGGAGAGGGCAGGGGATATAGCAGGAAGTTTCGGACGAGGAGCCCGCAACGAACGAGGAGGAAAATAGATCCAATGGTACACAGCCAATGTCCAAGCACTAGCCAACACATGGTTCCAAGAACACTCGAGACGACTCTTAACATGGAGAAGTCTAGGAGGAGAAACTAAAAACCAAATTGTTTATATATTGCTCAACAAAAGATTCAGGAATGCAATGATTCACTGCAAGCCCTACCAAAGTGCCGATTGCAGAAGCGATCATCGCCCTAAACTAAGAGTGCAACAGCCCAAACGGCAATACAACAAGCTCCTGAACGACTCTAAACTAAAAGAAAAATATGTGGACAATGTGAAGAAAAGATACGAGGCACGAAATGGAAACTGAAAATGGGACGCACCAAGAGACCCTTTAGTGACATCAGCAAATGCTATCATCCCAAAGGAGACAGGACGAAGAAGGAAAAATGATTTGATGACCGATGCGATTGTCGACATGATGGAAAGGAGACGGAAAACCCTGCCAATATGTGGGAGGGAGTAGAGAAAATTATACAATGAAATAAGGACCAAATACAGGCAAAGTAAAAAAAAAATGGCTAAACGAAAAATGTGCAGAAATAGAAAGTTTGAGTAACCCCAACAAAAGAGACATGCACAAACAAATAAGGCAACTAACAGGACATAAGGCATGCTCGTCAACAGGCTGCCTAGAATCAAAGGATGGAATACTCATATTACAGGAGGAAAAAACTTCTTCAACGCTGGAGCGCGTATATTGGAAAACTCTACCCTGAGGAAAGGAAGCAACCAGCAATACACAGAACTACCGACGGACCTGGACTTCTTAAAACTGAAGTAAAACTTCACTGGCCAAACTGAACAGAAACAGGGCAGAAAAACCAGACAGAATCTGCATCGGAAATGCTGACAACCTTAGATAACTTTGTCATAGATAAGAACACAGAAATAATAAATGAAATCTACAACATCGTGGATACACTGGAAGGCCTCAGCAGATCTATCGTCATAGCTATGTCTAAGAAACCAGTGCAAACGAATGCGAACTTCACCGAACAATAAGCCTGATGAGCCACATGACAAAACTCAACAGTATAGCGCGCGCTGCAGAATCAAGCCAGAGATAGGACAAGAACAGTGCGGGTTCGTTAAAGATACCGGAACAAGGAACGCGATATTCATGCTCGGAATATTATCAGAAAGAGCGATGAAGATACAGAAGGACGTTTACCTATGTTTCATAGTCTACGCAAAGGCCTTCAACAAAGTACGCCACAAGGATCTGATGGAACTGCTCTGCAACCTTGATATATTCGGGAGAGGTATCAGAATGATAAAGAGCCTATATTGGCAAAAAACAGCATTCTGAGAAAATTGAAAACGATACAGGGATTTAGCATTGGCGGCCACAACCGTAACAACATAAGATACGCAGACACGGAAATTGGAAAATCTCCTACAGAAGGTAGCGACAGAGAATGCGAAGAAGGGACTAAATATGAACTACAAAAAGAGAGAATGCATGACCATCAGTAAGAAGGAGAGCCCGAAATGCGATTTGAAAGTAGGGAACACAAGAATCAAGCAGACGCAGAAATTTAAATATCTGGGAAGTTTTTTAACAGAGGACGGTAAGTATGACACTGAGATCCGTAGACGTATTGGGATGGTCAAGTATACAATTCAAAAGCTGAACAGAGTTTTGCGAGACGGCATAATTTCTTTGGTAACAAAGAAAAGAATATTGAGCTGTTACGTGACATCTGTTCTTCTTTATGGCAGCGAATGTTGAACGATTTCTTCAAAGATGAAGAAGAGTCTCGAGGCGACGGAGATGTGGTTCTACACAAGGATGCTAAGGATACCATGGACCGAGCATGTAAGCACTGATGAGGACTTAGAGAGGTTACAAACAAGGAGAAGTCTTATACTTAACATCGGAAAGAGACAGCTGAAGTTTCTGAGAACATGATGAGGAAGGAGGGACTGGAGAATCTGATAGTCACGGGTAAAGTAGAGAGAAAGAGTGACAAAGGGGAAGCAGCGCGTGACATACCTGACGAGCTTGAGCAAGTGGATGACAGAACGTGGTCTGGGGGAGGATGCAGAGGGAAGGATCTTGCTGAGAGCTGCAAGGGATAGAGGGAGGTGCAGAGCCATAATCGTCTACGTCCTGAAAGAACATGACACATAAAAAGAAGGGCGCAGGCCTAGGAGATTTGCCTGCGAGATTGGCACCGATTTTGTTGAATGGGAATGCAGAAAGCAATACGTCTTGCCACTGGCGTGGGCGCAGGATTTGCCAGAACGAAATTGGACATGACATCGGACTGTCTATAGGTCTCTTTCTCAGGATTTGAATGCAGAGATTTTGTTCTAATCTCGTTGCCCAGCCATGTCTACAAAACTCGTATTATTCTACTATTTACTCACACTTGGATGTTTTAAATTCAGAGTTTTTTCCCTTCTTGACCGGTAGCCACCCAAGGCTGGAGAACGTAGTCTGTCCTTCTATCAGCTTGGGGAGGAAAAAGAGATTGATTTTTACCATTCCCAAGTGAATTAGTACATAAGTGAATGTAATGAACTCGACTGGAATTCGAACACGCCTTTCCGATTCCTCAATCCGAGCAGTAATCTATTACTCCACCGTGCCTACATTTACAATAAATATTACTATAATAAAAAGGGATATTATTTGCTAAAACGACACGTAAATGAAAACAAGTACATTACGCAACACAAACGTTACCTGACAAAGAGAAGTTAAAAACGAGTAAAAATATATCTGTAGTCACTGCCAGATAGATTTTATCGAGAGTTACTGTCTTAAATTTCTGAATCATTGAATTAAATATTCTCATATTTGATTTCTCAAACAATGATTTCATAATTGTATAAAATCTAAAAAAAGTATTAAAATAAATGGAAAAGAAATGTTTCTCGTCGGAAATCAGAAAAAAAATCAGCATTATTTTATAAAAGTATATCATTATCCAAAAACTCATAACATCATTTCATAAAAAATATGTCGTTATTTAAAAAAAGATATACCATTATTTTTTTTTAAAAGTATATACTATTATTTTAAAAAAATAGAGAATCGATAAAACAATTTCAAATAAGAAGCACACTTTGCGCTAATAAAATAAATACACTGTCCATCTAATAGAGTGAACCTCTGAGAGAATATATATATATATATATATATATATATATATATATATATATATATATATATATATATATATATATATATATATATATATATATATATATATACAGTTTGGGGGCAGCATCCAAACATATACATAGAACACCGATGATGAAGTAGCAGTGAGTTTTCAATGTACATAAAAGTATGACTATACGCATTCATTAAAAATTAAATATATGGTCTGATTTTTGTATCACTTTTCTTTAAAATCTTCACTATTCACATATTCCTTCCATTTTTCTCAGATCCAAACCTTTGTTAAATCAAGCCTCTTCTCCATATGTGAGGAAATTATCCACTATAAATACTACAAAAATTATAATATTCATTTCTTTATTTTGTTAAACTCCGGTTAGCAGAAACATGCACTGTCGATAGAGGAAGAGCGGTCCAAAGGTACGCCTTCCTGGTCAATTATATAAAACTGCATTAAACACACTGTAAAGATGGCTGTTGACTAAGTATAGCACAGTCCAATAAATATTATCTGGTATCAGTATAACAGCGCTATGAAAGCTTATATCTAATTTAATTTTCCTAGAGCATGTAACTTTTGAATACATGTTATCTTATCCAAACGGTGCGTAGTAAAGAGAGTTCAATTCTATTGAAATTCGATCCACCTGGCCATAGTCACATCACGTCAAGAACTCGTATATTTCTTGCTTGGCGAACAGCTTCCCGGGCGCCATCGAATAGAGATGGGCGTAAAATAATGAAGATTTGATGTACATCCATCTCAGTTTCTCATGCAGGTTATGTCAGAATCTTTTGCTTGTCACGAACGAAAAGCAAAACTAACCCTAGGCTGATGACATTGCAGAGTCGATATTACCAAGTCAATGTGCATGTCACAGAAGTATTTCTGAACATTTTTTTACACTGTTCACGCAATAGAAGACCAAAGAGGCAGTCAACGTAGAGAGCCTTTATTTTAAATAATTTCACCCGAACCAAGTAAATAAAGCCACTAAGACACAAGGGGTTACTGGGGTGGAAAGAATATAAGAAAAACATTTACGCAGCGAGAACAATAAAAAGCAGGAATTAAGAAAACAGTAGATAACGATTGACATTGCATATAAATTTTTGAAGATCAAAATTCGCTGGAAAGCAAGAAGCCAGAAGAGAAGTCCAATAGCGTGAAGGAACTTTCACCATTGAACTTCAATCAAGCCATTGCAATTTTAAAATTATGAGACTTTTTTTCCAACCTTGTACTATGCTTAAATTCATATATAGCGGAAATATGACCATGCAATATATTCATAGAAAAAGCACAGGAGAGCTACATTAAGGCGATGGATACGTGACTGAATCCGGGATAACAGATCAGGACCAGTAACATTGCAGATTCTTCTATGGATTTTATATAAAATATCTAAATATATAGCAGGAGCACCAAACTGTATGCAACAGCAATATTCAAAGTCTGGTCAAATTTGAACATAAGTATATAAGACAGATTCTGGTGAGAAAAATATCTAGAACGACACAGGCTACTAACTTTCCCAGCACTGAATGACGGCTTTTTATGGACTTAAGAACATGAGGTATGACGTGGAGATTATGATGATATATAAGATAGATAACGGATGAATCTAGATATTAAAATGTTAAGTTTGCTGTGGTCAAGAACTCATCCTCTCGGGAGTCCGTTCCACAAGGCAGCGGCACCTAGGACGTCGTAATAGAACTTCCTTTCTACCTATGAATAAGAAGGAAATTGGGAGGATTCGCCTCTCTGTACGGGGCTTGGAGGGTCTTAGGTTTAAAAATGCAGATACATTCTATATGTAAACTAGTCCCTTTTTTATAAACTCATTGGGCATGTAATTGTATTAAAAATTACACGTGATATTTGAATGTTAGTGATAGCATTAATTACAATAGAGGTTGTGTATCAGTTTGCAAATATGGCCACATTCATCAATATGGAAAAGGTTTACTGCAATCGCGCGGCATAGTTAAAATTTCAACAGAAAAAAGCCTGTGGAGGAAAGAAATTGGTATATTAATATTTGCATATATTGGTAAACTTAAATTTATGCAGGAAACATCTGTATAAAACACTGAAATATTTATCTGATGTATGTATTTAACATTTAATTTTTCTTCCAGATTTATGGACTCTACAAAACAAGACGATTCTAAGAGGTCTAGAGGATCTAGTGGGAGTTATGATAATCGTGAGTAAACGTAACGGTAAATGAAATTTTAATAATGGTTGATTAAAACGAAGAGCTGAAGATCTTTTAGAAAATTTCGTTGATGTAAACAAAAACAAAATATACCAAACATTAAGTGTAAAAAAATTTATATTGTATTGTCTGCAAAAGAGAAAACAAAATGTTTTTTTTAACATAGCTGAGACGTCGAAATAAAGCAAGAAAAAAAATTACGATATTTTTTATATTATTAAAAAAATACAAGGCTCAAGAGCCACTCGAGTTACAGGTTTACTAAATTAATTTGTTACTAGGAGCAAGAGGTGCATTTTATGAAGATATGTAGGATAGACAACGGTTAACTGACGACTTGAAGTGTTTAAGATGGTAGTATTCGGGGAAACATCTCAAGAGTCCATTTCATATTGCAACAGTTCTGAGGAAAATCTGCCTGGTTTAAACTACTTACTCATCAATGGTATAAACAGAGAATGAGTTGAGTCATTGTATGTTGCCTGGCGTGTCCTAGATGTGAAGCTATTGTCTGCTGGAACCGAAGATTCTCGTTCGACTGAAGCATCTGCTATGAAAATAACGGCAAAATAGCAAGAGGCGAGCAACGTTTTATCTCTATTAAAGGGGTTGTAGGACGTAAAATTATTCGCTAATCACAATAGCGCGCAAACGCTTTTAAACTATCTCTGTGCTGAGAAATTAGGTTCGTTCGACGGAACAATCTGCCATCAAAATAACGACAGAATAGCAAGAGGCGAGTAACATTTTATCTTTATGAAAGGTGTTGCAGGGTGTAAAATAATTCGCTAATCAGGGTACCGGGCAAACGCTTTTGATCTATCTCTGTGCTGGCAAGTTAGGATCGTACAATTGATCAATCTGCCATGAAAGGAACGACAGAATAGCAAGTAGGGAGCAACGTTTAATCTTTATGAAAAGGGTTGTAGAGTGTAAAATTATTCGTTAATCACAGTACCGGGTAAACGATTTGAACTATCTCTGAGCTGGAAAGATATAATTTGGCAGCTCTAGTCAAGATGTGATGAAAATAGTTCTAAATTCCTTATTCTGCAGGGGTATGTAGGTGCCCCCTGGAGCGGTTCAGGGAACTAACCATTTTTGCGACGCCTTTAGAGAAGTTTTGTATACATAAGTTGATTTTGAGTGAAAGCTTGATTCCAAATCGACGTTGCAGGCAAGGAACAGTCTCCTCGAGAATAGGACCATTCATTATAATAATAATTCAGAGTCATGTAGTAACAGGCGATGGAAAATGTGACACGGAATTCTGAAACCGCATGTTAATAGCGAATTATAGAACGAAATATATGGCAGTATGATCAATATATTTGTCAATGCCCTTTGCTCATGCGCGGTATAGTTGGTTATGTGATCAAAATTTGATAATAATCGCTGCAGTTTTCTTGCTGCTGTTACAGTGTAAACATGACCGTCCCGCTAGCAGTGTGCACCAAGGAGTAACACAGAGCAGTGTTACGATTTCTCTGATTGGAACGTGTGTCAAGGGCTGAAATTTATCGCAGACTCTTAATACAAAACGGCGATAGTGAACTACCGTATTAGTGGATCGAGAAGTTTAAGTGTCCAGACAAGCATAAGACATGAAGGAGCAGGCCGCCCGTCAACCTTCGCCACTGACGAACAGATCCATCGAGTTATCATAGATTAGGTAGCATGTTTTCTGCAGATAGGATCATTGGCATGATTATGCTGAGACATAGATCATGTGACCACGATCGTGTCAACAATAAGCACGCATGGGCAGAAGACAAACCCGATATTATTTTATAGCCAAAGTTTGGATAATTTTTCACTTACCGTTGTATCTCTAAGAACGTATGTAAGGTTATAGCGAAAAAAAAAATTGAAACATATAAATCGCTGCTGGATTACTATGTAATATCAGATTTCACATAATTTTTGAAGTGATGTTCACTCTGTACAAGGTCAAAGAGCCACTCAAGGTTGATTGTTACAGAATAAGAGGCAAAGTTTATGATGATATGCGGAGAAGAAAACAGTTAACCCAAGATTTTAACATATTGTATTGATCGGGAATGCATTTTCTTGCGATCGGTTCCACAATGTAGCAATTCTTGGGAAGAACCTGCCCGAGTTGAAATTGCATCTCACCAACGGATTACGAAAAGAATGGTGGACGGACAGTTGCGTCCCGGATAGTTGCATCCCGGACAATTGAGTCTCTGGACATTTGCGTTCCTAGATAAATTCGTACTGGACAAAGGCGTACCACTGTAATTTTTCAAGTTACCCAATTTTTTTTGTTAAAGTGTTCCTTAATATAGAAATTTGTGCACCAATACCCATATTTACTCTAAACAAGCAGAAAGGTAGTTGCCATGAATAGAAATAAAAAAAAACATTTCTTTTTTAAAGCAAGGGAAAATTAAGTTAGCAGTTTCAGTTCACTCCAGCAGAACGTAACACAACTATCTCATAGGTCCTGGATTTTACTGATTATATTTTTATTTGGATCACATAGCTAAGTTCCGAAAATCAAACACTCGTGGAAAATATTTATGGACGAAGAAAATTACAGCTACCACTATCATAAGAAAAACGCCGATTAAACAAAAACTTTCTGGCTACGCGTAGAGCTATATAGCAACAGTGTTAATCCGTCATTGCATTTTAAACAAAAATAAATATTTATTTTTTTATTCCTTTTTTTAAAATTCATGACTACTACCAATGTTTTTTTTTCAAAATGTATGATAACTGCCTTAAGAAAATTAATATAATTATGAGAGGTACGCAATTATCCAAGGACGCATTTGTCTAGGGACGTAAATGTCCAGGGAAGAAATTGTCTGGTAGGCAATTGCCCGGGAGGCAAATGTCCGGTACGCACCTGTCCTAGAAGTGTAGTTAATGACAATGGTTTGCTACAATGTTTATCCCATGGGTGGGTTCTTAACCGTGAAGGTTAGAAGTGTTACATCTAAGGAATGTAGATTGTCAGAATACTTTCCATGGAAACAGCGATAGAGCAGAGTGAGGCTTGCAAGTTTTCGTCTGTGAGAAAGGGATGATCGGGTGGAAAATAATTCGTCGCACACAAGAACGTGAAAATGCTTTTATATGTTGTAGTAAATGATGACACTTTTTTTTTACAGATGAGGGAAAGAATTAAACGTACGGTGAAAGGGACAGGTAAGAAGAGAGGCGGTTTCACCAGATTTGGAAATACAAATTGGGTAATTATTGCTACTGAAAATGTGGGCCAGATAAGGATGAAAGAAGTTTTAGAGGTGTAAACACTCTAAAAAAACTGAAGGGAATTGTAACACAATAAAAATAAATGCAACCTATATTTTGACATTGAGTAAATGAATAGGACATGTACTATGAGGATAAAGGATAATCCCATGAAAAATGCAAGAAAATATGGCGTAACATGATTATCGCATTTATGAAAATACAAACCATATAGAAAAGTATAAAGGCATTTTTCAGAGAAAGAATTATGACAGTATCCAAATAGATATTGCGATGAAACATGAAAAGAAATATTTATAAATATTTGTACGCATAAAGTAATTTATTTAGTAGAATATTTTAGGTTCTCTGAGCAACATTTTCCAACAATAGGGCGATTAAATCATGGCAATGTATTCAAGCGGCGTATTGATCTCAGGTTGGTCAACATAACTTAAATAAATCCCTAAGTTGTGTCTCCATGCCACAAAGGTTAAATACACTTTGATTTCCAACAAGATCGTTAATATTAATTTGTGTTGATATCCGTTGTATAATCGTACGTTCTAACAAGAAAACCCGTTGTTCGTTTTAAACTCTTAGGTTTAATTCTCTGTCTCCGCAATCCTGTACATTTATTATTTAATGTTAACTTTAACATTCATTTAAACTTGTATATTATCGCCCCAAACGACGAAAAACTTAACTGCCGTTAATATTAAGGTAAAGTAATAAAGAAAACCCTCCAGTCGTTGCTTGTGAATTTAATTTATATCATTGCACCGTAGAAAGTGCCTTCTCGCAAAGCAAACACTCATATACAAACACATATCTATCTATCTATCTATCTATCTATCTATCGAATCCGATGTTTTTCATAACTAAATACGTTAAATTTATTTTGTACGCCTTATCATTGTCTCTCTCAGTCTAAAATACGATTGTATTAACGTTAAAAATCGTAAATATATTGCGTAATGACATATGTTTATGTCCCCGTTTTCTAAGATTGAAATGAATGTCTACCGGGCCAGAGATGGAATATCTTAACAAGGAAATGTATCTCCCGACAGTGATCGATTTATATTCCTTTCTTAGTCTGTGAAACCGCTTTCCTTTAAGGGTGTTTTTAAGTTTAATATTAAAACCTGGTTATCTTTAAAGCGGTTTCTAAGTTTAAAAATCGAAAACAATTTCTGTTTCCACCGACAGCACGTTTACTTTATTAAGAAATTCTATATGTAATTTATCAGATACTAATTTCACTATTTAAACAAACAGCTGTGTCTACATAAACAAGGGTTTACAATGAATATGAAGTAATAGCAATAATATATATATATATATATATATATATATATATATATATATATATATATATATATATATATATATATATATTTAAATATATTTTCAATGATACAGAAGCGTATCAAGGCATAAAAAAACAATTTTGTTATTAAAGGCCATGATAGATTTAAAATAAAAACACCAGTTAACCGGTTTCGTCCCCTCTCATCAGAACTGTTAACGGGGAATAGAAATTATGAATTTTATTTTAAATCTATCATGGCCTTTAATAAAAAATTTGTTTCATATGCCTTGATATATATATATATGTGTGTGTGTGTGTGTGTGTGTGTGTGTGTGTGTGTGTGTGTGTGTGTGAAGAGAGAGATACAAAGAGATAAAATGAGAGAGTTAAAGAAATATATCGGTACGTAGAGAGAGAGAGTATCGAACGGGATATTTTTATATTGAAACATCTAATATGTTATTTGTATATTTGGCTGTTATTCATAACTCTTAAAAAATACGAAATCGCAAGAATGAATTCATGCTAAAAGCCAATGTCATTTAAAAAACATCTAAGAACCTAAAAAGTTTTCTATATAAATAATAATTTAAATATATAAAATATGTAATATTTCTGCATGAAAAGTCATTGAAATGATAAAGTCCTTTTGGACTAGTATATCATTTGAATGACTTTTCATGCATAAATATTACAAAAGACCAGATTACAAAAGATGACTAAATTAACTATGGTAGA
The DNA here is from genome assembly GCA_964036315.1 of Acanthosepion esculentum. NCBI lineage: Eukaryota > Metazoa > Mollusca > Cephalopoda > Sepiida > Sepiidae > Acanthosepion > Acanthosepion esculentum. The sequence goes on from OZ038475.1 coordinate 72,145,188, forward strand.
ATGAAGATGCAATAAAAGCAAATATAATGATTAAAAAATACAGAGAAAATTGCTTGATTCTCTTCCTATTGTTACACATCGTACAAAACAAAATGGAGCCGATGATGCTAGCGCTATGGATTGTCTAGCTTTTTCTCTATTTTTTTTTTTTTTTTTTGCTAATTCGTAATTTCATGCTAATTCTTCCGTTGTAAAACAACTTGAACTTAGTGAAACGAGGCCATACAAGACTAGAATTCATTCAGTAAACAACAAAACTTTATATAATATCTTTCGTTGAAATATCTGTTGAAAGATACTGCTACTCAAAAGCAATGCAGCGGAAAAGGAAACGTCTGAGTAGTAAGACATAATAGCTTTCAGGTGTGGGATATTTTTTAATGTGCTGTTTGAAGAAGGCAAACCTGCGCTGACATGCAACAAGAATATTGAGTTCGCTTCTCACTGAGCGGTAATAACTATAGGTTTTTATGAAAATGATCTGTGTATATTAAACAAATAATTTTCATCTGCCGACTTACCACACTCTTAATTTCCAGTCTTATCTACTCATATATAGTTAAAAACTGACCTATACCTAACTCAAATTGTATTCGAGTCACAATCATTTAAATCTGAACAATTAAAACAATTACGATTCCTAAATACAAGTGATGAAATTTGACACTGTAAATACCCGTATTTTTTACGGTGGACATAACGAGTTATAGTTGATTTTTATAAACCGATAATTAATAGAGAATATTCTCCTTTTATTTGATTTCTTCGTTTTCATGCCATTTCCCTTCAGGATGTTGCCGGTTATGGCCTTCCACAATTTCCCATCCTTAGTTGATCATAATAAATATTGTTTTTTTTTTGTATTTTTCCTAAATCTTGTTCTATCACTCGTTTATCAAGTACGCTAGCGAGGTTATGCGTTGTGTCCGCTGTCACACTTGTGTCCTGTGAGTATCAAATTTTCTAAGCACTGTTTCCTCATTATATAGTCTAGAAATTCCAAAGATCTCTTGCAGATATTAAATATAAGTGCCCTTTCTGTTTCATTTTCTCTAATTTCTGAAATGGTTTATCTTTGTTGATTTTGAGCAGGAACTTGTAGTTAGAAATGCGGTTCATTAATTTTCTTAAGGGGAAAAAGTAATTGACGTTATTTTCATCTGCTGTTCTTATTCAATTCGTCGTAAACAAATTGAATATTATGCGCCTAAATAACGTATCGATTAGCGTCTCTTGTTGTTTTCAAATTCCTTACATTGTAATGTCAATGAGCACTCGTTGCCACTTTTTTAATTCTCGTTGTAGTAGAGACTTTGTAATCGGAGATACAACTATAGCAACGCCACCGAACAATACTGGTGTCAGATGACTTGGAATAATACTCGTACAAATAGAACGCCCGAAAAGTAACCGCCGAATAGTGAATTGTAATCCGTATAGTAATGATATTCACTAACCACCCCACGCGTCCGGATGTGGCACAAGGCCGACTTTATTGTGGATTATCCGAGCCCGTAGGCTCGGGCAAAGATTTCCCGTCAAAACGGGGTCGGATATCAGTCTACCATCCCAGACGAAACTCTGCTCTTCGGCATAGTGTCGTCTGTATAACTCTGGAGGCAGATAGTTTGACAAGCACACTTCCGAGGTACTTCAGAGAATGCTATATTAACCTACCGTCACACCCGGCCGGATGCAGCACAAGGTCAAGTTTACTGTGTAGTATCCGAGGCGGTGGGCCCGGTCTAAAAATTCCCTGTAGACGCCTTAAAAATGGAGTCGGGTAGCTGTCTATCACCGAGACGAGACTCTGCCCTTTGGAATAGCCTTGTCTGAATTCCTCTATGCCCGGGTGCAGAGTTCGACCAGCTGTCTATCACCGACACGAGACTCTGCCCTTTGGCATAGCCTTGTCTGAATTCCTCTATGCCCGGATGCAGAGTTCGACCAGCACCCCCCCCCCCCGCCACGAAGTAATTCGAAGAGTCATCACTTAGACGACACGCTAATTTCTATACATACATTTCCTTTACCATCATGTGATCTAATTATTCAATATGAGATCGCCTGTTTTTGCTGTCTGGTGATCTGCGTTCAATCTCCAGACTCGGCAGCGACACTTTACTGCTGTATGACACATACATCGGCCACATGTGATCTAAATGATTTCAATCAGCTAGCCGATTAGCTCAATAGCAACGCCAGTAAGCTTGCAGATCAGAATATCAATTTTTGACTTCACCTACGAACACTATTCGAAGTTATGGTACCATCTCTATAAAGGGCACATACGTTTTAAATGTTAGTACATATTCCTAGAAATAAATATTCCATAGTTTTCCCTTTTAACAATCCACATTCCACTAACGGATCTTATAGAAAGTCATGTTGAAATATTCCCCTTCAATATATATATATATATATATATATATATATAAACTTTCATACGTGAAATGAAATCACTTGTTCAAATTCCATCCAATGCCACACCATAAAAATATTTATACCAAGCTATCACACACACATTCACACACACACACAGACGCACATATGCATGCACACAGAAGCATACACACCACAACTACACATAAATACGTACACGCATATATTTACATAGCTAAACACACATACAAATACATACGTACGTACACGCATATACACAGACATGATAGAATTGAATAGACACCAAGATAAATTTTATTTCTGATTTTTTTTAATAACCAAGATAAATTAACTTAGATTATTTGATTAAAATTGCAGATAACAATATTGGAACATGCCACGAACCAAAGGAGCATCAGACCTATCCGAATTCCAGCGAGGACGTATCGTGGGCCAACATGAAGGTGGTCTTAGTGAAAGAAAAATATCTGAAAATCTTTCAATACTCATTTCTACTGTTAATAGAGTGACCGTACAAGTCACCAGAGAGGGCAGGAAGTGCACAAAACCTCATCCTGGCTGCCCTGGGCCCTCTGAAAGAACCATGCGTCTTATCGAAAGAAATGTTGAACAGGATCCACGTTGCAAAGCCTCTGACATAGCAACAGAAGTTGATGTCAGTCCCAGAACAGCTGTCAGGTATCTTCACAAGCTGGGCTATTATGGCAGAGCTGCGAGAAGGAAACCACTTCTCCGTCAAGCCAATATCAAACGCAGAAAGGATTGGGCTCATGAGATGGTGGAGAGACCTGTGACCTTTTGAACCACTGTCATTTTCTCTGATGAGTCAAGATTCACATTATTTTCCGACAGTGGAAGAGTATGGGTATGAAGACTCTGTAGTCAAGAGTTTGATTTAAAAAGACTGCAGCCAACGGTGAAACATGGGGGCCTTTCAGTAATGGTATGGGGTGCAATTCGGAGAGATGGTCGCTCAGAGCTTGTGGAGTGTGAAGGAAACGTTAATTCAACCAAATATGTTTCTATATTAAAGAGAGGGCTTCTTCCAATATTCTCAAGTAGTAGAATGAGCAAAGTTGACTACCTATTTATGGAAGGTGGAGCTCCATGTCACACTGCTCAAGCAACACAACATTGGTTGAGACAAAATGGGATCAATAAACTTCCATGGCCAAGTTAGTCCCCGGATATTAACCCTATTGAACACCTTTGGGACATATGAGATCGAAAAATCCAAGAACAGGAAGCCATCTTCTAAGCCCGAAATTTTAGGATTATTGCGTGAAACATGGCAAGAAATCTCTCAAGATGATATTCGTGAAATCATCGCTAGCATGCCTAGAAGGGTCCTTGCATTAAAAAAAGCAAAAGGGATGTCAACCAAGTATTAGTTATTAAATTTATGACCATTTATAATTACTTCATTTGTATAAATGACTTGTTTAATAAAATAAACGTTTTCTGTGAGCGTCTATTCACTTCTGTCATGTCTGTGTACATATATGCACATCTGAATATACATACATATATATACGTACACACACACAGCCGTACATACGTAAACACACATATATACGTATATACGAACACACATATACACGCATACTTACACACACATACATGCATATATATATATATATATATATATATATATATATATATATATATATATATATATATATATATATATATATATATGTATATATATATATAGTAAACCCCCAACATTGTTATTCTATCTTATTCCACTGTTCAACACACACTGTAAGACTAGTTAGAAATTGGCACTGATTCTCTCTGGTCTAAAATAAATCTTTCTATTCAACACTCAACAGTTCTATAACTCAACATGAATAATAGCAAAAAAAGTTTCGTTTTCAATGGAATCTGGCTACCCACTCTCAGTCTTACGTTTTCAGGTAACGATACTGTCAGTCACTACTATTTATATGTCATATATCACATCCTCTTGTACTATCAATATACATTTGTCGTTTATGTTTTTGGTGCGTAAATCTTGGAAAAAAACGACAAAACAGAATGCATTTGCCGACATGCATTACGGTGTACATTTGCATGTATTAATTTGTGTTTGTTTGTGTGAAGTTTTAATTAATAAAACAAAACAAATATAAACGTTTATATATATATATATATATATATATATATATATATATATATACCTGGTGTAACAGCAAAATTGGACAAATCGTGTTAGATCATAATTGTCCATCCTACACAATGAGGTTATATCTAAAATGTCACTAAACTAATTGAGTTTCTTTTTTTGCAGATTTCCGAATAAGACACTTACCCATCGTGACACTATTTTTCGGAAGAAACAATGAAAAACCGTTTGAGTTAGTCAGTTAGAAATAGAAAAGGTTAAAATCATTTTGCGCCAGCCCCACTGCGAATAAATTTAAAAAAGAGGTAACAGTACAGAGGAAAACTGGATCAGGAGGTCACAACAGGAAGAGGGATCATCATTTAAACTTAAACCAAAAGAGATCAATTAGAACAAATCTAGCTCAATGCATAAGACGTTTGGTGCATGAGAGAGGAGGTTCACCTATGACAGTTCAAAGATCATTAAAAAAAAACTTGAAAATGAATTCGTCCGTGAAACTTGTGTAGAAATGTGTTACTCTAGGACAGAAAGTTACATGGTTAGAGAGGGCAAAGTTCATCTTGAATAAGTTGGAAATTTATACTGGAATAACATATATATATATATATATATATATATATATATATATATATATATATATATATATATATATATATGAGAAATTTATTGTATATCCTTGCTTGAACCGGCTTCTAATGCTCTGGATGGAGCGGCTTGGTGATAGTAGTCGTGGCTCTCGGGGGCAAAATCCTTGGTTTAAGAAACTTGAATGAGTTCCACCACGGAATATGTGAATGAGGGGCGCTATGTCGAGTTTAATTCGTTACCTCTTCGTCACCAGGGCCCGTGGCACAGTTGGTATGACGTTTACTTAATAGCGTAACTGCCCGGGTTTCAATTCCTCGTAGTGGTTACGCACTGCTGATGAGTCCCAAATATAAGACGAAACGGCCGTCCAGTGCTTTCTAAATTCTGTTGGGGTTTCTTCTAAAACTCGATGAATTACTTAATTATGATATATATATATATATATATATATATATATATATATATATATATATGAACTTTATTTCAATCCTTGATGAGCTTCCGATCCTTAGATACGATTAATTCATGATGAACATGTCATTTTTGTTTATGATCTTTTTCATCTCGATTCGTCTGTCAAGATTATTCTTATTCAATGTTGAGTCTAATAGTCGCATAAAAACTAGGAGAATTCTTTCTAAGATACAACGGTTCACATCTTAATCTAACAATTTGATTTTTTTGCTGTCACCCGATTTGGACAATTTTCCTGTTACTCCCGATATATACAAGGAAGCATTATGCAGTTGTTATATATCAAAAATTATGTTAGGAAACTCTAAACGAATGCTGAAAACAATTTCGTGTGACGTGTTTTGTCCTTTAGGTAAAATGTGAAATAAAATTAAATTTTCAGCGCCCCTCTCGCTCGGGTGTACACGTATCAACGTAATCATCACTTTAATCCAATTAAATTATGAGGACGAAAAAATTTTCAACTTTGTCATAGATTTTACTAAAATGCTTTATACTTAAAATCAGTGGTATATTTCTCAAGAAAGGAGTAAAAATTATGTCTTTTACTCACGACTTTACAAATGAAAAACATAATTATCCTCTGACAGGTGGAGTCATTAATTTCTCATATCTCTAAGACTTCTGTGTTTTAACTTAATAAATGTATATTGCTTCTAATTTACTGATTTACCGTCATCTTGGCCTGCGTTTTGTTTTCTGAATCTTCTCATCCTAAAGTCTGTTAATCTTCAATTTGGGTGTATGAATATCGATTCTAACCAATCGCTGAACGGCAAACATCCCTTATGGTCGAACTCTTCAACTGTAGATATTTTTAAAGAAGTTTTAATACAAACCCCTGACTATATTTGACAGCATAATGACGATTATTCATTACGATATTTGGCAACATAAAGACACACATACATATATTCACAACATTTCTGCAAGGTTTATTTATATAAATATCTATTTAGTGTATGTCATCCATAATGGCGGTTAACCATAGATAAGAACATTTTGCAAACAATATTTCGCTTTAGCAGACAACATTACTTTATATCACAAAATCAAACAAGCTAACTGTACAGTACAACGCAACGAAAGAAATCACAGATGTGAAAATGTCTTGCATGTTTTCAGTAATAAAACATTTCAAGAAACAAACAGGACAGATAAACTTTTATAAAATCAAGATATCACGACCTATGAAAATAAGCTTAAACATAGACATGTCCTTCCAGTTATATTCATTCCTTGTCTGGTTTGAGTGTGGTTAAGGATTAGGTGCGTGTGTATGATAGATCACCTGGTACCGGAGAATGCCATCGGCACTGTACATAATAAAATATTTTATAACAACAACAACAATAACAACAATATCAAGTGCCAAATATTAGCCCGTTGGTAATGTGCTCTAGGGACGCGCCTTCTGTGCATCTCTGTTGATGAGAAGATGTTGGTGGGGTAAGCATGTCCGGGTGACGATTTTTATTTGTTACATTTAAAAGCATAGCTAGCCAAGTCGGTTTTGGCGTCGTATCAATATATTTGGGAATACTGTTAAACGGACGCGGAATGAGGGAACGGGATTATCCAACCTGAAACTATGTCTAGCGAGGCACTAACTGCAGGATTATGTATAGCTCCTATCAAACATATCGCACACATTTGGCTGTGATTCATGTGCCAGGCTTATGTTCAGACTAAATATAATTATGAACAACCTTCGCTTTGTAAATAGGTACCACAGGAGCATTTCCTTATTGTACTGGTGTCTCAATTAATTATTATTATTATTATTATTATTATTATTAGTAGTAGTAGTAGTAGTAGTAGTAGTATTAGTAGTAGTAGTAGTAATAATAATAATAATAATAATAATAATAATCCGAAATTGACGAACATGTGGGATGCGACCATGTTGACTGACAGGTACTTGGAGAGCAATCACCCTGATATCACACTTGTGTAAAAGCGTATCATTGAATCGATTCTGATAGTCTTTGAGGTACCTTGGCATAAGAAGAATATCGTGAAGATGGATCGGGTGAAAATACAAAGGTGAAATATGTCTTAGGCCAAATGATACATGTGTGTGTGTGTGTGTATGTGCGTGCGTATGTGTGTGTGCACGTGTGTTAAGCACCAATTCGAGCTGTTCCTTTTGTTGATACACTCTGGATTACTTCCAGAGTATTCCGTCTTTCAGGCCGCCTTGGAGATAGCACCACTGCGAGTGAGCACATAGCAGAATTGCTTGGAACAGCTCATGAAATAATTAATACTAATATTACTACTACTACAAATGATAATAATAATAATAATAATAATAATAATAATAATAATAATAATAATAATTCCTGTCTCTAACCTGCGAGAGGGCGTGGAGTTGTGATTATCTTCACGAGGCTGAAACATCTAAGAGTCTGAGAGGATATATTATATGAAATAATAATAATAATGATAATAATAATAATAATAATAATAATAATAATTAGAAGAAGAAAAAGAAAAAGAAGAACAAGAATTTTAAAACCTCCAGTTGTAGTGTGAGCCCTAGGATCGACTGGAAAATATTCTAATAGACTCATTGAAAGTATTCCTTGTAGCCCATTACAAGTCCCACAATCATAATGTGGTCTCCCATCTGCATTGGTGCCTATTTAGGAAGTATAGACGAATTAGAACAGAAAATGCACTGCCACAAACCAGAGATCTGAAACGAACTTGTCAGAATCTTATCTGATTCCAATATCGAAACAGGCCGCATCCTTGAGTCTACCTAACAAAAGCTAAGCGTCGTCGAAAAAAAAACAGAAAAAATAAACAAAATACCTCCTTCTCAAAGGAACTGTTCCTGGTGGCCATAATATAATGGTCAAATAACTTGAAAAGCTTAAAATGTACACTGACCACCAGATTGGGATGCCTGAATGTGGGACGCCCATACCGCCAGATATCATTGGAGTGTTGCGATCTATATCACCAAATCTACATTAAGAAAATCGGAATAAAGGCTAGTATTCCATCGCTACAGATGTCAACATGATTTGGCTCTGAAAATATTCTTCGAAAAGTTATATTTCTCTGAGATTGTACGACATGACAGAGAACATCCCTGATGCAATATCGCTGGTCGAAATTGAAAAAAAAACTGTCGGAAGAATAGTGGATACTACTGCTATTGCCATTACTACTACTACTACTACTACTACTACTACTACTACTAATAATAATAATAATAACAATAACAATAATAATAATGTTGTTTCCTAATGAATTATAATATCGTCTCGTGTCAGTTTGAATCGGCCGCCTAAGATAAAACGTAAACCTACGGTAGTGAAGCTTTCGGATATGATTCTCCTACGGGTGGTTTCAAATTAAGATATATGTTGCAAAGCCATTTTGGGTATTTTTTTTATAATATCTCTTTATATCCTGTCAAGTACGATAATGATAATTTTTTGAATGAATTAATATTTTTTTGATTTTAGCGAATTATGTTTGGCTATTTCAAAAGAAATAATCCTCCAGGCAGAAAGAACTGATCTCCACCATTCATTAGAATTACTTTATTTATTTTATCATTTTACCCCAAGCAAGGCGAGAATGCATCTAATAGGTAAAAGGTTACAAGGAGTGGAAGTGCGTGAAAAGGCTGGGTATTTGAGGAAAGGACGACATATGAACGGGATTCCAGAAGATAGACGGTGGCGATTGACGTTGCATTTAAAGTTTTGAAGATTGTAATTATCAGGGAAGCAAGTAAATAGAAGTGAGTTCCACAGTTAGGATGTGTGAGAAATAATCTGTTGGAGTAGAAACGGCCGTTGCATTTAGCTATTTTAACAGTAAAAGGGTGGACTGTAGATGCCAATCTAGTGGCACGCTTAAATTCATACAGTCGCGGCACCAGTTCTTCAGAGTAGTTGCCATGAAAATATTTATAGAAAAGAGAGAGGCTAGCCACGTCACGTCGGTAGGAAAATGACTGATGCCGAGATACAAAGTCAGGATCAATTACATTACAGATCCAACTTAGGATTTTGTCAAGAACTTCGAGATGAATAACATGAAGAGCAGACCAGATATAGCAAAAGTATTCAATGCGAAGACGAATTGTAGATTTGTAGAAGGGCAAGATGTACTCTGCCGAGAAAAAACCTTCTGGCACGACACGGTGACTCAAATTTCCTTGCAGTAGATGCAGCTATTGATTCCATGTAGTTATTCCACTTCATGTCAGTAGACAATGTGGGGCCAAGAAAGCGCAGTGTGTTGCTCTCCTGGAGACTAACGTTAGGCATGCTTATGGCAGGCAGAAAATTTTCAATATGGTAGTTAAATGAGAGCAGTTTAGATTTGGAGTCGTTAAAATTTTCTCCCCAGTTAACAACTGATTCGAGGTCCTTTTAAGGAGAGCAGCCAGATTTACGTTAATTGCTATTGAAACAGGAGTAAATGACAGAGTCATCTTCATAAATCCATACTTGGTAAATGAAACCACCAGGAAGATCATTTGTGAAGATTAAACACACCGTAGAACCCAGAATAGCTCCTTGGGGACACCTACGTTCGTGTGAAATGATGTGGAAGCGAACCCGTAAAAAAACACCTTCGTACTTGCAAAATTAACATATCGGTTTCATTAAGACAATGTCTTTCTGCACAGAAATATAATCAGACTTTTATTTGAAACCACTATCAGGATATATGTATCCGGTCGAGTCACTCGATTATCCACAAGTAAGGCATCATAAGTTTTAGTTAATATATACTCATAATCGTCCGTCACTCGCTTTAAAATATTTCTAAATTGAACGATGGAAACCAAATTTTAGGGAGTAGTGCAAAGAGGTAATTCGGTGCAAATTACTAGGGTGTCTAAAAACAGCGGAGCAAGGTTTTTGTCAAAGTACTTTTCCAAACAAATCAGCTTATTCAAATTTCATGGACTGGTTTTCGAAATTGAAGAAAACATAGAGTTTGTAAATCTCGACAAAAATATTAGCTATAACTTCAACAATACTGTGAGGATTTAACAAGCGTCACCGTGTTGCAAAATATTTTAGTAACTACAAAAGTCCTTGCTTCGGATATTCGATTCCAAGTCTGCACGATCTCGCTTTCCAATATTTTAAAGATTAACCCCTCTCAAATTCGTTTATTTGGCTCAACCATCTGTATGATATGGCACCGATGAACAGAAAGAAAACGTGTTTTCGGCATCAATTGAAAATAACATTTGGATATGGCGAAACCCATTATTGTTACCAGGAATGGTTAAAGGGATTCAAGAAAAGATCGGAAGAACGAATCTTATAAAAAATTCTTATGTAGCTCCATCTCTGAGAAGTCAATAATCATTGGAGCGATAGACGTCATCGGAACGGAATATCTATTGTTGCTTATAAAGCGACCTCATATCATGAATGAATCACTGTTACTCCTAAAGGCGCAGATTCAAGCGTAGCAACACGTGAAGATGCCACTGTTAGCGAAGCAGAAGATTACGACTTCGTGTCAGACATTGGAGAAGGTACAC
>OZ038475.1:72161316-72166316 GCA_964036315.1 Acanthosepion esculentum
TGTGTGTGTCTGTGCGCGTGTGTGCCTGTTGAATGTGCGTTTATATATATATATATATATACACACACATATATATATATATATATATATATATATATATATATATATATATATATATATATATATATATATATATATATATATATATATATATGTATGTATGTATGTATTTAATAAGAAGAAAAATGTTAATGGTCAGATGTGAATTGGACCAGGAAACAGTAGTATTAAAAAGTGCTCAATATACATTAAAACAGACAAAAGAAGAGCATGTAGAGCTTTTAAGTTGAGAAAATTAGGAAATCAGTCGATTCCGCTACCTTGGTTTCAACCTTTCGGTATCCTCAGTCGATTTCGGTCAATTGATTTCCTAACGCGATTTACTTTTTTAAAATAAACATTTTATGAAGGCTATAGTTTAACAAATAAATGCATAAGCGCACGACGAGAGGACTGGTAAAAGGTGATGAGGAGAGGGCAGAGGAAATCAACCTCATTGGAAATGCATCGCTGGGAGGGGGTGAAATGAAATATGCACACTTCCCTTTTCATCCCACTTCAAATGAACTCAAACGGACTCAAACATCGCCTGAAGATACCGAATGGTTGAAACCAAATTAGCGGAATAGTTTGATTTCCTATCGGAAATAGGAAATCAGCCAATTCCGCTACTTTGTTTTCAACCATATATATATAAATATTGAGAGAGTGAGTGAGAGGAAGAGAGAAAGAGATGCGCCTGTGAACTAACTCTCACAGCTCAATATGTGGAAAACACTGGCTGGCATCATTAAATACCTAAAAAACAAAGCTAGTAACATTATATCACCAGCAAGTAGATCCTACACCTACATCACGTCTGGTGACTGGTTCTACCTTCAAAGAAGCTCTTTGCCTGGAAAGGCTTCTGGGTCTTACATTCTCTCCTGACTTCAACGTGAACGCGCATATCATTTGCCATCGCAAAAGATGTTGGAAGAACGGTCAGTTACTTGAAATATATCCCAAATTATCTAACTCCTGCTCCTATGCGTAATCTTCACAAGAGTCAGATCATACACAAATGGAATGCTGCTGCCATATCTTGGTTGGTTCAGCCCAGGCGTCACTGTTAAACGTCGTCTGAATTCAAAAGCATTTACGCGTTCTTGTGCGTGATGAAGTATTTACCGCCAACTCTTATTTTTCGCTGTGACTATGGCAGATGTTCGAACGATATATAGTCCTTAATTTCTCTAGCTTATACCTTCTAAGGAAGGACATGCCATGCTATGTTCAAGGTGAAAAATCTTTCTTATTCAATCCGTGATCGGTGATAAGGGGTACGTTCCACTCCCCTTCTTCCTGAGAAATGTTACTGTTGGAATTCCCGATAGGATGCTTCACTGAGAATTACAATCTTTGTCTATTTAAGTCTAGTGTCAAGGGATATTTATTCTAAACGTCCTCATAATGAGCATATTTTACTTTCTCCTTTCCTCTCCGTTACTCGCACTGTGAGTCATTACCCCGACAGGCCCATGCGCCTTGTACTAGTTGAGCTAATAAAACACACACACACACACACACACACACACATAGACAGACATTCATTGCTTGACTTGATAAAATTAGAAGACGAAACGCTTCGGCAAAAACTAAAATCTTTTTCTATTGTCATTTTAAAATCAATTTGTCTTTATTTTCGGAATAATTTCTGTGATATCTAACTATATTGCCGACATAGAAAAAAAACTCTTAGTAAAAAGCAAGTCACTAATACCAATATCCAGAAAGACGCTTACGCAGGAGTGTCGCTTTTTTTAATATTTTGGATTTGATGTAAGTGTATCCTACACGGAATCGTCAGATAGCATGACGTGCGAAGCCATTTAGCTACAGAGGAAGCGTCTAGTTAACAAGGTAGCTGAATGGTATAGCACATCTGGCTATATCAGGGTTCCGTGTAGGATACAGGTTCCAATCCTGTCGGATGACACATATTTTCAATGAAATTTCTTGTACACTCAGGTTGGTATATGTTGTTAATACTGTTTATTATAAATAGAGCATTTACTAAATATTTGTATCCATAAAATAACTATTGCACAATAAATAATAAATAATTGTCGGACATTTCGTTATATATATATATATATATATATATATATGTTAAAAATATGATTCCTTCGCTACATAAGAGTTCTCATGTTTCAAAAGCGAGAGCCGGTTCCTAAATTTTCGCTTGACGATGAGACGAGACCAGATACCTTAATTCAACTTAATTTCAATAATTATATTGAGGGTCTCGGCTCTCGCTTTTGAAACATGAGAACTCTTATGTAGCGAAGGAATCATATTTTAAAAAAAATATATTATAATAAAAGCTCTACTTCTGTATGGGGCACTGTCTTTTTAAAAATAAAAACAAAAATACTAAAGAACTCCGGATTATTTACCTAACGTTTTCTTTCCTATTTTTCTGTACACACACACACATACACACACACACACACACACACACACACTATATATATATATATATATATATATATATATATATATATAGAGAGAGAGAGAGAGAGAGAGAGAGAGAGAGAGAGAGAGGGAGGTAACGAAACCCAGATAGACGGACAGACAGACCTATATAATATGTGTATGAGAGATAGATCGAGTGATAAGTGAAAGAGAGATTCCAGATGACAATTGGATATTATTCAATATATAATTACATATGGTAATAGACACTTTGAAACTCGTAAACTTCATCTGATGTGAAATTGAACAACATATTTGTGTGTGCAACTATCTTAACGTTTATATTCTACTTTCTGACTCATATTCTCTAAGTCACTATTGAAAATTCACTCAACTATTGACTGATTCTGTACATTTTACGTTCCCAAACTAATTTAGAACAGTATTTTTTTATTATAACCTGACAAGGGTGACAGGCATATCGAAACACAGGTGCTCATTAATCATTGAAATTAAGCAACATTAAGTCTGGTCAGTACCCCTTGAAAACACTTGATACTGCAAGCATTTGATGTAGCAGATAAATGCTCGAAACGAGAAGTAGGGAACTGAATTCGAATTCCAGTATTTACATTAACTTACACGGAAAAAAACATTCGGAAAATATGAATTCATTTTTTCATCAAGCCATGGATTAAATAACAGGATATTTCTTTTCTTTTTGTGTGCCATGTCCTTTCAGATCGTAGGCGATCATGGCTCTCCATCTCCCTCTATCCCTTGCAGCTCTCAATATGTTCCTATCCTCTGCTTCCTCCGCCAGACAACGTTCTGTCATCCACTTGCTGAGGCCTGCTAGGTATGTCATGCGTTGTTTTCCCTTGTATCTCTTTCCCTCTATTATTCCCGTGAGTATCAGATTATCCATGCCCTCCTTCCTCATAATATGTCCCAGAAACTTCAGCTGACTCTTCCTGATTTTAAGTATAAACCTCCTCCTTCTTGCAACCTACCTAAATCCTCATCGTTGCTCACACGCTCGGTCCATGATATCCTTAGAATTCCTTCTGTAGCACCACATCTCTGTTGCCTCGAGTCTCTTCTTCATCTTTGAGGAAATCGTCCAACATTCGCTGTCACGTAACAGCTCAGTATTCTTTTCTTTGTTACCAAAGAAATCCTCCTGTCTGGCCATACTCTGGCCAGCTTTTGGAATGTGTCCTTGGCCATCCCAATACGTCTACGTGTCTCAGTCTCGCATTTACCGTCCTCTGTCAAAACGCTTCCCACATATTTAAAATTCCGTGTCTGCTTGATAGTAGTGTTCCCTACCTGCAAATCGCATTTCGCGCTCATCTTCTTACTGATGTCCATGCATTCTGTCTTCTTGTAGTTGATACTTTGTCCCTTCTTCTCACTCTCCGTCACTACCTTCTGTAGAAGATGTTGCCTTCTTTTTCAACTAGTCTACCACAGAATGTAAAGCCAGCCTACTGCCAGAATTCTTCTATCATGTCAATCATGAATCGAAAAAAGACATTAATACTGAAGCTTGGATCACGCGTGTCATCTAAGAATCTTAACAAAACCTTTTGAACTTTTAAAAAAAATTCACCTTTTTATAGAATTGTTCATTTATTTTCTAGCTCTTATCACTGATATTAATTTTTATATATGATTTATCGAATGGAAACGGAAATGTTATCACGTGAAGAACGCTGTCAGCACAATAAGATATATATATATATATATATATATACTGGTGATCAAAACGAATATAGTGTTTTCCTTGTCTGATCTGCGAGTAAATTTATTCTCAGTCGGAACATATTTCATTCTTTTGTTGTATCTTTTCAACGCACGAGGATGCATCGTGCACGACGCTATTCTCATGATGAATTTGTAGCAAAACTTTTATGCACTGGAGACATCCATATATTTTGTATGATGCCAAACTAAAATAAAAAAAAAATGACGGTAAGCTATATGCGAAAAAAAAATATGCTGAAAAATTTAAATATAAAAAATAAGGAAAAAATAAGGAAACAAAAAGAGGTAGAAATGTGTTGAGTCTTGACTCAATGTTGAATCTCGCCTAATGCATGGAATAATAATGCAACACAAAATGTACTTGGAACAAGAATGTATTATAACAAGAACGTGTACACAATAAGTACATATAGTATTTCTGTATATTTCTGGGAAGACGTTCCTGGAGAATGTGTTGACTAGTCGCAGTCGATCAGAGTCTCTAGTTGGATCTCGTGATTCCTTTTCTCTCGTCTTCCGGTATCAACCATTATTTATATAGTTGGTAGTCACCTATGCAGATTAGGTGGATCCCACCACAACAAAATGTAAGAGAATTTGTGTCGTGTCTCTGAGATAACTGCGTAACGACTACCAAATCAAGTGATTGGTTTAGCGGTCTGATATAAAGAGCGAACTTTATGTTTCATTGTTTACACAAAGTGTTTTGATAGTGTCCGACCCAAAGAACTACTGGAAATAGTAGGAAAGCTTGAATGAAACGCCTAAATGTA
>OZ038475.1:72171316-72178816 GCA_964036315.1 Acanthosepion esculentum
ATTAATTCAAAAGCTAATTCAATACCGTTAGTAGAGCAATAATTATTTATTATAAATTTTTCATATAGACTAAAACAATTTACTCACGACATAAAAAAACATTTTGCTTGTAAAATTTGACGTGCAACTAAATGCACTTAAACGAAGTTGCATATTGTCGTGAGTAAATTGATTTTGTCTTTATGAAAAAATTATAGCATATATATATATATATATATATATATATATATATATATATGTAAATTTACTTTCCTAGTAATCCGTGGGTTTTATTTCAGGAACTAACGCACATACGCATAATGGTGGATAAAGGCGTTGTTTAAATCTAGTGACAGTACCCAAAAACTTGTGTGTTCAATACCTGGTTAAGGCTGTGGAGAACTTGGAGAGGTGAATTAACCGAAGATAACTGATAGATTGATAGCTGACATCCATTAAACATAGCATGTGTAGCTAGAACAGTCTACCCCAGCGAGGGAAATGAAAGGTTCAGTTCGACAATCCAACCAACTGAAGAAGGCCGGAGTGTACAACGCCCAAACGCTCTGATAAATATGGCAACAAAGATGCGGACAATAGTCTGAATAATGTAAATAGTGAACATAATACCTCATCTCAGAAATATAGACACATACAGAAAACAACGTAATCAGAAACAAATGAGATGGTTGATTTAGTTTAACGCCATATGAAACTCTACGGGTTATTTAATGCCGAAATCTAAATATTTTGAATATAATTTTATGGCATCAACTAAATACATTTTGAAAAAGAAATTGTCTGCCTTCAACTACTGATAAAATATATTGGTCATTTTGCTATAACATGTATTATTGTTAATATTACTGTAAAATGTCAATTTGTTTTAAAAATATATTGCTGGTAATTTTTTATATAAAAATGCATTGCTCGTATTCTTACTATAAAATGTACTTCTATAATTTCATGGTGTTTCATTTTTGCCTGGGGGTTTACTATTTGCTCATAGCTGGGAGCCTAACAGGTGCTATCACCAGGGTGTCCCTTGTAACAAAACCGATTCAGAAGTGTTTCCACGTTCCTCAATAACACCAATCTCCTGATGAAAGATTTTCCCGCATGATGTAGTTTATCGTCTTACCCAAAACTAAAGGAAAATCAATAAAGTCTATATTGTATGTATCAATCCTATGTAATAAAAGAAAACAATGAAAGAAACGCCTGTTATACTTTACATAAAACTGCTAACAGATATTTTTGGGGTGTTCCTCTCATTTATTCATTCATCAAGAATGCATAAAAATATGATCCATAAATTACCACATTCACAGGTAACCAGAAATGGCAGTGGTTGGCTGTTTTTATTATAGAGCAAACTACGAGTTATCTCCTGCTACTCATTTCCTCATGCATTTTTGCCTCTGATGTCAATAACGTGGTTATCAGTAGTGATAATTCTTGTGTGAAAACAAGGCTTACGGACATAAAATGTTGAATCATCGGTTCCCATACGATCATTGAAGTTAAGTAACATCGAGCCTGGTCAGTTTCTAGGTAGGCGACCGCTTGCAAATACCAGGTTCTGTAGACTTGGATGCGTGTGTGGTGTAATGTATAATGGCTCGGAATTGTTAATCGCAAAGGTAAGTATTCAGCTCTTCTCCCCTATCTATGGGTTAATCAGTAAGACATGTATCACTAAATCATTATTATCTCAAAAAGCCCTTACAATATAAATATATTTTCTGGCTATAAAAAAAAACTGGAATGGGTTGATAAACCCATAAGAAACGAATTATCAACACAGTGTGAAAATATTAAGATTTTGTTTGAAGCTATAAATCAACAAATAATATATTTTTTATTTAATTTTGCCATTATAAATTTAGCGTTTGAATTTGAAATCTGCCACTCGAAGTGTTAAGTAAAATCATTTGATAAAAAACAAAAATACGTACTTGAAATCGGAGGCTGGCTTTATTTATATGGAAAGGTATCAGCACCATGTACAATATTTGCTGTGAATAAACGGCCTAATATGGATATGTAATTAGTTAAGAAAGTACAAAATCACTGTATTTATATAATCTATACATCATAGATGATCGTAAAAGAACTAGAAAATATACCAGGCTTTTAAATCGTCGGATATAATCACTAAGATAGACGAATGACACTAAGTTGATGACATGCTCAAAACAAAACTTAAAAAAATTCTAGGGAAGGTAGTATGAGAAAACGAGAAGAAAGATCTAATCACTAACTATAAGAAGACATGATGTATTATCGTCAGCAAGAGAGGCACCTAAAGTGTGAGCTTCATTTTGAAAACAACAAAATTACTTTAGAAAGAGTACTGCACTCTCACGTAATATCAGTCCATCTCTGTGCTCAGTGAACGCCGGACAATTTCGTCACAGATGAAAGAGAAACTGAAGCAACAGAAATTTGATTCAACAGAAGGAGGCTGAGAATACCACATGGGAGTAAAAATGAAGTCTTATTGACAATGCCAACAAACATGACACGGAAACGTAGCATTAGCCAGTTGATATTTCAAGGGCAGATAATCGGCACTAACAAGATATATAAAAAAACAAGAGGGACAAAGGAAATCAGCGATGGACGTACCTAACGAAAACTGTGTCAATGGCAGGTTTGTTCTGTGATGAGTAGAGATAATAGAAACACAAAATTTAATCAGGGCTACAAAGGATAGAAAGCAGTGGAAACCCATGTCCGCTCATTTCTGAAGACAGACAGCACATAAATGAAGAGGAAATGTTAATTTCCTGATTTTAGCAGTTTTAAGACTTAAATTAAGATCGCTTCTTGAATTTGCAACCTCGATAGCGAGAATATTTTTTTTTCGTTTTTCTGGGCAGTTTTCGTTGGTGAATTTGATTATTTACGGTTTGTCACCACTTTTGTGGGTTATTTAAAGCCGAAACATTTTATCGTGATTTTCTTAACGATAAATGAGGATCGCACTACTCAGTCGTAATTCTTCTAGAGAGACAAGATTACTAATCAGTATACCACGTCGATGTGCCACCGATTTTCTAAGCGTACCTTTAAGGCCGAAAGTATGGAGCCACCCAGTGAGGATCGAATTCACTACTTACACGTAAGTGTGGATTGTCCGGATAATTCTTATTTTTGGCGCGTGAATATTGCATTGAGATTTTGTTTTAGAATAACAATGATTTTTGCCTGATACAAGTCCTACGATTTTACCTCGACTTTAAATGATCCATGAGGGTTGATAAGCCGTAAAGCAAAACAACCAACAAACTAACCGATTTCATCTCTAGCTGTAAGGAAATGATGGATTCATAATTTTCTCAAGGGGATAGAATTCAAACACGGCTTTCATTCCCAGCCGTTATATATTACACGATCCGCACATACATCTTCCAGGAAGAACATTGCAATGTGAATAAGGAAATTATTGGAATAGGTTCCAAGGATTTTGTGTTATCCGCCTCTGATATGCATATTCTTTACGCCTCGATATTCTTAACGGGAGCATTCATCAGAATATTCCGGGCACCATGTGTCGGGGATATATGCCAAAACATTGATTCTCGTTAAATATTCTTCGACTTCATAGAGATTTTTGCTTGATGTATTGAATCCTAATTCCGAAATGAAAAATGAGAATCCCAACGTGGCCAAGAAAAAAATCATTTTGTAAATCATTATCATCTTTGCCTGGTAGAAATGACATTCATCTTTCTTCATTTTAAATATTCAGTATCTTCTCTGTTCTAACAATTTAATATTTTCATGAAGCTTTATCAAAGTTGCTGCTTAGCCATTACTTATTCTGTCCTAATTTACTTAGCACCTGTCCACGCTATTTTCTTTAATAAATTTCTTTTTCTTTTATTATTATTATTATTATTATTATTATTATTATTATTATTATTATTATTAGCATCATTATTATTCAGAAAATCATTTTTGATCTGAATTAGTTTTATAACATGCTGGTTCATAAAGACTGACCTAAGTCAAACAAAAGATTTTTTCCACTAAATTAAACAAAAGAAAGTCATTAAAATTTAATGAATAAATCTCTTCCAAAAATATAAGCTGAACTTGTGAGATGCATATTTGGAATTTCCTGAAATGATGATGCACAAGGTATTTTTCAATTTCCATCGCCTGGTTTTGTATTTCGTATTTTTGTTGATTTACCGTTATTATTATTATTATTATTATTATTATTATTATTATTATTATTATTATTATTGCTTTTTCAACGTCGTCTTCCGCTTTCTTTCTTTCTTTCTTTCTTTATTTTTTATACTTATTTCCTTCCGGGTCCCAACCAGAGAACTAAGCTTGGAAACGGCACCATAACTTTTTCTTCTGAATATTTAAAAAAGAATAAAAATAAAACAACCTAAGATCATTATATATACCATGTCCCCTCAGGATGTAGTCAATCATGACTACATACTCCACATCTGCTTGTCATATTTAGATCTTAATAACATTTGTCTTTTTTGTTATTTCTCCAAATCCCTCCTCTTCCATTCATTTGCTTCAACTCATTAAGTATGTTACGAACTGGTTTCCTCTGTCACTCCTTCTCGCAATCTTTCCTGTGAGTATCAGGTTTTCAATGTCCCCCTCTTTACGTGAACCAGAGATTTCACATGCCTCTTCCTGATATTAAGTATATGTTTCTTTTTTGTTTTCATTTTCTTCCAAACCTCGCTCTTGCTCACAGGATCGGTCCATGGTATCCTCAGCATCTTTCTGTAGAACCACTTTTCTCCTGCTTCAATTCTCTTCTTCAACTATGAGAATATTCTCCACCATTCGCTGCCATATAGGAGGACAGATATCACGTAACAGTCCAGTACACTTTTCTTTTTGTCTAAGAATTTTTTCATTCTCTTAATACCCTGCTTAGCTTTTGGAATGTACCTTTGGCCATCCCAATAAGTCTTCGGATGTCAGTGTCGCACTTTCCGTTGTGTATTTTGATAGTTTTTTTAAAGATCAAATTGCGTTCAAAATATTTAGATTTCGGCATTAATTGACCCATATGAGTTGATATGCCGACAAACCATATCAATCAGCCAAACATTAAGCGTAGAAACAGCGAAAATTTCTCTGTCCGACCAATGTTACCAAAATGACGATTAGCAAGATTCTTCTATATACCTAAATATACTCATGAGCAAAACAACTATTTTACATCTTTGGTCAATAAGTATAGTAGTCCTTCGAGATTTCGTATTTTTCGACTCGATTTTACTTTATTCAGTACAATTCTTTATCCAGGTGTCACACCATAGGGCAATTTTGCACAGAAATATAGTACGTAAATGTAACAGAGAATATATAAAATATTGTGCATGTTTATATTTCTTCCCTCGTGCGCAATAATTCGGAAATTATAATAGGTCGAATATAGGAATACAAAAATCATTATAATAACAGTTTTTATATTAGTTCGTATCTTTGCGGTTATATAGAAAGAATTAAATATGTTCACTCTGTTAAATTTAAAAATTATATGTTTATATAAACTGTAGAAAAGGATATATATGAATATTATGCTTTTCATAACTCAAAATTGGTAGGTTATTATATTATTTGAGTATTACTTTCTTTGGTTTAAACTTCTTTGCCTTCCTTAATTGCGTTGTAATACGACCCATATTAGACAGCCAGTGTCGCCCAGTCGTAACAGAAGTGGGTTTGAGGGTACAGACCATGCTGTGAAGATGCTAAGCGAACACGTGGGAAAAGGACTACTTTTTGTAACATGGTTTGCTTGATTTATGAGGAAGTACATTCGTAATATTCACTAGCTTTTCATTTCAGGACCTGAGAGAAGCCATGTAACACATTTCTTCTCTTTGTTAGAATGTTCTCTTTCTAAGAAATGTATCCTTTCGTTACATTTTTTTGACTTCTCCCTAAATGTACGTTTGTTTTTGTTATAATTCTTTGCATAAGTGTCTGTACTCACAGCAGATTACACTAAAGCCGCCGTCATATGTTGAGAATGGCCAACACAGTTTTACATTATAATTTATAGAGAATAAAGAGATGCAAATAAAATGTACGAGCAGCGACTTTAAAGATAAAACTTTATATCAATGCTAATGAATGATTAAGTTGTTGACTTGACTTTTGACTTCCGGGTATGAAATCATTCTTTCATACGTAATGGTCATCTATATCGAAAGAAAGAAAGAAAGAAAGAAAGAAAGAAAGAAAGAAAGAAAGAAAGAAAGAAAGAAAATAATGACAATTTACTATCGTCTAATTTTAAGAATTATGGTGTCGCGATATTAATATGAATATCCAAGTAAATGTTAAATAAATCTTTCTTTGCCCTTAATGTGAATGCTATGAATATTACCGTTTGTCTCACATTATCGGCAAACGATATTTCTCGGGTCATTAGCATCTATTTACAGACCATTAGAGAATTTGATTGGAACTAATCCATTTGCTTAACTTCAAAACGTTCCTGCTATTCTATAAGCCCGTCCAAGGCATTTCGTGTGTCATCATTGAAGTATTATACACTTGGACGAAGATGACTTGTCAGTAACTAGGTATAGAGACGATGGTAACGATCAAGTTCGTTTTTATTTCGCTTGACCGATTGAGCGATGCTACCAACTCTCCAGCCTTTGGAAACGAGTAGAAAATTACCATTTGAATGCAAAATATTGAACGCTATTGTCTCTAAATGTTGTTCAACGATTTGTATATTTGACGCTTGAGTGTAGATGCAGCCCATCGACATTTTGATACTGAACCACAATGAAATAACTCAGAATATCACAGTAGCAGTTTGGTGGAATGGCGTTTTATTTATCAGAGTTTCTGCAAGCTAACACTCCCACAAAGCTTAAGGATGAATGACATAACATGAATAAAATATGCGTATTCTTTTGGTCCTGACCTCGTCCCGGATGTCCACATAATGCTCCTTAAGTTAAATCAAACTGTTTGGACATTGAAGATAGCAATGCCCCTTTTAATGTGTATTCCTGTTAAAACATTAGAAACTAACATTCTATTTACAAGATTTGCCTTCAACAGACCACGTTTATTATAGATGTGTTGCAATGAAATACGCTGTCTCTCGATTATATTTTGTTTGTAAAACTTGGTTTAGTATGTGACTTTTTTTAAGAGGAAGATGCTCAAACTTCCAGAAGATTTTTTTTTCTTTTTTCCATTTTTAAATAAAATCTCTCCAGATTTGCTTTAATATAAGAGCATTCAAATGGTCATGTTTAACTATTTTATTTATTTCTTTTACAAATAAACATAACAAGCGAGAATTGCGTTTATAAAAATAATCTCGGGGATACTGTCAAAGTGCCGCAGGGTTCAGTATATGATCGCGGAAGGGATACATTAATTACACGAAATGAAGACAAGTATCTTGACCACAGGGATCATCTTAAGCCAATGACCTTTACTTACATTTTGCGTTTATTTCCCGTTTATATGAAAATAATGAAATATGCCTCA
>OZ038475.1:72183816-72206316 GCA_964036315.1 Acanthosepion esculentum
AGACTTGGCTATAGTACTTAGGATTTATGAATGTAAGCGCAGTACTTGTCTGCCGACAAGATCTCATCATTTTACAGTTGAAATGGCTAGATGTAACCGTAGGTTCTATGTTAACAGTTTTTTCTATCACATTTATCGCTTGTATATTCTCTTGAGGCCTCTTGGTTTCCCGTCAACTTTTATCTTCAAAAATTTAAATGCAATATAAATAATTATCTTCTGGTTTATAGTAGTTTTTTGTTTTTTATATTCCTTAGTACTCAGTAACCCCAGTGGATATATTACCTTACTTGGGTGAAAACAAATATATATAATCCGATAATATTTTGCATTACTTTTTAAAATTTAATTTGGTGGATAACCGTGTTTAAGTAGATAAGCTTGTTTTCTTTTTGGTTTTTGGTTTTTTGTTAAATATTGTAAATTTATTTCTACCGGTTTGAGCACTCGAGAGTCTTACCAAAGAAAATTTTACTTTTGACAGGGATATCTACTCAAATATGTTTAACATAAGATAAGTGTCGGATTAGTGAAAAATAATTGTTACCATAGAAATCATTTGTTTAATTTTCGGATACGTAAATAAAAGATAGCAGATAGGACCTTCAAGAAATCTGAAAGACAGTGATGTGCATTTTAAAAATTGTCGGATTCTGAAAGCCTTAGCAGATTACACTTTTTAACGCACACCGGACCAGACGGTATTTCCCATTATAGGAAGGACACAGGTTCAGAATACACATTTGGTTTATTACCATTTTCTTTTGTCACGAAGAAAAGAATACTGAGCTTTACGGGAACAAATGTTGGACGCTTTCCTTAAAGATTAAGAAGAGTCTCGAGGCGACAGAGATGTGGTTCTACAGAATGATGCTAAGGATATCATGGACCGAGCGCGTGAGCAACGATGAGGTCTTAGAAAGGATGCAAACAAGGGGGAGGCTTATACTTAATCAGGAGATGCAGCCGAAGTACCTGGGACACAAAATAATGAAGTAGGGTCTGGAGAATCTGATACTTACGTGAAAATGAGACGGTTGATTTAAGCAGTCAACATGAAGAGGATCAGCGTTGGGCTATCAGTAGGGCCAGTCAAGTCTAGCACTCATACTCATGTTCAAATAAAACTACTGAATTCATAATCAGATGTTTATATACACTGAATCAAAAGGGTTATTCGTAAACTCCAAACAAATTTCAAATTTGTTCAGTATCAGAAAACGTTATCACTTGACAATTTTCAAATTTAACTGCTCAGATTGTTTAAAAGAAAATAACATAAAAGTTAAATCCTTCGATTTTGACAGGGCGTATGTAAATATAAATGTGCACCTTTAAGTCAACACCCAGCGGCGATTGTGTGTTTCATGCTGTATTTGTTGCCAGAAGATGGCGTTTAAGCATAAGGCGATCTGTCGCCGAAGGAGGATTGACTTCATTCTCCACTTAATATATATCGCGCGCATACACACACATACAAACATATGTACGTGTGTGTGTATTTGATACACCCCGAGCATGAATGCTATCTATATATCTATCTGTCTGTCTATGTATCTATCTATTTAAATACAGTATATATATATATATATATATATATATATATATATATATATATATATATATATATATATATATATATATATGAAGAAATATAATCTTAAAGTGTGTTATATGTATGGGATAAAGTGCTCAATATCAGAGATAGAGCGTGTGTAAATATAAAACTGAACATAGAAGTCAACACTTAGAGGCGACAGTCTGTTTCATGCTAGATGCAATCGTCGGGCCACAAGTGCTGTTATTTTTCACGGCAATATATATACGGGTCAGTGTTGCATTGAGAGTAGTCATTTTTGCAGATATTTTAACGGAAGTTACTTGTTTATTTATTTATTTGTTTCAAATTATTTTGCTTGTTTTTATTTAATTTTATTTTTGTTTTTTATCCCGTCGCCTCTAAGTGTTGACTTCTATGTTCACTTTTATATATATATATATATATATATATATATATATATATATATATATATATATATATATATATATATATATATACACTCTGTCTTTGATGAGTAATGTTGTTATTCACTCTTTCTGCATCCAATTTAAGGTGTTAACATCTGCTGATAAAGCTGAATGTTTTTCCTGTAAATCCTATTTAAAACTCCACTCTTGACTCATCAGGAATATCCCTGTCCCACTTCCTACTTAGAGTCTCTGTTGAGTGATATGCAGGAAACACATCTAATCTTTCGTTATTACCTGGATGTAAAAGACAAATCTATTTCCATACCTAAGGGTGCCTGTTATGAACAGGTGAAAGTACTCGTATAAAAAGACCTATAGCAACTGGAATTTATTAAAAACAGGGATCATAACATTCATCTACAGGTTCGGGGTTAATGTTTCTTAATACATTTGTTTGCGAAGATGTGTTCTCGCCATTTATATCATTAACTTGACTATCTGCTTTTTGTATGAATGATTCATGTAATATAAATTGAACTGCACCACATACTTGATATATATATATATATATATATATATATATATATATATATATGTGTGTGTGTGTGTATTTGTGTGTGTGTGTGTGTGTGTGTGTGTGTGTGTGTGTGTGTGTTGTGTGTGCGATTTCATACATATATAAAATATTCAAATACATAAATGCATTCTATTTCTTCATGGATACATTTACATATAAAGTGATATTTGCAATGTATTAGCTACTTATAGGTATCTCAACAAAAACGCTAAAAGTCAGAATACTGTGATGAAAACATGGTCCAAACTTAACGAAAAGAGTTTTATCGTCAAAGTCGTTATGTAAGAGGAAAGATCAAAGTATTTCTTGATTACTTAATTAAATTCTTTTCCTCTATTTTAGAAAATTCGAAATTCTGATTAAAAAATTGTTTTGCTTGCGTCAGCGGTTGTACTAACTTTTAACAGCAAATTTTGACATCTTTTTTGCAGTGACAGACATGTTAATTTGAAAATTCTTCAAAATCTAATAATCGTCTGATTTTAATGAAATTTTATGTCTTATTCACAATGTGTATGAAATTATTTTTGAAGTCTTCTTATTAGAAAATACTGGTAATCTTTTTTTCATGTGTTTCAGCCACCTATTTAATTTTATAAAAACTTGAGAAATTCACCGAAATAACTTTTAGTTAATATATTAGATAAAAGCAAAATTCATTGAAGAATTTAAATCACCTAACTTTCTTTGCAAAATCGGACCCCGTCTTAGCGAAAATCTATTCTGAATCGAATTAAAAAGCTCAATAAAACTAAGACATTACCTATTTAGAGAAGCTTTTAATTGTTTTTATAAATAATATATATTAAAGATAATATCGTCTGAAGAAAAAAAATTCGACGAAAACTATATTTGTACGTTATTTGTTTGCAATTTTTACAATTTTAAATTGAATATTTATAAAGATTTTAGATATTTTATAATCCATTTTCAATGAGCTAATTCTTAGGGAATATTATTATTAAGTAAAACTATATTTACTAATAATATATTGTAAAGCTTATACAATCTGACGACACCGAATATTTTAAAAACGAATTTCGATTTGTTTTAGCATGTGTGGCTACGTGCAGAATTTCTGAAGTATGGATGTACAAACTAATAAATCTAGCATTTAAATGTCACATGTCACATGTTTTGAACAACTTCCTTACAGCGAAAAAAATCATTATTGTCTCCTTCACCATACTTAATTCTGAACACATTCGGCTGTCAATCGATTATAAGTAAATCGACTAATATATATATATATATATATGTGTGTGTTTACAATGATGTGCACCCTGTACAAGCCAAGCCATTTAGATTACATAAACATAATAAAAGTTAAGAGGCACAGTTTATAAAGTTTATGGAGCAGAAAATAATAAGCCATAGGCTTGGATACGTTAAGCTTGTAGTGATATGGGAGGAATCCATTTAGGAGGTGATTCAACAAGTAGAAAAAAAGAACTATTTTCGCGGAAAAAAGAACTATTCTTCGAGAGGATCTTAAATATCACCAATAGGATACGAACGGATTGGTGTTTTTTTTTTTTACACCTCGTATGCGTGGCATAAAAGGTCTTAGCTCTGAAGTTTAGGACTGATGAAACAAAGCGATGTAGCTCGTAACACGTCAACAAATCGATCGGTTAGATGATGTCCCTAAACATCACGTCATAATAGATACGGTTTTAAACAAGTTTCGGAAAGGTTTTAACAGAGAAATTAAAACGCGATATCGAAATCCGAACAGACATTGTACAAACGAAAGATTCATTCCAAAAGCTAACCAAAGTAATGAGAAATAGAAAAACGTTCTATGGAAACAACAGAAAGTAGGCTGGATTGCTATATAATATCATCCCTCTTATATGGTAATAATGGCTGGAAAATTTAACCACAGATGAAGAAAAAACTAGAAACAACACAGATGTGGTTCTACAAAATGATACTGAGAATTCTATAGACCGAGCGAGCAAGCAACGATGATGTCTTAAGCAAAATAGCGACAGAGTCAACACTTATACTCAAAATCAGGAAACAAATCTGGAATAACTTAGACGCAAAATGCTGTAGGAGGCTTTTGAAGATTTAACGTTCACGGGGGGATATCGATGGTAAAAGAGATAATGGAAAGCAGCGAGGAAACTATTTTATGGAATGCTGGGGGAAAATGAGAAAAACTGCTAAGGTCCCAAAAGGATAGGAAATTCTCGAGGGCCATGATCGCCTAATTTAATTCTATACTAGTTCTTGATTTATTTGTAAAAGATAAAATAAATACCCGTTTTGGGCTGTCTGGAAACTGACGGCAACCAGTCACCTCTAACGTTGATGATAAACCATTCATAACATTTAACAAGACTTTTGTATTTTAACAATATCATTCACTTTCATTCATTACGTTTCTGTATTTATCTATTATTGATTGTAACGAGTTACATATTCGCAGCCTGAAGAGTAATCATCAGCTGAATTTTGATTTGAAATTTTCATCTTGGGTCAATGTGATTAATAATCGCTGCTGAATTAAGTGCATTGACAAGAGACGATATTATAATAAAAAAGAACTAATTCTGTTAAAATGATGCTTTTTCATTAGTAGGTTATGGACTTACTAGTGTGCCTATGTTCTACTCTAAATAATTAAATGTTGTTCTTGAACTTTGTCATATTAAATGGTACACAATACAAACATCGAATAAAGACAGAGATTTAATGTTAAACTGGTTACGATTAATGAGGTGCGGGATAAAAATGAAAGAGTAGTTGGCTGGATGTGAGAATTATGAGGATAAGAATGACAAATTATATATGATATAATAACACATGATAATTATAATGAATAAAATAATTATATTAGAACTGATAATCTGCTAGCATATCCATTATAGTATCCAACAACATCCTGGTATGCTGCGCACTCAGTTCTTTGTGATATCTATTAAGATTTGATATTTCTAAGTTTGATATGCCGAGAATGACTAAATCAAAATAGTTCTGCAGCCAGAAAAGTGCATAGAAAATTGACTTGTTCACCAATAATTCCAGATGACATAGAAACGCTAAAAAGAAACGGCTTATCTGTTTCTTTCGGCGATGACCAAATTCATCGCACCACTTAAAATGATTAATATTATTGTAATCTTCTAAGTTTATTTTTTTCTTTTATATTCAATTTATCCTTCCTGTAATCTCCACCTACATTATTTTCTCTTTTATATGTTTATGTCCATTCATCCTCTTCGAAACACGATCTATTATTTTGTTAGGAAAAATTTCCGGACAGTAATTTAGCAATGTCATTAACTCAGTAGAATTTAGACGTTCGTTCTTTGGAGTCCGGCCGTCCTTAATACAATTCCAGTATTTGTATAGCCTAATGGAGACGTCGTTATATCAAATTACGAAGATGTAAATGAAATAAGACTTGCGATTGGACTCCAGCAAAATAAAATCATTAATAATTTAACTTGAGCATAGCGTATCGATAATGAGACATTAAAAATGTGTTCAATAATAATTAACGATAAAGTGTTTGATTTTTTCTATTCAGTTGACAAAAGAATTTCTCTTCTTAAGAAAAAAACTTAAATATAAACACAATGCTTCATTGCAACAACGACAAATACAATTTCGTAGAAATGTTTTAAAAATCTTAATGATCACGCATAAGCGAAATTTGAATTTCAATATCACATCAGAGTCAGTCTAATATACAACGATAATTTTGCGTTGCGAAATATTTGAAACTCGCCTAGAAACCGCCCTTCGATCGAAATTTAAACTACCTGCTGCGGACGGATTTGGGGTTTCGACCTTTTACCTTCAGTGTCCTATGTGCGTAAATGTTATAAGAATTTAGAAATAATTTTAATTAAGTATCTGTCTATATTTCTGAGATGAGGTATTATGTACATTATTTACATTATTCGGACTATTGTCCTCATCTTTTGTCGCCATATTTATTACAACGCTCCAGCTTTCTTCGTGTGGTTGGAATGTCGAACTGAATCCTTTATTTCGCTCAATGGCATAGACTGTTCTAGTTCCGCGTGCACATATCAGTTATCTCCTGTTAATTCCCCTCTGAAACATCTCCACTGCCTTAACCGGGTATTGAACTCACACTCCTTGGGTCCTGTCACATGATCTAACTAACGCCTTTATCCACTGTCAATGTGTCATTCATCATTGTATGAATTTCTGGGTATTATAAACATAGTGTTTAATAATTTTTACCAGTGCTCATATTGCATTTTTTTTTTGCTGTTATCAACTCATGTTTTTACCAGAGCTCATATTGCAATTTTGTTGTTGTTATTATCGCTTTTTCTCCGGCACTCCTTATTACTGGTTCCCATATTGTATTCCTTTCTATACTTAGACGGAGATTTTTGTGGCCTAGCATATGTGCTGATTCCTTAAATATACGAATTTTCCAATGGTGTTCTCTGTCTATGACCTCAACTTGATCCGACAGAGGGCGGTGATCTCCATTTCTCTCTCCATATGTGGTCAGCCACGCCTGATTTTTCCATTTCCCCTCGTGTTACAGCTTTCAGGTGTTCTTTCCGCAGCTGCACGGGATAGCGTACATGCAGTCTTTAGTCGGGTTCTTCTCTTACTCGAGAGAGATATCTTCGAAGTGTTGTGAAGCTTTTGAAGGTTGTCCTGATGTTATATGGACTGAAGATCCTTTGTATTTTCTCTGATAACCCTTTCACATAAGTCAGGCTGACTGTTTTCTGAGTTTTGTTGTTCACGCCTATCCCAGTTTTCTGGGGCTGCTGCCATATACCCAGGGTAGTTGTTACGTTGTAGGGTACTACTTATACTGGCCAATTCTTTATTTAATGTCTCTGGGTTACCACTTATGACTTTTGCTCGGTGTCGTAAGCAGCGGACGACCCCTTTCTTTACGCTGTATGGATGCTAGGATTGAAATTGAGGTACTGCCCGGTGAATGTCGGTTTACGGTATACGGATGTCTTAAACCCATGCTCTGTCGAAATAGTAGAACATACCGGAATGGGAGTGGGTTTTACTCTCTTTCTCCATCGTGAACTGTATCGATCACTAAAATCTTCAATTATTCAAGTTTCGGGTCAACCTTATCGTCCACACATATCCCCATAAAATGTGCCTCTTATTCTAAATCCCTCTACCTTGAGTGGCTCTTGTGCAGGGTGAACATGATTTTAAATATGAAACAGCATACTTTAATCATAGTTAATATTTGTCTAACTTTTTATCATGTTTGTATCGATTAAAATAATAATGTATATTTATTTTACTAAAGTTCATTTAATTCAAGACCTAAGAGCCACTGAATGTACAATGCTTCTTAATGAGATGTATGATATGAGCTTAAAAGGTGAAAATAGGATATGCATAGTGAGCAATGCTTATGGACGTGGAAAAAACTGTATCTATATCACTTAGACTATACAATAATCACATTATTCGGACTATTGTCCTCGTCTTTGTTGCCATATTTATCACAACGTTTCGGCTGTTGTACGCTCCGGCCTTCTTCAAGTGGTTGGAATGTCGAACTGGACCCTTTATTTCGCTCGCTGGGGTAGACTGTTCTAGTTCCACGCGCCATGTCTAATGGATGTCAGTTATCAATTATCTCCAGTTAATTCCCCTCACCAAGTTCTCTACTGCCTTAACCAGGTATTGAACTCACTCTTTTTGGCTTCTGGAAAACAGGGTACAGCGGATAAAGGCGTTAGTTAGATTCAGTGACAGTCTACCCCAGCAAGCGAAATAAAAGATGAGGACAATAGTCCGAATAATGTAAATAGTGTGCATAATACCTCATCTTAGAAATATAGACAGTTAGACTCTACAGATTTATTGCATAGAGTACGATAGGAAAATCAGCTTATAATATGAGAAATGATTTTTCACAGTAAATACTATTAAAATATCCATTAATCTCTACTGACATGCAGAGACAGACCGATTGTAATTAATACACAAAAATAGAAAGTGTACGAAAAGGATATCACCCTTGGTTGCTTAACCTATACAGGATGTCGATTCTGCGAAGACGTCCACAACCTGAAAATTTTATTAACTGTGAACATATACTTAACAATAGACATTCTGCGGATTATACTGTGTTGATAAAAAATTCAGAAAGAAAACTTAAACTTAAAGAAGCTTAATTGCAGTACCTTATCAGTCATCTTTAATGAAACTTGTAGAAAAGAGGGTTAGTTGGCCAAGTACAAAATTATTATAGATGATTAGCATGTTTTGATTATGAAGAATTGAATAAACTTGAGCCAATTTTTTGGTGTTATTATAAAGCTGAACCAATTTTCAGTGTTGTGATGAAATTGAATCAATTTTTGTTGCGATTTTCAGAAGTCAAACACAATGTTGGTTAAGAAATGGCATAAATATTGATTAAAGTCCGACAGAAGCATTGGATAAGACAACATTTATGGATTTGCCATGTTTGGCTTTTATTTACGCTTCTTCAGTTTACAAAAATCTATTACGGAAGCTAAACAGTCCGTACTTTTATTGCTGTATTGTTTGTTTTTCATTGATCAGATGAATCTCACGTGTATTTTCTTCTGAGGTTAAAGCGTGTGGTGAGCGCGTGGGTGTGTACGTTTGGATTTATGTCAGCCTGGTACTGTCAGTGTATATAATTACTAAGATGTCCGGGAGATGTTGGCGTGTTTATCTGTTGTGTATTATATTTCTAGTTGATAGTGTGGGATTTGGGTGATAATTTGTGTGCATATGCGCACAGCAGACATTTTTAGTTCCGTCTGCTTGTGTCCGTATGAAATTGGAGAATGTTGTGTATGGGAGTGAAAGACTTGGTTACAGAGTCTGTAGGTCAGGTTATATAAGGAATAGTTGTCCTCGAAATAATATAACGCGAAACAAAATATACAAAGTTTCGCACTCAGGACATTCGTTATAGGATTGTTACAGAACTTTTGATCTATTTTCCTTTAGTAAAAAATATCGTTTTATACACCGGAAATAAGGTTAGTCATGGACGTATATCGGTGTGAAATGTGGAATCGGTGAACCGAGGTCAAATTTCAGGAGAGTTTGATGCGTTCGCTTTCGCATTTATTCTCTTCAGAAATAAATGAGATTTAGCTAAAAACAGACGGTAGAAACGGACTGACCACTCTAGATATGACTGGCAACCATTCCAAGCTGAAGTCGAAATCAGGGAGAGAACAGTTAGACAGACTCCACTGTTTTTCACAAGAAGTCATAAGCAATTTACAGAAAAGAAGTCAGTGGAAAATCATAATCTCCTACGTCCTGAAGAAACATAGGCAATTTAAAACATCTAATTAGTTTGTATTTAGATAAAAATAATCTTGAATCTTCATTTGCTGAATGATTGATTCGTTTTCTAGCGCTTATCAACACATTGCTGGTTATTTAAAGCCTCAATTTGTTTTTAGATTGTAAGAATTTGGGACGGGGAGATAATAATGATTTAGTGATACTATTCTTACTAATTAATCCATAGCTGGGGACTTGCAACGTTATCTGGCCGTAAGCTTTGAATCTTCGAGAAATATTTAGCAATAATTATGTAAGTAATGAATTTAGCATTCACATTTGTAAGTAATTCATTTTATACTATATTACAAAAGATTGTCAAATTTAGAAGTAGAAGAAAAGGCAGTAACAGAAATTAAAAGCGACTGTTTCACATTAACTTACGCAATGTTTGTAAGAAAGCGTTATATTGAGATCGCCTGGGTTAGTGCTTGCTGATTTTATTCTTTGCTAAGTAACATTTAAGAGGTCAAATATTTTTAAAGTGATCTATTTTAGGGACAAGTTTTCATAGCAACTCTTCTAATGAACCTTTTTTCTTTAGTGACTCCACTACACAAATGTAAACGTGTTACTAGATTGGCAAAGCTATGGGTAAATAGCAAGATAGACCGGGTTCTATAGACCTTCTATAGCAACTGGTCTACTTCAGAAAGAAATGGCAACCTACTACGGGGAAAAATATGCCTCGTCAGTCATGTATCGAAAGATACATGATCGCTTATGTGTGTCTTACGCATTGCACGTAACTGGCTGACCGCAAGATATTTTTCTTATTTCTTCTCAACTTTGAAAACAGTAATACAGTTGGCTATAATTTTTTTAATTTTCCAGCACCATTGCGAAAAATCCAGGTAGATCTCAATGCACAGCAAGATTAAAATAATGGTTATAATTTATTACATTGAAATCGTAATCACGATCCAAATCATCAGACCTGATATAAATTATAACCATGGAATATTAGTGTTTGAGCCATTTATATTATATTATATTATATTATATTATATGATGAAAATGTGGAAAAGACAAAGCAAAATCCGAATATGTGAGTTTACTGTTTTTTATTTTGTTTTTTGTTTTTCTGTCAGACGTTTCGGTCTAATAGACCATCTTCAGGAAATGGTTATTGGAGATATATTTTATATTAAATTAAAGTTAAAATGAAGAGACGATAGACACAGGAACACACACACACACAGACACACACACACACATATATATATATATATATATATATATATATATATATATATATATATATATATATATATATATATGTATGTTAAGCCAAGTCTCATGAAATAATTCAAACAAGTGTTGCCTAGTTATTTTTAATAGTATCCTCTTGTAATTACGGTCACGAATATTATATATCCTTATTCAAGGAGTAAAGAAAATTTCCATGTTGATGCATATTCATTTTATTCCGAATGCTTTCGACATTAGCCCAATTTAGTCATCAAGCTTTTGTTTTTTATAAGACAAAAGAATAATTTAATTTCATTTTCAGATGAACACAGCAATTTTGTCTTAGAAAAATGATACAGACATCATATTTTGTCTTAGAAAAAACAAGACACTGATGACGACATAGTGCCAATGTCGAAATTACTCGGAATAAAATGAATTTCCACTTTTGTATTTACACATGTTCTATCTCTTGTATTAAGAATTTCTATCTCTACATATAGCATATATTAAAACTATATTTTTAACATATATATGTGCGTGTCTGCATGTGTGTGCGTAAATAGGAAAGCGCGCGCGTGCGCACGCACAAAGACATACACAAAGACACACACAAACACAAAGAAACACAAACACACATACACAAAGATATAAACACAGGTTAACACACGCGTACACACTCAGGGGTAGACACACACGCGCGCGAGCACACACACACACACACATGTGCATATGTATGTGTGTGTGTGTGTGTATATATATATATATATATATATATATATATATATATATATATGTGTGTGTGTGTGTGTGTGTGTGTTGATATATATATATATATATATATATGTTGATATTTTTGTCTTTCCCATTAAATATGTAGAGGAAATTTTTGATTTACTTTAAAAATAGGCAAACGACTTCCATTTTTAATACACATCACAAAAATATGACGGAATTGATAATATATTAGATATAATTTTTAAAATTTCGAGAATCAAGTATTTCCATTAATGGATTTTAATTCTTAGAAATAATATACACATTAATTTCGAAATATACAATCTAGATTATGATACTGTAGCGCTATGGAAAATTTAACACATGATCACAACTTTTATTCAGAAAATAAATTTTATAAGTAGGAAGTAACATGTCCGATATATAAAAGCACAATATTTTAATCATATTATAGTTAATATGGATTTTATTATTATCTGAGACATGTACTGGTTAATAAAAATAGCAGGAAAATGATCTATATATTTTAATACATATATACATGATAAATAAGACATAACCAACATTTGTGAAAATAGTAATCAAGCCTTTTGGAATTTTGGGATCAGTCATCTTTTCGTGTTCTACTTTATTTTTTATTTTTTATAACTTTCACAGTACTAATTATCTGCCCTTGTTAGAATGAATAGAGTTTGTGGTAACTCTTTTAACAATAGAATACGATGACAGCTATTGCAATTCTTCAACTCATAACTCCTAATCTTTATACTCCAGAAACTCACACGGAGACAGTAGGCCTTCTTCATTCCAACGGAGAATTCACAAGTCGAAAACAGTTTCTTCTTTGACTTTGGAATATTGATATGTGTTGTCAATTAAAGAACCGGATGCAAAAGCAAGCTGAAATTGTGTAAACAAAGTAAGGGCCGTTTATGTGTTTACTTTACCATTGAGATTAAATGACAGAAAGGAAAAAGAGTAAAGGAGAAACGTTTTTTCCACATATAAGATCGACATAAAGCCGTGTTGTCAATCAACTAAAACTGACGCTGCAGAGAAGGTCGCTTAGATCACTCACCCAGGAAGCGAGGCTAAGGATCAATCTGAAATACCAATTGAAAGATATTGTTCCAAGGA
Source organism: Acanthosepion esculentum (assembly GCA_964036315.1). Classification (NCBI taxonomy): domain Eukaryota; kingdom Metazoa; phylum Mollusca; class Cephalopoda; order Sepiida; family Sepiidae; genus Acanthosepion; species Acanthosepion esculentum. The sequence continues at coordinate 72,196,754 of OZ038475.1, forward strand.
TGGTGCTGAAGGAAGAATTACTTAACGCTTTCGACTAAAGGCTTCCCATCGTTGTTACACGTCAAGACTATCCTCAGTTTAACCCTGACGGGTGTGTGTTACGGCCTTAGACAGATAGACGTATCGTCGATCAACTTGAGATACCAGTGTCAGAAGGGTTATAGCAGAAATGTAACTAAGTTGATATTATAAAGCAAACACTTTTACACTCGTTACACACTCAACATTTCATCGTTGAAATTGTCAATAACGTCGGTAAACTTATATGAGCAAGATCAGGCCGAAATGGCGTACTCTTATCCGTATTTGGGTGGGAGATGCCCGGTCCTCACTTTCCTGTCTTGATAGAGTTCAAAAGCCCCTCCGAGCCCTAGTTGTGCGAAATATTATTTTCCACCCTCCAGCCTCGCCTTACAGGCGGGGTGTGGCTAGTCTCTAACTACCTTATCGTTACTTCCATGGAAAGTACCCCGACGAATTTGGTTTCGCCATGTCTAACATTCACGCCTAGGCCCCGCTATGCCATTTACATAGTAGCAAACCACACACATTCCCGCCGTATTCCATCGGCAAGAAGTAAGTTCTACACAAACAGCTTCTTCCAGCGAACTACTGCTCTGTGGAACAGACCCCCAAGAAACTACAAACTTAAACTATTCAAGTCTAGATTTAACCCTCCTTTCCATATAATCTACCCCTTAACATAACCACACCCAGCCTTGTACAGGTTGAACCTTACTGTAAAACCAAATAACAAAAAATACTTCTATTTAAAAACATCAGCTAGCGTTTAGATATTTCCACAAGATTCTTTGATAAAACAAATTGGCTCTGAACACTTGTGCGTAGGCGTTGTAATTATTTCACATTATTAGCCAATCAGAAGTCGTAGAATTATTCATTGCTTTTTGGTCCCCTTTGATGTTTAGTTTGTACACAAATTATTGTCGAAAGCAAGTGGTAGTAGAATGCAAAAAACATGAACGTAAAAAATGAGTTTGCGTAATGAGACCTATCGTAGGAATGGCTGCGGGATATTGTCACCATATATTTAAGAAATAAAATCGAAACCATTGAAATAGATGTAATAAGATGAAATCAGAAAATAAAGCTAGTTATAAATATGTGTTCGAGAAAATTACAAGTAAAATGCTGCAACTATGACGATTGAGAAAAATCTGTGCGAGCATTAAACGTTTTATCTATCCCAGCCGGGGGCTGAAATTGACTTTAAAGCAATCAGCTCTTATACGAAGTCTGATAAAAAAAAAAATATTGGGACTGGGCCATAAAAAATACATTAAATTCAATAATTTTACACCTACTATTCTCCGTATCTATAACATTAAAATCAGATCTTCATACTTCAATGAAATCATCTGTCAGCAATGAGAAATCTGATATAATCTTGTGAATGGAATTTTCTGCTACATCTGACTACTGTTCATACAATTTCTCTTTTACATTAAAGAATATTTTACGGTTGAAATAGCTAAATCTAACCGCCACTTCTACTCCAACAGTTTCTTTTCTCGCATTTCTCGCCTGTGGAACTCCCTTCTGTTTAATTTCTTCTCTGACAAATACAATCTGCAAAAATTTAAATGCAGCGTCAATCGCCATCTTCTATATACTTGAATCCCGTTTATATGTTATCCTTTCATCAATCCTCTCTTGAATTAGTATTTTCTCTCTCTTTCACTTTCTTGTAACCGCTTGCGTACTAGTGGCATTGCCGCCATGTTTGGGGTAAAATTATTTTTTTAAAGTCCTGTTCGTCATTCACCCTTTCCTCAATCTGCAATTTTTTCTCACTTTTACTCTCTCCCTTGCATACTAATGGCATTCCCACCTCGATTAGGGTGAATTGTTGAAAAAGAAAACAAAAGAAAGTCAAACTTCTAATAATCCATTGATGCCGTCGCTTATACTCCTCCTGTGCCAACTTTGAACATTTAGCGAGTGTATAGTTAACTGTCACGTCAGTTTGCCCACACATCCGGCATTTGCTATTTTAGTGATCGCTCTATCCTGGGCTTGATTTCATTCATTGCAATGACCTGACTCTATGTTACAAATAGGAGAGACTTTGACTCTCTCTTTAAAACAATCTGTTTACATAAAGCCACCTCTTATCCAGCAATTGACCATAAAGCTTCTGTGCCTTTAAATTGTCGTGCCGCGTCTTCTGCTGAATCTCTGCTACAGTCACCGGCACAAAATTTCGCGCTTCTAAATACCCATTCACTCTAAGTGCAGCAGTTTGAAATAATTCATGAGAAATATTAGCATAAATTGTAAATCTCAGAACAGCCAACAGACAGAAATATCTGCCTACCTACTTTCTTGGAATATAAACTTTTCTACATTACTGATGACAAGATAATGTAATTTGAAATCTAAATTTTAGCATTTTCAATGTACAAATATTTATTTATTAGAAAATATTTCCCGTTTAAATAAGACAGTCATATAAATTTCTTAGAACAATTTAGCGTATAACTATTCGTTTCAATTTCATTAAAAGTGCCTGTGCGTATTGCACACACAGAGACGTGTGTGTGTATATGTATGTGTGTGTGTCTCTGTGTGTGTGTCTGTGTGTGTGCGTGTGTGTTGTAAATAAAAATGGCTAAAGTAGTGGGCCAACTTGTGACAATGAAAATTATGGAAATGTTTGTACTCCGCTATTGCTACGAAACGGAAAATATAAGAACGCTCTGACATCCTTGTCTACCGTATTTGACGTAAGAATTTTAAAAGAAAGGTTGCTGCCCATATATACATATATATATATATATATATAAAATTTGGAAAAGTGTATTATTTTGCTGTGTTGTTGGTTCAGACAGGCCTAATACGTAGTTTCGTGAGCACATCAAGTTAACATGACAATATATATATATATATATATATATATATATATATATATATATATATAAGGTGAGAGTTAAGAGATGGGAACAGAGAAAGAGAGGCAGACGGAAATAATTCAAATTCGCGAATGTGTCCGATAGGAAATGCATAAATAATGCATGCCATTGCCGAAGGTAAGTGAATTATTTATCTATACTAGATGATTTCTGAAACTTGGATCTTAATTCAACTATTTGGGAATTAGGCGTCCATCGTCTGTGCATTGACGCTCGGTCTCGCATGTATTTTGAGTTTACTTTTATGCAGAAATCATTTTGTCCAAGAGGAATTTTCAAACTCTAGTCTTCGTGAATCGCTTTGGAATAAAATCTTTTGATATTAGTAAAAAAAAAGTTTGAGTGTCGTACGTTAAACAAAACATGAAATATGGAAATAGGAAACATAGTGAAGAAATAAATAAACCTCGATATAAAAAAGATGTAAACAGTACAGACACATTGAGGTGAGTAAACAAGGGGACATAAATCAATACAGCTACATATAATGTTGCCCCGTGGCTAAACATGTCGCTTGTGGGTATGTATTTTTAAGCATATGCAAAGGCTTGGATGAAGTTATTTATTTTCATAAGACATAAAAATTTACGCATACACTATTGCGATGACTACTTGGAGAAATAAGAGAGGCTCGAAGTAATATTTCTTCAGGTTTCATCTAATTAAATAAACGATAGCACAAGAAATTCCTGTCTGCAGATTTAATAGAAACATTCAAGTAAAAAAACAAACAAACCCAAAACAAACACTATAGACCGTCTTAATGCTGTTTCATAATGATTTATCTTCCTTATCCTTGGAAGAGTCCATCTACTGTGAGCGATTTCACAATATTAACGTGATTATAGTGACACGGAATTTAAAAATCCCATTGGGATAACGAAAGATGCTTTTCAAAAATATATAAAATGTTAAGAAAAGGGAGCATTGCATAACAAAAAAGAGCGCGCGAATTCTATGTAATATGCATCTCCTTAGAATGTAGTGTATATTAAAATAATTTCTTCACATCTAAAGAGGAAACTTGTTGCAACGGAGATGTTGTTCTTCAAAGGTTTTAAGCAAAATGCAAACAAACGTATTCTTAAGCTTCGGATCAGAAACAGACAGTTGAAATCTACTGGAGGCATAACGAGGAAAGGGGGCTTGGAGAATTTGACATTTACTGAATATAATGAATATGAGATGAATAGAGGGGACAGTAGGTAATATATCTATCGGACGTGTGTATAGGGAAAATGGACTGGAAGATATAGTAAAGGGACTAAAGTTTTTTCGATGTACAAAAGACAGTCAGTTGTGAATAACTATGATCACCCACTTTCTGAAGTGAAATGTTATATAAAAGAAAAACAACTTGTTTAAGGATAAATATTTAAAATTTAATATAATCAGATTTTCTCAATATTTTGGGATATCTACATATGAGACCATTATAAATCGTGAAAATGTCGCAGAATGTTCAAGCAATTCATGAAATATTGCTTGATATTTAATTAATATCATAATTTTGATACATTAAATTTTTCTGGGTTTAACCACATAGTTCTTTTTTGTGGAAAGATAAGTGAAATTACCTACGCTTATGGGGCAATCGTCTGACGTAGAGACTGAGTGGTTGACACATTCTGATTTATCAAAACGAGGCAGCTCCAAGGCACTAATTTTGTGGTCTTTTGTTATCGGAAGAATAGAATGCACAGGTTGGCTCTTTGTTATTTAAGGTCTGCCTTCTCTTCCTTTTACAGATCTTTATTTTTTGAGAAGTACATTACGCGAACAGAGTCTTTTTGCGCGATCTTCTCTCTATTATTTGATCCCTGTTTAAAACTGGGACGCGAGACTAGGCGTGTTTCGCAACACTTACTGACGGACCTACTTTGATTACCTTTGCATCGAAGAAATTTTCGACGTTTTCTATGTGATGTTCCCCTTGAGGACGTGGATGATCATAGCTCTTCGTAACTTCCTATAAATTGATTATCTTATTAAATTTTGTCTTTTTTATCGCTCCCAATTCCTGCTCTTCCATCAATTAATTTTTAGGGTTATAGAGCGATGAAAAATTAGACTGGAATATATAAACACTGCATCATCTGTGTATATGTTGTTTTTTTCTGTTGTTTTTTTTACTTTTTAAGGATACAGACCGAGGACGAATTAGACTTGAATATACAGTGCCGTTCCATAAAAGTGACTAGACTGATTTTTTTTACTTAAAGATTTTCTATCCTATTGTTTTGGGGTCAAACTAATTTTTAATCTTACTAATAAAAATACCCCTTCCCGACCACCTAGTAAAAAATTTACTCACCCTAAGGTATTCTATTGGTAATTATAGTTTTGGATATAAATGAGATTTAGGGGAAAAAGTGACTCACTTATTTCCTGCAACTAGTAATCAATACAAACATAAACAAACAGCTTTAAATAAAAAAGAGGTATAATTTATTTATATTAGGTAATATAATTTGAAATGTTTAATAATGTATGGGTCCTTCTTTTATTTTGAATAAACTTTTCAACCCTTTTTGGCATTGACTTGATTAGGTTCTGGCAAATCTCATCTCCAAGCATTGAATTCCATTCGTATGTGAAATTTACAATCAAATCCTCTTTGTTGGTCAACTGCTTTGTCGCTAGCATGTACTTTATAATGATCCATAAGTTTTCTATAGGGTTGAAGTCAGGAGATTCGGGCGACCATGTCATAACACTCACCTGCTTCTCATCAAAGTATCGCTTCATCAATTTTGATTTGTGACAGGGAGCATTATCCTTCATCAAAATGAACTTGGTGGGGTTAATTTGCACCCTTTCAGCAGAAGGGAGCAGACAAGCTCTAAAATTCTCTTATACTGCTCGCTCCTGAGGGTCTTTTCAATAGATTTTAAGAAAGAAGTTCCATGAAAAGAAAAGCATCCCCAGAACATTATACTGAACGGATGCCTGACAGTACTTACTGATGAATTCAAAGAGCTTTCGAAGCACATTCACCTGTTCAGAATTTTAACGGAACGCATATATCCTCAATCTCGTATCCGTAACGTAATTTATATATGCAACAGAAGCCTCATCAACGTCTCTTTGTAGCCTACAAAACCATTCAACACCATGTGAGAGTATTTGAATGGTTCCGCCAGTCAATGATCCGAGGTATTCGTGGGTTGCTCTATGGGGGTAATAAGATGGATTTTGGACATATGTTTATATGGAAATTTTACTTGACTTTGGTTTCAGGAACCCGTCATCAAAGTTTGTAAAAACTTGTTACACAGTATATATATATATATATATATATATATATATATATATATATATATATATATATATATATATATATATATATAAAATACATAAAAGGGTAATTGTCAGAGTTGTAACAGCAGTACTAAAAGTGCTCAATATACGTGTGAAAAATAAATTTAAAAGTAAAAGTATCAAGTAGATTTTTTAACTTTAAAAATCAAATTTATTGAATCCACTAAATTGGTTTCAACCTTATGGTATACTCAGATGATTTTTACGAACTGATCTCCCAACCCTTTATTTTTTAAAACAATGTAATGAAGGCTATATTATTAACAAACCCCCCAAAAAACCACGCACCCTGTTAGGTGTGATAGAAAAGTGAGTAGAAGGATGTGAAGAAGAAAGGGGAAGAAAAGAAAAGTAAGGGTACTTGAAATGTATCGGTGGGGGATTTAATTGAAATGTACATCAATTTTTCTTTATCCAGACTCATATGTGTTTAAGAGGATATTTTGTTTTCATTTTAGTGCAAGCAAGGTGACAAAAGTCACTAAGAGAATGAGTTGCTGAAACCGAAAGAAACAGAGAGGACAATAATAGAAAATGTTTCAAGACATATGATTAGGGTTTATATTGCATTTAATATTTGAATATACATGTCGTCAGGAAAGCGGGAAGCGGGGCGTGAGTTCAACAACGAGAAATGCGGTAGCAAAATCCTGTTAACATAGAACTTCCGTAACATCTTGCAATTTCATCCGTAAAATTTGAGATCCAGCTGCCGCTTTAGAAATTCATTTAAATTCGGGAATTCGAAGGATCAAAGTGAGACATGTTTCATTGACTCATTTAGGCATTGTTAGAATAATTTAGACAAGTTCTGTCTACTCATTCTCAATTGGATTCTTTCATATTTACAGACAAGCTTTTTGGTGTCATTATTGGAGGAAGAGAAAAAATTACTGTGTTAATGAATATTATTTAATCCCGTGTATTATCGACATAGCACAATGTCATCATTAGGATGTTGTTTATTTCGAGACAACTATTGCAGTGTTCATCATTTTCAATGTCACAAGTGCGGTATTAATCTGAAATTTAAATTTGTTTTACTTGTGAAATTAAGAACTCTGAATGAGTACTGTGATTGGATTGAGTAATGTTTCATGGGAGGTAACTAAGTATTATAGTTTCGGGAGTTTCTAAGAAATAAGTATCAAAACTATTAGGACACACTTCGATATTTAAAACTATCTACTGTAAACATTTTTAAATATTTGTAAAGTATTAATAATTTTATTAATATTTCCTCACAACTTTTTAATATATATATATATATATATATATATATATATATATATATATATATATATAAGTAATTTTTCGTTTATTCTGATTGTTTTAATGAAATATATATATATATATATATATATATATATATATATATATATATATATATATATATATATGAATCTTGTATGAGAATGACTTGCTCTCGTTCGCCGGTTGAGCACTATCATAAAGAGAATTTTTAAAACAGTAACTGCTCCTGCTTATAGCGAATCGCTCTTCACTTATGACTTGAGCGATCTGGCTGCTGAATTGACGTTTATATGCATCAAGTATATAATAGGTTAAAATATTTTCTTTCTCTGTCATGCGCCAATAGCTTAAGAGTATCAGTCTCTGACTGATGCCACATCGCTCGAGTTTACATCCCGGCTTGAAGCGGTCGCATATCTCGCCACACAGATGAGTTGTATTACAGCAGAACTGACTATATATATATATATATATATATATATATATATATATATATATATATATATATATATATATATATATGGGAAATCGATATATATGTTCTCATATGTGATACATTTTGATTTAAAATCTGGGGTTAATCCACTACGAATTTAATTAAATTAAATCTAGATTTACAATAAATTATCGAAAAGTGGGATTTAATAACAAAAGTGATGGAAACATAAAGAAAAAGAAACTGAATTAAATTAGTTTGACTATATACCAAAACAAACTTTTAAAATAAATAAATTCCCCGCGATCCTTTGTCAGCATGTTCAATGGTATCAACGTAAACACCATTTTAGTCAGACGAATTCCGAAAGACGTTCCGTCACGCGAAATATTTTTCCAAAATAAGTGTGTGTGTGTGTGTGTCTGTGTGCGTGCGTGCGCGCGCGCGCGTGTGTGTGTGTGTGTGTGTGTGTGTGTGTGTGTGTGTGTGTGTGTGTGTGTGTGTGTGTGTGAATAGCTTCGTGTACTTAAGAAGTCATTTTTACACTTCTATTTTCGGCGAACGATTTTTTTAAATATCTTTTGTTTCCAACAGCTTTTTGCCTCATGGCTTTTATTACCTCAGGTTTTTTTCTATCTCACTTCGTAAATACATGTGTATTTTAACCTCAAGGAAACCAGAAAATTTATGGTTTCTGTTATTTTATTCTTCTATTTATTAACATTTCTAACTTATAAAATTCAAAAACTTGCTTTAGCCTCTTCATTTGCATTTTTTGTCTGCTATTTCCAATGCAATGTTGTTAGCGTTTTTTATGATCTTATCCATCTTTTCAATTCTCCATTTTCCACGCACGATATTACTTTTTCTTTCATTCGTTGCATAGTTTAAACTTGTGATCCGGAAACTTCCCGCCAAGGTAATAAAATCAATCGGACTGTACTTTCTCTTTCACTAGTGGGTGTTTTTAATTAATTGTTCCTTCATAAATAGGTTCCGGTTCGTTCTTTAGTTTTACATCATATGGTTTTGATTTCTTTATATGATTTTTACTTTCCTTGAGTGAATTAAGGCTTTTTTTTCTCTGTTCGTGAAAATATCTTCGAAGAAACAATGATATAATCGCTCATAAATAATGGTAGTTTTATTATTGGAGAGATGAGAGCCACCCGGTGAATAAAAGAAAAGAGAGAAAAAAAGCGTACAGAAGAATTTTTTTTTATATTCCAAAATAAGGGATAACATATAAATTAGAAGAGTTTAAAGAGCAGATTGAAACGAAAAATGTAAAGATACAATATAAGAAGCTAAGAATTGAAAAGGAAAAAGAATCGTAGATATAAGTAGAAAGGAAAAACGGATAAAAGAAATAAGACGTTGAAGAATACAAGGAAAAGTAAACAATGATGAAAAAGGGGAAATTCTATAGACATGCAAACCAGAAGTAGAAAAAGTGATGACGAAAACGTTGCGTAAACAAGGAAAATAAAAGAAAAAGAGAAGACGGTACAAAGAAAAAAAAGAGAAGACGGTAAAAAGAAAAAATATGCGAAAAAAAGATAAGGAAGAAAAACCAAATAGAAAAGTGAGAAAAATAAAGGTGTAATAATAAAAGAGGT
>OZ038475.1:72208816-72281316 GCA_964036315.1 Acanthosepion esculentum
TCTTCATTGTTTTAATACCATTCTAATATGTTCATCTTTTATATGGGACGAGCAGTTCACGATATGGTCAATCATAGCTCTCAATAACCGCCTCTCTCTTCCAGCTCTAAACAAATGTTACATCTATACCACTACTCTTTGTACCTGAGATTATATTAATTCTTAGAAACTTGTTTGGTAAATTACATAATTTTTCCTTCTGACAATCTGCATTTAATATGTCAAATGATTTCTAACTCTCCAAGCCCTATTTCTTCATTATATGTTCATCGTATTTCAACATTTTGCGATTTTAAGTGTAAGCTGAATCGTAGTACAGGTTTTCTTTAAATTTTCCCAGCTACTCATATGTTAAATTCTTGTTATTCTCAACATCTGCCTATAAAATCGCATGTCTATCCTTAAGAGACTTTGTTTCATTTTTAATGAAATTGTCCAACATTCAATTTCACAGAATTATAGATATCACATAGCAGTTCTTTTCCTGTATACAGAATTTTATTGGATTAATAATTGGATATTCAGTTAGAATTCATTTAATTTAATTTATTCCGGTAGAATTCATTTAATTTAATGTTCTTGAAACACTTTTGTCAAGGTGGTACCGAATCAGCTTTACAAAATGCGACTGGGAAATGTTTTGCATTTATATACATTTTATCTTTAAGCCTCCCATTTTTAAGCGGTTTCTCGCAAAAAGTCCTCTGCATGAATTTATAATAATATTCTGTATTTATTTCTGACACTGACATCGGCGAACTGCTACTCATTGATAAATGCGTCAGAAAAGAGATTATTTAGCAGAAAAGGGAATATGACCTATGAAAGAGAGAGCAGGTTTAAAATATTGGTTTCCATTTCCTGCCTGATAATGAAAAAAAATGTATTTACTTTTCAATAGCTCGTGGTTACTGTTGTGGATTCAGGCATGAAATCCGGTATCAAATAATAACAAACGCCAATAATGCATATAGGAACTAAATGTATTAACGTAATAATACAAATTGGTACAGGTTAGTAGTTCCAGGAATGCGGGGTTAGTTGACAAATATATATAAAGTCTCTGGTATCGACGTATCGCTGTATGACTCTTGCCGCTACATTATTCTACTCGACCGACTCAACGTTCCTACTACTACTACATTACTACCGACTTGACTGTTCGGGTATTCACTGGTAGTCGCATATGTATACCGTGGATGAGTCCATTTGTGTAAAAAGTGGAGACCCCTCAACAGTTACGAAATATCTACTGTCATGAAGGCAGAATAAATTTGTGAATTGATCAAAGAAGTTCTTCAAAATGTTTACCCAACAGGATTTATATATAAAAAATAATTAGAATTAAAATAAATTTTAGGAAAGTCTAAAGCTTGGAATTTCTCTATCGAAATACATATATATAGATATATGTATACGTGCATACATATGCGTGTGTTTGCATATATGTGTGTATGTGTCCACTATAGTCCAAATTATTGAGTTCAATGTCCGAATTTCGAAGAATGGGCTAAAATTGAAAGTTGCCGTCTTTTTCAAACAAATTTACTAGCTGATTTCGGAACATTTACAATGATGTTCACCCTGTAAAATTCCCAAGCGCCACTCGAGTAAGAGGTTTACAGAGTAAGCAGCGCAGTTTATTAGGAAATGTGGGGAAAACAGTTGGCCCCGGACTTGAAAAGATTAAGATTGTAGTGAGCGAGGAGGCATCCTCTTGGAATTCGGCTCAATAAAGCAGCAGTTCGTGGGAAAAAGCTACTGGTATAGAACTTTCATCTCACCAATGGAATACGAATGAAATTTTGGTGATTCTTAAATTGTTGAATATACTTCGTTTGAACACATACCATGTTTTGTCAGTGGAAAAGTCGTTGCAGGGTGGGAAATAATTCATCAACCCCATGAACGTGGAGAAGCTTTTGGGCTTACAAAGTGATGAGTGTGCAGCGCAACGATACTCCATTTTCAGTCTTATTTGGGTCTTGTAAAAATAGAAGTTAGCAAAGGGAAACATGTGCTTAATGAAGTGGTACATGGAGTGGACCATTTCCACGGCATTTTTAGCAATCGATCTCATGTACGAATTCCGCTTAAAGTCTGGACTGACTTAAGTCCCAGTACGCCCTCATTTAAATACATAATGGAAAAATTCAAAAATACGCTTTTAAGTAGGCGCCCGAGGGGGTCGTCAGTGATGTTTTGACTTGGTTCATCAGGGAGTTTCGGGTCTTTCAACATCATACTCCCCATCACCAAATCGACCCAATCAGGGGAGATCTAACCCTGATTCCCCCTCACTTTTAAAACGCTAACAGTTACTCTGGCCTTTTTAAAGAATTCTACGAAAAAAGACCACGTATTCCGCACATCCGATTGGCTGTTTGTACAACCAATCAGCTGCGCGAACTATTTTTAAATGGCCCGCAGTGGGGACTAGGTTTTTTTTTGGTGGATAGCAGCTTCAATGGATAACCAAGGAGGTAATCTTAATATTCCTAAGTTCAATACCTTCCCTAAGTGTTGCATCGTTTAAATATTGCCGTTTGTATTTTATTTGTTTTTTTTTTGGGGGGGGGGGAATTAAACTCAACCCTACTATTACATTTATCGTTTAGCCCGATTCTTAAAATTTGTTACAGGTTAACTTTAACTGGATTGGTTTTATTCGCTATATTTAAATAATTGTCCATGAACATAGTCTATTTCTTTACACACAATAATAAAATTAGAAAGAAAATCGATAAAGTAAAGTAAGCAACATAATATTCCTTACCATTAAACTATTTACAAATTTAAGGTTGTTTAAATACAGTAGACTACGAAATGCTCCTGGAATATAATAATTATTATACTTCACATTATAAAACTACACACACACACACACACACACACGCGCGCATTATAAATACACTCACACACACACACATGTATACATATATGAATCGCTTAAAAGTAAACCCTATAAACTAATAATATAGTAGAAATAATATACAGACGATTTAAAACAAAAATCGAGAGAAAAAACTCTATAAATACATTATGTACGTGTTATAATTCCGATTAAAAAAAAAACAAAAAAAAAAAACGCTTAAGGTAAATAGTAATTTAAACTACCGCGTATAAAGATGGTTTAACATAAAAATATATTTACAAATAACACAATTTACCAATTGACATATGTTCGTTGACTATACCTGTACAAATAAAGTCATGTATTTAAATACACACACACACACACACACACACATATATATATATATATATATATACATATATATATATACATACACACACATATACATGAAAACGCTGTCAATATTATGTTACCATTATATAATAATTATTTACAGATTTAACTGGCTTAATAATTTTACTTTGTAGTCCAAGAGCTATCACGCTTAATCCATAACCATTTTGCTGTCCTTTCTGCTGTATTAGTTATGGTCCGAATGGCCTTTCTTTTGTTAGCACCTGCTAAGCCAATATCAGTTAGGGCTTTGCAAAGCGACCTTGCAGCAAAACCCCTTACACCCACCTCGATTGGTAAACAGCTTGATTTCCATCCATTGTTTTTACAACTCGTTTTTAATTCGTCGTATTTTAACATCTTCCGTTCGTGGGCTTCTTCTGCATGCTCTTCCCATGGCACTGTCAGTTCCCACATTATTACTTTCTTAATATTGTTAGAGAAAAATACTAAATCTGGGCGTAAAATTGTTTGCACGATGTGGTCGGGGAATTTTAATCTTTTCCCTAAGTCGACCCTTAATTCCCAGTCCGTTGCTGGTGACAGGATATTTGCTAAGTTCTTGTTCTTTTTGGGGGGTTTCTCACCAGCTCTATGAAACTCTATGGCTCTTTTATCTAGGTTTAAGGTATTATTGCTGATGGCCGTACTAACTATCTTTGCTATATCCTTTAATATTTCATCATGCCTCCATCTATACCGGCCTTCCGTTAGGGCTGTCTTACAGCTACTTAGAATATGCTTTAGAGTTCCATGACGCGAACACAATTGGCATAGTGGCGATTCTGTTTCATACCATAGGTGGAGGTTGGTAGGACTGGGAAGGATGTCATATACAGTCTTAATAAGGAATTTTATGCTGATATCATTATTCCATATGTCCGACCATTTTATTTTCCTGTAAATAATAGATTCCCAATTAGTCCACGCACCTTGTTGCCTTAGTGCTACCATCTTTGCTACCCTTTTCTCCTCCTCACCTTTGCGTACTTCTTCTTGTATTAAAAGGTTCTTTTCTTTACCTTTAGCTCTGTCCACCCGAATGGTAGGAAAAAACCCTAAGCCTGCTCGTCCCGTAGCCACAGCGCCTAATATGGCCTTTTCGCGGAGCCTTTCTTTCGCGACACGCAATTCGTTCTCTACTCTCCATTTCCTTCCTGAGTGGATTTCAATGCCTGCTCCAGCCACCTTTGGGTCTTTGGATAACTTGTACTGCATTATTGTTCTGATTTTGGTGACTTTGAACTCCTCTACTAGACTTCTAAAAGGAAGTTGTAGAGCATTGGTATTACCGTATAGAGCAGCACTAGTTAAACTCTTCGGTAAACCTAACCATCTTCGGAGTCGCATGTTAATCCTTTTTTCTAACTGTTCTATATGAGATGTTGTAAACTCATAGATGGACAATGGCCATAGGATTTTGGGAAGAATGGCATGCTGATAAATCCAAGCTTTAAATCGGCCTGGTAAACCGGACTTATCAACCCTGATTAACCAAGTCTCTAGTTTGTCTTTTGTTTCTTGGATTGCTGTTGTGTCTTTTAGAGAGTGATCTATTCGTTTTCCCAGGCTTTTTACGGGCTTTTCCCTAATTGTTGGTATGTCTCCCCCGGATAGTCTGAATCGCTCCTTATCTAATACGTTCCCTTTCCTTAAAACGAGTGATCTCGATTTCACAGGGTTGAAACTCATTCGGGCCCATGTAATATGCTTTTCAATCCCCTTTAGCAGCCATCTCGCGCCAATAACGGATGTAGTAGTTATCGTCATATCATCCATATAGGCTCTTATAGGAGGTTGCCTTAGTCCCGACCTAGTGAGCGGCCCTTTACATTCTGTTTCTGCCGCTTTAATTAGCATGTTCATGGCTAAACAGAAGAGGGTCGCTGAGATTGTACATCCCGTTATGATGCCTTTCTCCAATGTATGCCATGCCGACGCAGTATTTTCTGATAATGTTCTCAATTGGAAATTGTTGTAGTAATCAGAAATTAATTCAGTTATTTTGCTTGGTACATAATGGCGGTGGAGAGCGGCTTCCACTAGTTTATGTGGTATTGATCCGTAAGCGTTTTTAAGATCTAACCACACGATTGCTATATCGCCCCTATTTCTCTTCGCTTCTTTTAATAGTTGCGACACGACCCCTATATGCTCCATACATCCCGGCATTCCTGGTACTCCACCTTTTTGTACAGAGGTATCTATGTATTCATTTTTAAGAAGGAAATCTACCAAGCGTCGGTTTAAGATGCTGAAAAATATTTTACCCTCCGTGTTCAACAGGGAGATGCATCTGAATTGCTCTATCTTTCTGGATTTCTCCTCTTTAGGGATCCAAATGCCTTCAGAGTGTCTCCATTGTCCTGTTATTTTCCCTCTTCTCCAAATAACTTTCATTAACTTCCATAACATTCGACGGAGTTTTGGACAACGTTTATAAACTGTGTAAGGCACTCCGTTTGGACCTGGTGTTGAGGCCGTTCTGGCTGCTGTAATGACTGAATTAATTTCCATCCAAGTTGGTTCTTTCAAGTCAAAAGGCGTTGATGGTGTATTAGGATTTATCAGGGACGTATTTTCTACAAGATCTAGCTGTCTGTTTGGATCACTCAGAGTTTCTTGGAGGAAAGCATTAATTTCACTGGGGGTACTCTCCAAGTGTCCACTTCGATTTCCCCTAACAGCTTCTTTGTAAAATTGAATGGATTAGAGAGAAATGCAATCCGTTTCTTCGCCCTTTCTTTCCTCCTTCGTCTATGCCATTCTGCTCTACGTAACGACTTCATATTTAAACGAATTAGGTCTCGAAGCTCCCGTAACGGTTGCCTTTCTTCGGGTTTCGCGATTTTGTATTGTTTCCGAAGAGTTTTGAGTTCCGACCTAAATTGTTTAATTTTTAATTCCCTCCTATTTTCTTTGCTAATACCTTTCTTTTCCTTCCGATCCTCATATCCAAATTTTCCTGCTGCATAACTAATGATGATTTTGAACATTGTCGTTAGTCGTTTATCCACCGAGCCTCTTGATGTTATTTTAAGGATCTCGCTGATGTCCACGTCGAATTCGGGCCAGTCGTGTTTATTACTGGCTGGGGGCCATTTTATCTTTCTTCGAAATGGAGTATCAGGCCCTACTTGAACCTCTGCTTGGAGGGACTGGGCACTGTGGTGAGCTTCCCGGCCCCGCGCCTCCTGCGTCTCACCAGGAAAAATTCCTGCGCGCTGCTGTTGGTTCGACCGCACCTGACACCTCATTTTTGTCTGATGGATTTTAAGGCCGCGCATGTTTTTACATATTTTTCCACATGGGCATATCAGTCTCGTTGTCCGTAAATTCGTAGCTTGGTTCGTTTCCGTTTCATCCGGCCTAATGGGGATCTCATTCTCCCCCCCTCTCGGGATCCCCTGGGGGTATTTATTCGAATGAGTTTCTGTAGCGTTTTCAGAGTTGCGTAAGTCGGGTTGCTAGCCCAGAAATACAGTTTGTGGTCTCTCCTCACCGTCAATTGGCTTTCCAATTTGTCAACCAGTCTATTCCTGGTTCGTCGTCCGGTCTGTTCCCGGATGTCACTGTTAAAACAGTAGGAAGAATAATTCAAAAATACGCTTTTAAGTAGGCGCCCGAGGGGGTCGTCAGTGATGTTTTGACTTGGTTCATCAGGGAGTTTCGGGTCTTTCAACATCATACTCCCCATCACCAAATCGACCCAATCAGGGGAGATCTAACCCTGATTCCCCCTCACTTTTAAAACGCTAACAGTTACTCTGGCCTTTTTAAAGAATTCTACGAAGAAAGACCACGTATTCCGCACATCCGATTGGCTGTCTGTACAACCAATCAGCTGCGCGAACTATTTTTAAATGGCCCGCAGTGGGGACTAGGTTTTTTTTTGGTGGATAGCAGCTTCAATGGATAACCAAGGAGGTAATCTTAATATTCCTAAGTTCAATACCTTCCCTAAGTGTTGCATCGTTTAAATATTGCCGTTTGTATTTTATTTGTTTTTTTTTGGGGGGGGGAATTAAACTCAACCCTACTATTACATTTATCGTTTAGCCCGATTCTTAAAATTTGTTACAGGTTAACTTTAACTGGATTGGTTTTATTCGCTATATTTAAATAATTGTCCATGAACATAGTCTATTTCTTTACACACAATAATAAAATTAGAAAGAAAATCGATAAAGTAAAGTAAGCAACATAATATTCCTTACCATTAAACTATTTACAAATTTAAGGTTGTTTAAATACAGTAGACTACGAAATGCTCCTGGAATATAATAATTATTATACTTCACATTATAAAACTACACACACACACACACACACACACGCGCGCATTATAAATACACTCACACACACACACATGTATACATATATGAATCGCTTAAAAGTAAACCCTATAAACTAATAATATAGTAGAAATAATATACAGACGATTTAAAACAAAAATCGAGAGAAAAAACTCTATAAATACATTATGTACGTGTTATAATTCCGATTAAAAAAAAAACAAAAAAAAAAAACGCTTAAGGTAAATAGTAATTTAAACTACCGCGTATAAAGATGGTTTAACATAAAAATATATTTACAAATAACACAATTTACCAATTGACATATGTTCGTTGAAATACTTATATAGCTAGCTTG
Source organism: Acanthosepion esculentum (assembly GCA_964036315.1). Classification (NCBI taxonomy): domain Eukaryota; kingdom Metazoa; phylum Mollusca; class Cephalopoda; order Sepiida; family Sepiidae; genus Acanthosepion; species Acanthosepion esculentum. The sequence continues at coordinate 72,216,720 of OZ038475.1, forward strand.
CTAGATAGATATGATCAAATTGATGTGCAAAAAGAATAAACTATGTGTGATAGATAGATAGATAGATAGATAGATAGATAGATAGATAGATAGATAGGTGATCAGATTGATATGCAAAATGAATAGATTGGGTCGGATATGTATATTTAATTTAGACAGACATATATAGTCTCTAACACTATTCAGTTTGTGTGCGTTCTTTTCTTCAATTAGGCGTGCTGATCAATATGAAAAATATCTTACGATACCAAGCAATGCCTGTTTCTGAAATACTTAGTGAAGAAAGAAGTTTCACTCAGTCAATTCCAGTCTCTGAAGAATGAGTGGATGGAAGAGCCAGTCAACACCCTTTTTTCTCCTTGCTGGACAACTTAAGAAAGCTAAGAAGTTCAACATTCCACGTGCTTGATGGCCGGTGATCACACGAGAGTTTATGCTCCGTTTGACAAGTCTAGTTTTTAATTCTGTTGTTTATCTAGTTATACTCATGTCCGGAAAATAAATGTCCCCGAGGTTATACCCTACTCGACAAACAAGTCGAAGCTCGTCCCCTGGATCTTTGCCTCAAACTCAACGCTATATGACAAAGGCCATCCTCTCCCCAAATCCCCACGTCTCACTGAGTCACCACTTATAAAAGACGAAACGTTGCTAGCCTCGAGCTATTCTATAAATGCTTCTGTGGCAAAAGTTCGCACGTGCTACATTCCTTAATTCCACCTGTTCACTCTCTGGGAATTTCCTTGCACGTATACTTGCAGAAATCACCATCATTTATTATGTATTCAGTACTAAGAAGAAAGTTTCTCCCAGACATCTTCTTCCCAAGAATCGCTACTTTATGGAACTGACTCCAGTAGGGGTGCTTCCCCGAATACTATAACCTTAATATCTTGAAGTTCAGGGTCAATTATTTTTCCTACATATCCTCATAATATGCGCTTAATATTTCCTAGTATGTTGCCCTTACAATAATCTCATTCAGAAACCCTCAACCTCTAGAGTTTAGCGTAGTTTGCATTGGCTGAACAGAATTATAAAATATTAATAAATGTTTATATAGAGAATGAACTCATAATATTTAATTATTCTTTTTTGAGCTGCATCCTTTCAGGACGTGGGTGGTCAATGATCTCCACAAAAAATGCTATTTTAGCATTAATATTTTTTTATTATTTTTCATATCGTTCAATATCCTTATTCTGCTATTTACATAAGCACATAAGTTTGGATATTCGCTATATTTACATATCTTTAATATGACCTGTGAGTATCAAATTGTACGAAGCCTTTTTCTTCGTTACATCCCCTAGGAAGTTAAACTGTCACTTTCTAATTCTAAGAGTAAGTACCGTTTGTAATTACACTTTCCCCATATCCTGTTTCTTTGCTCACATGTTCGGACCATGGTATTCTTAGTCTCCTTCTGTAGAATCACTTTTCCGTTCCTGCAAGTATTTTCCCATCTTTGAGGAGATTATTCTACATTCATTGACACATGGGAGAGGACCAAAACGAAGATTGAATTCCTCATACTATTTCATGTCTTCTTTATGTCTCTTGATGTATAAAATCGCTTCTTTTTTCTAATTTAGAAAGTATATGGTAAGTAAAGAAAATAGATCTATTACAAAATCATTGTATTGAAAACATGTTAAAAATTCTAAATAGGCTAATATCTAATGAAGAACATGTCAGAAATATTTTTTTCATTTGAGTACAATTATTGAACATGATTCAAAATTAAATTGCTTATCCAAACCATTTATTTAACTGAGAAAAACATATTTACGTTTATCTCTTGGTTTTAATGCGTATTAAAGCGAAATGTAAAAAGAAACTCTAATTACAAAGATTTTATCAACGGAAAAGATCTAATTGTGCACATGAATCTCCATGTATATGCATAGATTTATAATATAATTATTGTTCATATCGAGGTGTGGATATATTGTTATTAATGTAAGAATTTATATAGCAGAACATATGTATGTAATATAAAATTACGCAAGCTGCTTACAATAGAAGAAACAATTACATAAATATACCTTTACTTTACAACTACTGTTTTTATATCCATAATTTTTCAACACATTAAATATACAAAATTATTTGAAAGCTTCCAATATAATTACTGGAATCGTTTACTTTCTTTTCTAATCAATAAAAATGCAGTTATTTACATGTAATTTTATTTCAATTTAAAATATAGTGTATTTTTAAAACCCACTCCTATAATATATATATATATATATATATATATATATATATATATATATATATATATATGCAAACGCGCATATACATACACACTCACAGACATATACATATAAGTATTTATATGAGTGTTTGCTTTATTAAAAGTATATAATAGTATTTTTGTGCATATTTTATCTATATGAGAACGGTAAACCATTTTCTTTCTTTTCTTTTGTCTTATTTTCAGTAAATTCGCCGACCAATATTATTGTCATTGCTTTTATTTTCCTGCTGGCATCGTTGGGATTCTTCAATGAACGTATCTATTAAGTCTTTCCTCGTGAGGAAAATAATGATTTCTCATCCTCTAATTCACTGTATGCAAAACCCAAGAGGCACTCAACGTACAATGTACTGATTCTGGTTAATGTAATGGCCTAAGAAAATAAATTAAAAATTGCATATCATGTGGCTATGTAGGATAGAAAAAGTCTGGTCCTAGATTAGCAGAGGTTACTACCGTAGCGATAGTGGAAGAATCTTCTGGGAATCTGTTCCACAAAGTAACAGTTCCCAGGATGAAGTTATGCGGAACCGTCTTCTTACCAATAAAGTACAAAGGAATATGAACGATATTGACTTGCGCATGTGGCATGGTGGGAAGAGCGATACATTAGCGAGAGACTATCAATATTTGTCTGTGAGAAATAATTTGTAGTTTTGAAATAATCTATTACCCGCACAGATTTCGAAATATATCAAGATTGTAAAGTGATGCTTTGGCAGTTCAAGTCCAGATATGGAAGCAATATTTCATCTTTGGTAGATCTGACGCTTGTAAAGATAGAGCATAGCAGGAGGAATCAGGTACTTCTAGTGTCTAGCTGCGTATTAACTTTATACATCACTAAGGAAAATTATATTAAAACATTATCATGTAACAGCAAAATTGTCCAAATAGTGTAACAGCATAATAGTTCATCTCACAAAAGGTTTAATAACTAAAGAACCGCTAAACAAATTGAGTTGTTTTTTCCATGTTGTCAGATAAGACGTTCAGCCATCTTGGTACCAATTACGTAAGATTCACTGAAAACCCCTTTGACTTATTCAGCTAGAAAGAGAACAGATTAAAATCGTTATATGTGAGATCCTCTCTCTTCACAAAAGAGCAATGTTGAGAAGAAAATATCATTCAGGCTTTCAGTAATGGTACCAACAATTATACTCTGACTTCCATCTTCAAAGTCCATTCAAGAATCATGACGAGAACGGCGAATAATTTTTAAAATCAGGGAAAAGTAGAGAGGAAAACTGGATCAGGTGGTCACAACAGCAAGTGGACCATCATTTCAACCTATAACTAAAGAGATTAATTTGAAAGCATGAAAATCAATCCATAAACGGTTCGGCACATGAGAGAGGAGTTCCACCTATGATAGTCCAAAAAGCAGTGAAAAAGACTTGAAAATAAAATCGCACGTGTGAGGCATCTTTTTACTCCAGGACAGAAAAATTAGAAACTTAGAGAGGGCAAAGATAATCTTGTATAAGTTGGAAAATGGTCCTGGAATTATATATATATATATATATATATATATATATATATATATATATATATATATATATATATGTGTGTGTGTGTGTGTGTGTGTGTGTGTGTGTGTGTGTGTGTGTGTCTAATTTATTTCAATCCTACATGAGCATCCAATGCTTAGCTATGATTAATTAATTGTGAACATGCCAATTTAGTTTATGATCGACTTCATCACGGTTTTTCTCTTAAGCTTGGAGAGTAATTATACATTGTTTTTTTTTTCCTTGTAGAGTTCAATAGTTTATTTAAAAATCTAGAAGAATTCCAGTGAATTATTTTTAATCATTTCTATGATACAACATTTGAGATGTTAATCTAACAATTTTACTTTTACACGATGTGGACAATTTTGCTGTTACACCCGTTATATAAGCGGCTGATTCTGTCTGCCGGTTCGTGTATCTGAAATCCCTCTAAATAGGGCCACATTGATCTACATAGAAATATTATACATTTCTGGAATCACGATGAACCAGATATTCAATATCTGCTCTTCATCTGGTACTTGAACATCCAGAATTTGGATTTGTGTCCGGATGAGATAGGAACAGTTACAAATTCAAATCTGTTTAAACTAGTTTAAAAACGTTTGTTTTACATATCTCTAAAACTTTGAGAATTGAGGAAATCAATTTAATTTCTCCAAAATGCCAAAGAATCATTGTTAAAGTGAGAGTTTGGCAGAGTTTTTGATTTGAAGAACTCAACTCAATTGAAATTCCATGAATTTGTGATCTGAATTGGAATTTTGGAGTTTCGGCCCGAATCGGTCTTTTGGTCGGAATTGAACTTATAGCCCGAATCAGAGTTAAATTCTGGTTTTCAAGTTCCATTGAGTCACTTAATGAATTCAAGTTATTTCTTTAAAAATATCATTGATGTTTTGTATGTTGGACCAAATGACCCTTTAGTTTGGGGCCTGATTAATATGTCCGCGCTGTGTGCGGGATTTAAGTTAGTTTCGAATAAATCATGCTTCCTTGAATTTATATTTACTTTGTCTAATTCAGCAGAGACTTGAAATATTATTATTTATTATGTATCATTCCTTCCATGTGCTGTGTAGCACCAGTATGTGGCGATCATGTCTCTCCATTACCATCCATCTCTCGTGGCTGTGTGCAAAGTTTATTCCATTATTATCCCTACCAGTCTCTTTTCCGTCCGAGACATATACACTCATTTTGTTTGCAAAACTTTTGTACTGCATTTCCTAGTCCTAAGCAAAACTGTCCGTTTCACGTTATCATATGCTCCCTTTGTAGAACCACATCTCCGTTGCTTCATATCTCATTTCTGTCTGTGAAAACATTCATTATCCACTACCATAGAGAAGATCTGTTATTACATAGTAATACAGCACTATTTCCTTTGTTTCTATCGATATGTTTATTATTCGTTTTGACTTTGAAAGGCATATTTCCCTATTTCAATCTGCATTCAGGTTTCTGTGCGTCATTTTCCATCGTCCGTTACAACATTTTCCAGTGAGTTAAATGTATGTGCTTGCTTTATTTTGACCACTCCTCATTGTAGCTCGTATCTTTGGAGGATTTTCTTCCAAAAGACCAAATATTCTAAAGTCTTACTATCGATGTGTAGTCTTTCGTTCCGATTCCCTTCACTACATTGTCTATGAGTTCCTGCTAATTTGTTTCTGTCAGGTACTAACATGGTTCTATATGTATAAATATATATATATATATTTTTAAACTGTTCTCTCTTATAGCAATTGTACTCTTCTTAGTGTCGTCTTGTTCTATTGGTATACGAATTTCAGTGAGAAGACCCATCCTTGCCATTTTATATCCGTATGGTTATTCCCATTATTTAAATATCATGGAAATCCTCTAATAATGAGCATTTGGAGAAGCACTCAAAATCGCCATTTGCAAACATGATTTGAATTAAAAAGTTTTAGGAAATATACAGCTGTCTGATAAAAGCTGACCGGCGTACATTCTTATTATTTAGATAGTGGAAATGACTGAAAACGCACAAACCCACGTTTTTACACCATGTGAATGGAAGAACTGTTTCATGTCGTGTTTTTTCCAATAATTCAGTGCACATCACTAGTAAGATCATTAAATTCGATAACTAGAAATGAGAAGCGCCACAACGTACACAAATTTTATAAATGCTGTATCACTGATGACTGTGTAAGATCACAGGAGAGAATCTGTTGAAGCCTGATAAAACTAAAAAAACTGAATTACTGCTTTAAAGAACGAATAAAACATGAAAGACACGACTAGAAAGATGCGTGCCATATTGTAGATAAAATATCGACCTTTTTCTTTAAAATTCATTTGTTGATTGAAGATATTAACACCATTTTGTCCTTTTGTGACTGTCATTAAAATGGAATTCAAAAAATAAAATCTGATTGACTGGTGCCAAATTAGAATCAGATCAAACAGTTTTCTGTTTTTATGAGACATTATTTTATTATCACTATATTTTAATTTTATTCTGTACTTTTTAATTGTTTTATTTTAATCTCACATAAAATTTCACTTAGTTGTGATCTGTTCTCGGTATATTTTCATACGACTAGTAGCGTTTATTTTCCCACTTAACAGGGAATGTTCTTGCAACGCTGTAGATACGTTGTATTTTGGCTGTGAAGAAACTGATATTCGAGCCATGTTGCACTAATGTTGCAATCAACCACAAACTAACCGCTCATCTCCACCGTGGTCACTATGTAATGGAATTATTTTGATTAACCGAAATTCCCGTACTAATTATATAACATCAGAATACTACTTGTTCGCTTAAATATATGTATAAATGGTAGAAACTTTATTTTTCTATATTTTTCTAAATTTAGAATTACAAATTTCGATGGTGAATACACGTTCACTAATATACTAATTATCCGTTTTCTGTTAATGTTAAGTTATGACTGACTGACTGACTGATTGATTTGTTTGTTTAACAGCCTATCAACTCCTTAATATCATAATTCAATTTTCTTGGGAGATTTGAAGTAATAAAAATGTATGTTTTTCTGCTTTCCCAGTTCAATACATAGCAGATGATACTCAGCTTTTGAGCATATACATGTTTGTGTGGACATGGTTACTAGTGGCAGCAATATTATTGTTTTATGTTGTAATTTTGTTGAAGTTATATTTTGGAATAGTTAGATTTGATAGATTGTAGTATATTATATAGATTTATGTCATGAAAGAGTTCTTTTATGTTGATTGTTTGGTTGATATTTTTAGCGGAATATCAGTCACTATGGGATATTTAACGCGGAAATCTAAATATTTTGACCGCACTTTTATCCCTTCAACTACAGACAGAATGTATTGTTGGAATTCTACTATACATAGTTATATTTATACTTTCATAGGATTATGCTTTTATTTCGGTGGTTCATTATTTACGCATACCTGGGACCCTAACGGGTACTACCTCCCCGGGTTAGGGTGGATCTGTGAATAACTGCAATTCAGAAGTGGTGCCATCTCCTCAAAACCTCCAATTTCTCGATCGGGGGGTATGCTACCGGATGTAGTTTATCATTATACCAAGGACTGTTACGTTATGAGGCAACGTATTTACAACACTATAATACAATATAAGGCGTACGTTCGTGAGTGTATATATTTTGCAACGATAATATCAGGTTGCGGAAAATTGTAGCAAAATCATTTTTACCAAGTGAACCCAGGCGAGAGTAACTGTTGACATCCGCGCAGTTAGTTTAACCTGGTCCTGGTATCATCCGTACAGACTTCGTACACGAGTAAATACAGAAGAACCAGAAACTTCGACTGCTTTCGATATATGTATATATATATATATATATATATATATATATATATATATATATATATATATATATATATATATATATATATATATATATATATACACGCACATGATGTGTTACTAAAAGATACGCACATTTATTGCAAAATCTAAAGCATAAACTGAACGAAATTTATTTTCGTGTTTAAAATTTTATTAAATATTTTTAGATAGGTAACATTGAAATATTTCGCAAATAAATTAGAATAATCCAGAACGTCTACAGGCAGCAAACCACCTGCATACGGATAGAAAATTAATTCAGTTGGTTGATATTAGTCAACAAATATAGTCTGCCTTCATGTTTTCGTTATAGGATCCTTGGATGCGACGTTCAAAGTTCAGTATATCCTTGTGAAATCGCTCGCCCTGCTCAATTGTGTACGAATCCTATGTTCGCCTTGAATTAATTAACATGAGCGTCAAGTATATGGACTCTGAGGAACATTTTGCAGCTGATTTTACCGTAGTTCTACACATAGTTTTCTGCCTTGTGTATGAATTGGAAGCCCCGAACCATAGAAACAAAGCTGATCCACACTGCTTTCTCTGTCCTTGTGAGCTTGTTGGAGAATACCTTGTACAATATGAACTTCTTTATTTGTGGTTCACCGAATATATCGGCTTTGACTTTTGTTGCAGTGTGATTGTCCTAATATGGCGTGTCATCGCTTCCCTGTGTCTTTTCTACAAGTACTTCTACGGTAACTGCTACGATGCGCTACTTTAGTTGGTTCTATAATACATGAATTTAAGCGTGCTAATAGTTTGGCATCTCAGGCCCATCCTTTCACTCTTTGAAACAGTTAAATGTTACCGTCTCTTAAATAGCTTCATGTCTCGCACTTTCCGTGTGTGGAACTCCCTTCCTCTTACTTGCTTCCATGATAGCTATAACCTTCAATTATCCAAATGCAAAGTCAATCGACATTTTCAGATGCCTTGATCTAATTCCTCGTCTTTCTCTTTACCCTTTCCTCTATCAGAATCTTTACTCTTGCTGCCACTCTCTGCAACCCCTTGCGTGCTAGTGGTACTCCTTCTTTGCTTGGGGTGAAATGTTTTTAAAAAAAGTACGAAATCTTGAGGGTACTTCAAAGCTTCAAGCTTCTTATTTAGAACTGTGGCGAATTGTTTCATAAGGCCCTATTTTAAGTGCAATTGATCTAAAAAATACTTTCCAGAGGTCTTACAGTGGCCCCCATTTGACGTTGTTCCTCCCAACACTAGCACAAAAATGTTTGAAGGGAAATAATAGTCATTTCCGTTGCTTTCCAGACAGAGGCAATTAGTAAATAATACTTACTGACCAAAGACAAAAATGGTAAACTTTTCTTACACAGTGTAATACATACCTTACTATATTGGTGAAATAAATTCAGTGGGAAAACGTTTCCTTGCCTTAAGAACATGTTTTGTATTTTCGTTTGCTTGCTCAGTTCAGTTTATCTCCGTATGCAAACGGTTTTTACCCAATATTTAAATATCATGTCGTGTGACATTTACAGCATAGGAATAGTTGAACGTACGGATTGCAGTTTAACGTCCTGCCTCCGGTGTAACAAAACTGCGTATTTCATCTAATGCCAGAAATGTGATAAGTCAGGTAAGCACCAGAATGTTTATGCTGATATGTAAAGAACGGCAATACATTGCACTGCCAAATGTCCAGTGGTAGCAGTATGTCAAGTTAATGGTAGGTGGTGCCAGCGTTGTTTTTTAACGCAATTGAAATGCTCAAATCTATAACGGATTTCGACACAGTGAATATTTGTGAGTATACAGATAGGATATTCCATTTCTGAAACTGTGGAAGCATTTGACCTCCCTCGATCTATAGTGTCACATTAATTTAATATGAGGCATCAGTGGACAGTGCAGTGATCATAAGCTTCTGCTTTGGAGTTTCTGTAAAAAACTACTGATACTGGCTGAATGTATGAAATATCTGACAAATAACCTGGAGTTCAGGTCGGCATTCTTTATATTCCTTGAGGGCAGCAGAAGACAAACCAGGATGTTATCAACACAACACCAGATACAATATCACCTTTGAACTTGAAATGTCCCTAATTCAACTCTAAAGACCTGGGACAGTTTAATAATTTACGATGGGTCATGTTTCCGGAAACTGAGATTTATGACTGGGTTATGCTGTGGTATCGCCCACAGCAAGCCATAGTACTGATAGAGCAAAAGCGATGTAGTGTGTGATTGTTCTGCTGGTCTAATCTAAACCGGAGGCTGCTAAGCTGACCGTAACCTTCTAAGATACACTGCATGGATCGCAGCAACAATATATTGTTTTAGCAGAATATTACTTGATGTCATAGCGTGAAGTGGAACAAAATTGGCTGAAGGTCATTGTGTAATATTTTAACGAAAGATGTGGCCACCACATTCGCATGTCAATAGCAAAATGCAGTACATTGGTGACGTCGGTGGAAGGTATATTCGCACGCAAAGTCTTGCACCACCGACTATCGGTGTCATTAGGAACGATTGAACTGACATGTATCTCTCCAAATCGACCAGTGTCATATACTCAATTTATTACTTAACGGTGGAGTAATAGATAGCGGCTTGGACTGAGAAATAGGAGAGCTGAATTCGAATTCCAGTCGAATCCATGACATTCACTTACGTGCTAATACCATTGGAAAAGATATGAATCCTTATCATTTCCCCCGCAGATATGGGTAAATAGCAGGACAGATCGGGTTCTATAGCCTTGGATGGCAACTAGATTACAGCAGAAAGAAATGGCAAACAACTGCGGGAAAAAATCTGCCTTGTCCGTCATGATCGCCTAAGCGTGTATCACGCATGGAACGTAAATGACTGATTACTTAATTTACAATTTTTTATTGGCTCTAAAATCGTCAAAGTTTAAACCATCCCCCATTAGAAAGTGACAATGTCCCGCACATCGGTTTCTCTTCATCTCAGTTATTGCTAATCCCGCGTCAGATTTTAATAATGCATGTCCTGGCATGTATATGTATATGTATGTATATGTATGTATATGTATGTATACTGTTTCATCAGTCTGGCTAGACGTCCGGTTGCCTCTAGCTAGGATCGAAACCCGACTGAATTTGCGTCAGTTGGAACTTCTACCACTAATCCGTCGGCACACGGCAGGGATGAAGGTGAATTTTAGCGTGTTTATTTTTAGATTTAGATAAACATACAGTGACGGACAGTAACTCAATTCTGCCGAAGAGTCATGCAATATTAGCTTAAAAGTCGCTGTTTACAAACTCACACCTCAAACCAAAGAGCTCGACCGAAATTAATTTTTCAGGAGCGATTTCGACGTATGAGTGTTAAGCATATCAGTTCCTAGGAAATCGACTGCCCGACACCAAGACATGAAATTTGACTAGTTGTGCAGAACGATCCACACTTTTTGAAGCGCCGAATACAGACTCGGTGTACTACGTGCCACGGGGCCTCCAAACGAACCTCCGCAGCTTTTTAATTCAGAGTTGTCCTTCTCCTAGGCTACAGAACCCAGTCTGTCCTGCTATTTACCCATAGCTGGAGGGAGAAGAGGATTCCCACCTTTCCCAAGGGTATTAGCACATAAGTGAATGTAATGGATTCAACTGGAATACACACACACACACACACACACACACACACACACACACACACACACACACACACACACACACACATATATATATATATATATATATATATATATATATATATATATATATTTATATAAGGTGTCTCACCTTTGTTATTATGTGATAACTTGTCAGTGGTTCCCTTTCGTCTTTGTAGTATATTTTCTTTCTCATTTATAAGCGTTTCATTTTTAGATTGATGCATTCTGTCGAAGAAATCTGCCCTGGTGTCTCTTTGATCTTTTTGTGCAGAAAAGCATTTTAGTAGTTTTTATGTGAATACATACACACCATGGAACCATTCAAAATTTGCTTCCGTGTATATTTCATACTCTTTTTGCTTAACATTATATATTATATTCCATTCATGTGCATTTTCTGCTGTTTCATTTTAATTTCATTGTAATGCACTTGTTTATTTCGCTCCTGTTTCCCCTTCCTTAGGATGATTTATTTTGCTGATTTCGCTTGTGCATCCCTAGAGTTGTCTCACATTGAATTATTTACTTCTTTGATTGTAAATTTGTTTTTAATCATTTCAGTTTAGATCTTTTAGCGAATTTAGTGATTACTTAATTTGATATATTCTAGTTTTGTCATTAGCAGAGGTATCTTTAATTTCTGTACTTTTATCCTTATTCCTGGGGGAAAAATTGCTCCAGTTTTCTGTGGTTATTTTATGATTCCGAAAAATAATTACCCAATGTTTTTGTTTGTGAAACAGAGTCTAGTTCGAAATTTAAATATACCGATATTCGTTACAATACCTGCGCATAAATATCTTCATACTCGTATTATGCATCTGAAATATGAAACCGAACCTCTGCATTTATAATGAAATGTATACAAGTTGAAGATGAACTCATTATTTTATAAAGAGCAAAACTATAATCTGAAGAAAATATTTTTATCGATAATTATCTATAACTGAATTTTATCATTGATTGAAACATTAGGTTAGACTTTCACATCAGTCAGTCAGTTATCTGCCATGCGTGATAGTCGCTTAGGCGATCATATATCTTTCGATACATGACTGACGAGGCAGATTCTTTCCTACAGTAGGTTGTCATTTCTTTCTGCGTTAGACCAGTTTCCATTCAAGGCTATAGATCCAAGTTTGTTCTGCTATTTACCCATAGCTGGGGAGGAGAAGATGAGGAATCATACCTTTCCCAAGTGAATGTAATGGGTTTGACTGGAATTCGAACTTGACTCTCCGATTCCTCAATCCGAGCTGCTATCCATTACTCCACAGAGACGAATATTGCAACAGATATTTAATATTACTGCTGCGGGCAAAGAGAGAGAGAGAGAGAGAGAGAGAGAGAGAGATATGGAGAGAGATATTACATACCTTATGAATTAATTGTTCAACAATCTAATGCCATTTTGGTTTTTATTTATTCAAATAAGTTTTCTGAATCTAGTGGAAATACAACAATTCCAATGAAGCAATTTCATTTAAGAATATTTTTAAAGCTATCCGATGCAAATTGAATGTACAGGCTTTTTTTCTCTTTTGATAAACTGATTGAAAATATTGTTTGCACAAAGCATAGATACTGTCAAATTTCGTGGGAATATTTTAGTCAGGATTTTTTCCTATTTACAACTAAGCAAAGTCTGTTCCTTTTCTATACTCCCAAAGATAAAAGCTTTTCATGTTATGGCATTAATCTTCTTCGAAAATATGTTTAGTATTTTTAAATTCTTCAGGCACTTGGAAGATTTATCGGATTATTTTAACTCATTTCCTAAATTCCTGTCGTTCCTTTCTATATTTTCATTATTATTCGGACTATTTTCCGTTGTTTTTATGTATTAAAGCAATGTTGAAAGCGAATGAGTTTTCGGATTCTCTCAGATGGGGTTAATGTTAGATTGGCTGGTTTATACAAGCTGAGAATAAAGAAAGTAAGCTATTAGGATACATATGAAAAACCGTTGAAACAATCAAATAAAGAAAACTTTGGCCAAAAACTTGTCCCAAATCCGATATCATGGTTTCAATTCGCAAAGGTAGACTTAGGACAACTCTCAGCGGGGGCTGTCTGGTCACATTCCATCCCTAAAAAAAAACAAGCTAGTGACATTCGACCTTCGCCTATCGGAACCAGATCTCTCACTAATCATGATGAACGAATGTTCCCTCAGAAAGCCGCGTTTTTCGTCAGCGCCAGTGGTACTTACACTAACCCCAGACCACAAGTGGAACTCGTGCATACGATCATACGCTAAAGAGGTTGGAAAAATGACGGGTCACTGTACCCCTCCTGCAAGTATCTGACCATTTGCTATCCTCTATCTTACAAGGTCCAGATAAGACCAAAAATGGAATTCGATCGCCATATATAGGCAAGATCTGCGCAGTATTCACTTTCCAGTATGGATAGTGTTTAAAAACGTTTCCGTGTCCTTGTGGCTGACGAATTATTTTCCACTCTACAACATCTTTCTGAAAGATGAGACATCGCAAGTCCCTCGCTGATCTATCGCTATTTCCATGGGGAGTGTTCAGATGAAATATACTCCTTAGTTACACCAGTCATAACCTTCATGCCTAAGACCCACCGTGCCATGCCATGCACGTTGTAGTGAACCACTCCCTTCGTATTCCTTTCGTGAGATGTAAGTTCTACTCGAGCAGCTTCTTCCCACGAAGCATTTCCATGGAGAATCGACTCCTAAGACGAAGCTTCTGCGATTACTACACTCTTGACCTCTTCAATCTATAGTTAACCGTTATCTTCCACATACATGCGCATTGCAATACTGATTTAGTCTATCTTTCTAACTCTGATCTAGTGTGGAAAATCATTATTTTATGTCATTGTTTTCTCTTCTACTTACATGCGCTATGCATTTTAGTTGTTGCTCCTTTTGAAAGAACTTCAAGAGATAGGCATTCTATTATTTAGTAAAATTCTTCGTTCGCGATTCCCTAACGCCAGTTAACAGGGTTCGACGAAAGACGCTTGTCTTCCAAGTTTTTACAACAGGGTTCCTTCCCTTGAAGCTGTTTTTAATCATTGTTCTGAGAAAGTGTTTGCTTACGGCTGATGATTTAAGGATTTCTGAAAGATTTCGCCTGACATCCCTATGAATATGTAGATCTGACGAGGCTTTTGAAGAACAACACCCGAGTTTTAAGGCAATATTTTAATTTTGAAGTATCTGGCCGTGTTGGATAAAATTATGACTAGCGTAAACTATTCTATGTTCAATATCCTTATTTTCAACACTATCTTATTTGGATTTTATATTTATTAATTGCACATACTTAAATATATGTGCAGTCATCGTTTTCATTCCAATTTCTGATAACAGTTTCCCTCTTGGAAACGTTTGCCATGAGTCATATTTGCCAAACATAAAAGGGAACATTCAGATCTCAATTATCAATAACTATGTCAGCAGTATAGCATTATCATCATCACTACACTAGTCTTTGTAGGGAAAGCTGTTTTAAAAAGGTTACAGGTGAGATTATATTACCTAGACAGTTTTGTTTGCATTGTAGCAAATATTTCCTCGATATTTGAATGGCAGTTACCGCTAAATGATTATATATGTTATACAAGTATATCTAATCATTTCAAAGCGATTGTTACAATCGAAAGATTGTCTGCTATGTAAGGTGGTACGAATGGGGATTCTGGTAGCTCAACGTTTCTAAATTACTTGAGTCTTTTTGATTCGGAAAAATCCATTTTTCATAACAGATGTTTCAAATATTTAAGAACGGTTATTTGAAAATGAAACGGCACCATTTTCTTGGACGTTGAAAATATAATTCAGATATTGTTGAAAAAGCAGCGTTTTTTAAAACTGTTTAGCGAAATATTATCACCATTTCTATCCGCTTATGGGATATTCGAAATGAAAAAATCGAAATATAAACAGGTGTTTCCCACACTGGGTTTTAAATACGTGACGGGATATCTCACAAGGGAAGATTTCAGATCTAATAAATTCGGTATTCTAAGCGCTACTAATACCGACATATTCAAATTGGTTATGCATATTCTTATTGGGTTACTGAGTGAAAATAGAAATATGTACTGATAATGGTTGTGTCTTATTCCAATCGCAATTTCCGTTTCATTTCCCTTTTTTCAAGCACATTTTGGAACCTTTTTTAATCATCAGATTTGAAGATACTTACTTAAACCGAGATAGAAATGTATTAACCTTTATCTATGGTGAACCACTGAATTATACATTCATAAAAGTTGATATTGTGCGGATGATCCGAAATAAATAGCAAATCATAATGCAATTCTCTTAATTCACAGTAAATTAAATACGATTATTTTTTTAGATGAAAGTAAATGACAGGAAAAGAGAAACTACAATTAGTGCATCTTAAATCCATCCATACAAGAGAATATCTAAATGTTAAGCAATAAACATAGAAACTTTTGATTCATAGCAAATTATGATAGTTTTCTTGCGAATCTACTTTATAATATATTACATTCGAACAGACATGCGTAGCGTTTCTCAATAGAAGGAGACTGAACACATGATTTCGTTACAAATGTGACTCAAATTTAGTGAGTGGTTAGTGAATTTTAAATGATTTATGTTAAAAATTAAAATGGAAGATAATTATATCCATTTTCGTTTTTTTTTGTGGAAAAAACAAACACTATACTAACAGCTAAAACATTATATTCCATTTATGTAGATGTGCCATAGCTGATTGTACTGCTCATAAACGTTGCACTATGTTCTGAAGTTGATATTATACACCATAACAGGTAGAGAGTCGTTGATGATGAACAAAGCAAAGAGGTGATTATAGATAATCCAGAACAGATCCCGGTAGTATATCGCTCTAATAACCCACATATCTCAGATGATATATTTTTTTAATATTTGTTTACGCGAATCGTTACGATGTTTGCGTTACTCACGATTCAGCGACAAGTATTTGAATGAATCGCATTTCCATTTGTGATTCTTTGTCCAATCACAACTAAAAGGCAACATTTCTAAAAGAACTATGAAAAGTGGATCGTTTTCAGCAATGTGGGGCGACAGAAATCAATATTCCAAAAAGTTGGCCACCATACGAACAAAGTGATGCTGTGGATTTGGTGGCGTTGAAAAGCATTTTCAATTACGTGCCCATCCCGTAAAATTTACGTCCTATTTAGATTTATTTTAATCATTTCACGCCAAACAATTCCGGATTGACACTAGTAAGCAGTGGGTTGCAGGGAGAGAAAGTAAAAGAGAAGAATGAGAATAGGGAGGACTGAGAAAAGGACAAAAGATAAATGGGATTCAAGAAGAGAGAAGATGGAGATTGACGGTGCATTTAAATTTTTGAAGATTGTAATTATCAAGGAATCAAGTAAACAGGAAGAGATCCACAGGTGTTAGGTGCGAAGAAAAAGGTTTTTGAGTAGAATTTGCGGTTGAATAAACCTATTTCAACAGTAAAAGGTTAGGTCCTAGTTGCACGTTTAAGTTTGTGTAGTCGGGGAACCAGGAAAAACGCACGTCGAAGGAGTTGTCATTAAAATATTTGTATGAAAAACCGAGGGAATCCACGTCTCATTGGTGTGAAAGCGACTGAATCAAAATTCCAAGTCAGGACCCATTACATTAACAATTCTTCTCAGGATTATTTCATTATCTTCAAAATAAATAGAGGAATAATCTGACCAGATATGGCAGCGGTATTCAATGCACATGTGAATGGTAGATTTGTAAATAGAATCTGACGATGGAAAATTTTTCTGGCACAATACAGTAACCCAACATTCCAACTTTCCTTTTCAGTAGCTGCAGCCATTGATCCCATGTAGTCTTGTAGGTCACGAATTGTTTTGTTCTGGTATCTAGCGTCAGCCATCCTAATGGCAGGAAGAATATCTTCTCTGTGATTGTTAAATGATAACATTTTTGTTTTGGGTATGTATGAATCTACAAGCCATTTCCTGCCCCAGTTAACCAATGATTGGAAGTACTTTTCAAGATAAGATACCAGGTTTAACTTGTCAGAAGTGACGGATTTACTGTTGAGATTTGAATGGTAGTGTCATCTGCATACATACCGAATTGGGAACTGATGTCATTGGGGAGATCTTTGATGAAGATGAGAAACTGTGTAAGATCCTGGATAGAAACTTGGGGACACCGGAGTTCGTGTGAAGGATCTGGATGCGACCCCGTTCTAAACGACCTTCATTTTACGATTTGATAGGAACAATTGGATTAAATCAAACATTCGTCAAGTGACACCGTCGCCCTAGAACCTGCGTAGAAGGCCATCGTGCCAAACCCTGTAGAACGCCTTTGAGATATCTCGAGACAAAGCCAGATCTTCGCCGTTCTTAACCAGAGCCTGATGTACAAATTCAGTGATGGCTGTTAAGACAGCAGCCGTAGACCTTGCGAAATGAAAACCATATTGTTTGTCCGAGATTAGGTCGTGAGAAGGTTGATGCATAACCACTTCAGAATTGATTAGAGCCTCAAATATTTAGCCAAAAAGCGGTAAGAGACTAATAGGGAGATATTTTGAGTTAACTATAGACAAGTTTGGGAAAGAGGAAGCAGCGAGGCAGTTATTGTAGAGTTTGGAGAGAACTGGTGCCAGCCCGGGAGAACATTTCTTTATCCGATGACTCAGAACCAGTTATATCAATCTGCCTTGTGGGACTCTAGTTTGGACGTGATGTCTGAAACCAGTGTCAGTGTTATTCACATATCACTAAGTAGAACCTCCGTTCTACGGAAAAAACATGTATTGGTACTCCACATGAGAGGACTTCCTAGGAAATCATTCATATTTGTCTTCTGCAGATGTCAGGACTTCAGAATGATTGAAGAGAGGAGAAATTGAGGATGTGCTGTTGTTCTTTCCAACTGCCAATAATCTCTAGAACCGAATCTGTGAAATTATATAGTTTGTTACATTCTATATGCAATAATAACTTCGCTAATTTGAGGATAAGCTTTTACTAATTAAGAGCAGAGAAATAAGGCATCTGTTTCAATCAGATATGTCGTTCTGATATAGCAGGAAGGAGTGATTCATGTGGGCTATATTGGCTACGTACTGATGAAAAGCAAGGAAATGATTGTGGTTTGCACTCGGTATTATTTCGATAGAATGAAATCCTCGATGCCGGCTTTAAGCAAGGAGGAATACTCAGAGGCATATCTTTTAACAATATGAATAAAAAATTAATAGCAAGGAAGGTCTCGAAAAAGGTCACGGAATGATTCCCAAACATTAACAGTCGTTAAAAACAGAATGTTATTCTGTTGATAGAAGTTCTTGGCTGATGGGAGAACAGAAAAGTCTGTTTACAGACACAATCTCATGATCGGAGTGGCCAAGAGGACAGACCTGCAGGGCATGACATGTGACTGGGTTAGAGGTAAAGAAGAGATCAAGAAGGGAAGTGAATCCATCGTGTTCACTAATAAAACGTGTAGGGTAGTCCACAGCTTGCGTGAGAGACTGAGTAACTGAAAAGTTCAGCGAAGTCAGTGCCAGAATGATTGAGACACCTGGCATGGTGGGCATTGACATCACCAAACAAACTCGTTTAAAGAGATGGTCTTATATTATCAAAAATATTACATATCACACAACAGGCATGAGTGGATGGAGGACGGTCGAGAAAGAAGAGATATCTTTCTGAGTTTAGTAGAGAATGATGGAGACAAATATAAGAATTGTCTGAAAATTCAAGATAGGGTTACCTAGCCAGTGAGAAATGACCTTGAACATAAACTTCAAGGTCATTCATGTGGTCAGAATAGTCCTTCCTAGCAGGGTAATATACTCAGGAATCGTAAATTCAGAGTGGGGGGATTGTAGAATTAATTTTAGTTTCGCACTGAGCTAGGGTTCCCAGAGTATGCGCGAAGTTGGTACGGATATTACGAATGTTTGAGAAAAAAATGTTTAGGAGTTTTGTCGAACCGTTTTAATTTCCGTTGGTTGCTTATCGTCATAGTATGCTATTTAGGTAAGGAAAAAGCTGAGAGCAGTAGTAGCTGTCGGTCATCTATTGTACCATGTACGGTTTGGGATTTGGTGCAAACTGCTGCATAGTATGGCTTCAGGGTTGACTTCTCCCGCCCGGTGGTGCTTGCATGGACACTTCCATTCACGACATGGCACTGCAAGCAACCAGATATTATGCAACAGTTGATAAGTGCAAGATTCTCTAGACGCTACGCTGGATTTTGTTTTCCTAACTACCAATCATCAAGCAGCAGCCAGAAGACGATCAACACGGAAACCTCAGTATGAAAAGACGTAGCCACTATCTACACATATCACCAAAAAATAATGACTATTAAGGCATCAGTAGAAGAAAGGAACCGGGAACAATGTTTTAGCCTCTACTGTTCAAGAGAAGGAAGATAAGTATGGGCCGGCCGATAAGAAGGCCTGTTTTTAACTTAGTAAAATCGAAATTTATTAAAAATTCAAAAAAAGAATTAAAAATGGCATATAAATCTGTGAAATCAAGTATAGATGTCCTGAAATTGGCTTCGCAGTTATGTTAAATCATTGAAAATTTTAAGTTATCTAGAGAGTCCACCATCGATCCAGAGGAAATTTCAAACCGTTTTATGTTCAATCTATATCATTATTTGTGTCATTCTAGTCTATTTAGTGATTTTACTATAGGAGAAGATGGATTGAGAGAACTGTCAGCCATTTGCCATTATCAAATCGTAGCAGATTAAAAAGGAACAAAATACGAAATTGCAGTTGCATTAAAATTAATTGAAATGAAAAAAGGCAAATGATTAAACAGGAAATTTAAACTGAATTTTCAAGTTAACCTCATTGTAAGAAAAATAGCACCATGACGCAATTCACTCCACCAGAAATTTAGAAACGGCATACTCTATTGTTTTGCTCTCACGATGGAAGCACCAATACGAAAATGTCAGTGTGTTTTGGTGTCAATCGGAGGATAGTGTAGAGGATTCTTGAAAGAGTTCAATGAGTCGAAAATATTTGGAGTGAACATTAGTGATTGCTATGTTATGTCTTCATTCATCTTCCAACAGGGCACCAAACTCAACACGGAATCCTACATCAAGTACCTGAAGAAGTGATCGCTGCCCTTGGACAAGAGGGTGGCTGCGGGAAAACCTATATCTGGCAACATGGATCTGCACCACGCCACAAAAGCAAGAGAATCCAGTCATATCTGTCAAACAATTTGTGACCACATCACCCCTTAATAAGACAACCTAACTATCCAGATTGCAAACTGCTTGATTATTGTGTAGAGGCCGCAGTTGAGCGTAAGACCAACAAAACTCCTTTTAACTCCAAAGATGAACTGAAGGCAAAGATTATGGCAGCATTCACCAACTTAAACAAGGAGACCGTCCAGAAGAGATGCAGTGGTTTCCGAAGTCGCCCGTAGACCGTGGTTGAAAGCAATATCAATTTTATTGAATCAATTTACGGTGAAGATATTCAAGATAGGTTTGTGTAATTTTGGTAAAGATATTTGTTCGTATGAGGTGTCAGTTTTATTTCCATTTTTGTGTGATTTAAACGACAATTGCACCCAATAAACACACACACACACATATATATATATAGTGAGAGAAAGAAACTGAATTGGCAAAATGGTGTGTTGATTTCTGTATATGTATATATATATATATATATATATATATATATATATACACACACACAGACATTTTATATCAGCTTCTATTTCTCTGATACTGTGCAGCCTTCACTCTATCGCTTTCACACACACTCACATGCATGTATATATATATATATATATATATATTTATATATATATATATATATATATATAAATATATATATATATATATATACACATATATATATATGTATGTATGTATATCTATCTATCTATTTATCTATCTATATATATATCTATATATATATACACATGCACACACAGACTTTGTATCAGCTTCCGCTCTTTCTCCGATGCTATGCACCCGTCACTTTCTTTTTCTTAGATACGCTCGCACACTCACACACACACAAACACACACACATGTATGTACATGTGTGTGTGGGTATATATGTGTGTGTGTGTGTGTGTGTGTGTGTGTGTGTGTGTGTGTGTGTGTTTGTGTGTGTGTGTGTATCAGTGTTTGTGTGTGTGTGTACTGATCACATCTATAAGGCAGTGGAGAAACATATGCGCTAAAATATATTAACTGTATATAATTTCATCATTTGCCTACGATAAAAAAAAACGTTGACTACATGATATTTCCTTGCATCAAGGCAATAATTAAGGAACTAGAATCCAATTACACTTACGTGAAGCGCCTGAATAGCAATGAGATACGCAGCTGTGTTTCAGAAAGAAGCAAATAGAAAACCTAGATTTCTCCGTACGGTGCAAATAGGAAACTTGCATTTTTCTTTTATTAACAAACTCTCAAACGTGCATCTTTCCCTTAAAACTGGATTTCGCATTGAGATTCGCTGTATTATATTCCCGTTAACTTCGTTCACGTGTGGAGAAGTGAAGGAGAACATACAATGTTTTCATAGGCCGCTATGCAAATTTCATTTCCTACTGTTATATCCCCTCAATATTAATAATGTTCTTTATAATCATCATCATCGGTATCATTATTATTCTTTATTATTTCATACTTTTGAAAATTCACACCAGATGTCCGTCAGTTATCTCTGAGGAATGTATTAAAAATATCTCCCCACATCACCAGCACGTCTCTCTGTATGCTCACAGACCCCCAGGAATTACGTGGTCTGAACATTTTTTGAACCGCTGTTTCATCCATCATCCACCGTCTTACCTTTGATATTTCTTTTTCTTTTCATAGTGATGGGAAGCAAGAGTCGATTATCATTTGCATTTTAACGAAAGCAGGATCTGTTGTGTTTTGACATGAGTCGAATAATTCCAAGTCTTATAGAATCAAATGGTTGGGAAAAAAGAAATAAACCGAGTGGATAATAAAAGAACAGGATTCAAGGAGAAAGATTAAAATGATTGATATTGGTCGTAAATGACAGTGAATCAAGTCCCCGCCAGAGAGTTTCACAAGTAAGAAGTCCTCATCATTGTCGCCATATTTATTACAACGTTGCGACCGTTGTACGCTCCGGCCTTCTTCAGGTGGTTGGAATATCGAACTGAACTCCTTATTTTTTTTCACAGGGGTTCAATGCATGTCAGTTATCAGTTATCTCCTGTTAATTCCGCTCTCCAAGTTTTCCACTGCCTTAACCGAGTATTGAACTCACATACTTTGGGTCCTGTCACCGGATCTAACCAAAACCTTTATCCAACATGCCATGTGTCCTTGAGGACATCTGCGGATGAATTTCTGGGTATTATAAACCTAATGTCTCAGAAATCATTTTTACCAGTGCTCATATTGCAAATTTTGCAACTATTAGCAGAGATAAAAATAGCAATTTCAACGGTGAAATTATGAGAAATAACTGTCAAGCTAGGACTGCTCCTAAATTCTTGAAGTCCATAATAATTTTTAGTAATGTTGACAACTGCATCAATTCTGTTTTTATGGTAACCTTCATTATTGTTCCAACTAGCATTTCGATAGCACTACTCACTAGGAACACTAACACTTAATTCAAGTGTTTTTGTACCCATGAATAAGGACCGTGCATTAGCACGAACCACATACATGGATTTCTCTCGATGACAGATAAGTACTTTTGATTATGTCATCATTTCATTCAATACTACTTAAATTGTCTATTTATTTTAACATTTTAACATTTCCGACCAATGTTTGACGGACATTTTTTTTTCAGAGGAATGTCTGGTTACCAATCAATGTAAAGCGTTACAGTGAGTCCAGTCTATGCAGATAGGAGTGGAAGATAACGATTAACCCTAAGATTGTAGAGATCGGGGAAACTTCCTATAAGGAGCCAGTTCCACAGTGTAGGGGTTCGCGGGAAGAAACTTTTCGAGTGGAACTTACTTCTCACCGATGGAATACAGAGGGAATATAGGTTTATACACTTTGTTCGGACTGTTATCTTCATCTTTATTGTCATATTTACAACGTTTTGGCCGTTACTGGTGGTTGGAATTTCGAACTGAGCCCATTATCTCATCCACCTGATAGATTGTTCTATCTCCACGTGTCATACCTCTTTCGGATGTCTCATTTATCTCCATTTAACTCAACTCTCCAAGTTTTTGTTCACTATTGCAGTTGCCAGGCATTAACCTCACAACCCTTCGGGTAAATTCATTATTTCCAACCAACACATTTAATCACTTGGCCACGAGTCCTCAAGGAATAGTCATGGCACGTTAAACTAGAACAATTTACGCCGGTGGATGAAATAACGGGTTGAAGTCGAAATTCCAATCATCTGAAGAAGGCTGAAACGTCGTGAATTTGACAATGAAGATCAGGACAAAAGTACGAACAATGTGAATAAGCAGTCTGTATTTCTGAGATGATTTATTATGTACACTATTTACATTATTCGGACTGTTCTCCTCATCATTTTCAGCATATTTATTACAACTTTTCGGTTGTTGTACGCTCCGCCCTTCTTCAGGTGGTTGGAATGTTGAAATGGACCCTTTATTTCGCTCACTGGGGTAGACTATTCTAGTTCCACGTGCCATTTCTGAAGGATGTCAGTTAACAGTTCGCCACCCAATAGAAATCTCTGACGCTTTTGAAATCTATCGAGTTTGAAAGTGAGGGCCGGGCAGCTCCCGCCCAAATATGACAACAGTACTCCATTTTCGGCCTTATCTGGCTCTTGTAAACGTAGTGGATATCATGATAAGTCAGGTAATTACTGGAGTGTTACAGGGAGCCGACTATTTTACCTGCATTTTTAGCGATGGATTGTGTTTTTTTTTAAATTTTTACTTTTAGTCAACTTCCTAAAATATATGATTTTTAAAAAATATAATTCCAAAAATATTTTCCTTTTATATTGAAATGCATATTTCATTTATACGATGAGCCTCTTAAAATTTAGGTCTCTTATAGATTTATACACTTCTAGAAACAAATCAATTCTTTATCAATAATGTTTTTTTAATTTCTCTAATTTCTAAGTTCACTAAATGACCGTCGTAAACATTATTCTATTTTTCTGTAGAAATATTCCCCAAATTATTTATTACTAGCCACATCCCTGTCTTAAGAACATTACTCTTAATAATAATTTTAAAATAATTCAACAGACAATTTTATTTTATTTATTTTTATTTTTAGCGATTGCCTTATTCGGTTTCCGTCGTTCGCTACTGTGGGTTTGAAAAACATCGATTTTATCGCATGTCATATACTGCGAGCGTTGGGCGGCAAGAAAAATGCAATCACTTTTCGGCCTTTTGGCTAAGATCAAAATGTAGTATCTGCCCTCGGACGAATAAGCTACATTTCATCTTTAAGTTTTTGTTTGCGGACAGAGCGCAACTGAAAACATTATTGAGACGTTCAGGGTCTCTTGAAATGGTTGGACGTGGCAGTACCTCCCTCATTGCACTAAGCTGGGGGGATAGGTAGTAATACCGATGCTAGGACAACCGATGGCTGCGTTGCCTGGCCTGTTTTGTGACCTGGACCGAATGCACCCGCTCGATCTCCCCACATTAAAATTATTTATGTCAAATCCTTTCTCTCCACTTCGATCTTCTTTCTTTATTTCATTTTCTCACTGAAACCAAGTATTGCCTTCTCTCCTCTTTTCACAAGTTCAAAATGGAATAGTTCATTATTTATGAGGTATTAGCAGAGAGTAACGGTAGTTCGGGCTAGCGAAGAGAGGGACAGTTATAATTGTAATATAATGAAGATTATTATTATTATTATTATTATTATTATTATTATTATTATTATTACCAATACTAATAATAATTGCAATATATTAGGGCTAGTGGTCACAGTATTTACATCTGTCGGAACCTTTGCGACAACTGTTCGCAATTCTCCTTGTATTTCGAGAACACACGTGAAAATTAACAGGCAAGGGAAAATTCACTTCGTATAATAGAGACCGAACTAAAATAAGAGCACTGGATGACAAGGTCATTAAAATCAGTGCATATCCAATGCTTCCAATATCCACCTCATGGAGACTAATCTC
This sequence comes from Acanthosepion esculentum, assembly GCA_964036315.1. NCBI lineage: Eukaryota > Metazoa > Mollusca > Cephalopoda > Sepiida > Sepiidae > Acanthosepion > Acanthosepion esculentum. The sequence goes on from OZ038475.1 coordinate 72,242,104, forward strand.
GTATGGCGTCTTTCATTAAGAATCGTGCGTGTCCCTAAAATCCCAATGCGTAATTTCTTAACAGGCAGCAGATTAATAGAGAAAGATGTTGGTGCATTTAATGACTTTGACTTCGTTAGTATTGTTCCTGAATCGTGCAATATAATTTCACGCAATATGTTTCTGTCGAAAAAGAAATAAAACGTATCATAACTGATTGATACGAAATTTTCTATTCTACATCCTTGGACTGAGTAGTAGCCTTATATGATAGCTGAAGAAATCAGGTGAAAAAGTCGACGAAAGTGTGTGTTTATAACAACCAAGATGAAAACACAAGTCTTAATAAATAGAGTCATTTTCATTCGTTATCTCAGAAATTAACACGAAAAGAAATATTGATTTTAAATGTAACGTAATTATTTTAAAATAATTGGTATCAACTAAGCTTCTTCTTTTAATAATTTCACCCCAAGCAGGGCGGGAATGCTTTTAGTTCGCAGGGGTTACAGGGAGTGAAAGAGGGATAAAAGACTGAGTGCAGGGAACATTGATGCAGGGAGAAAATATGAATAGGATTCAAGAAGGTAGATGATGGCGATTGAAGTTTAACTTAAATTTTTGAAGATTGTTGTTATCAGGTAATCAAATGAACTGAATGAAAATATTCTTAGGAAAGAAAGAGGGAAGCCACGCCATGTCGGTGAGAAAGTGACTGAATCGAGATGCCAGGTCTGGAACCTTGCGATGAATAGCAGGAGAATCAGACCAAATATGGCAACAGTAATCAATAAACGGACGAAAGGTAGGTTTGCAAAAGTACAAGATGGACTATGACGAGAAATATTCTGGCACGACACAGTACCCAAATTTCCTTACATTAGATGCAGCTATTGATTCTATGTAGTCGCTCCAATTCAAGTCAGGTGAAAACATGATGCCAAGAAGGGAAAGAGTGTTATTCTATAGGAGTCTAGCGTCAGCCATTCTGATGAAAGGCAGAAAACGTTCTCTGTAGTGTTTAAAATAAAAGCAGTTTTGTTTGGTGGCCTTAAATTTTAAATCATTTCCTGCCCCAGATAACCACTGATTTGAGGTTCTTTTCAAGGGCAGCAGTAAGGGGTGATTAAACAGCCACGGAAATTCGAAAACCTGGGAATTTTTAATAACAACCACCAAAAATCAGCACCGTTCCCTTAAATTCTGCTTTTTCTTTGTTTTGCACTATTACTTTTACAAATGTTGACTTGCTTCAACGGTTCTACATCTCATATTTAGCAAGTGGCACGTCAACTTTTCAATATTTGTGATATAGCTTTTGAAATACTCATGTCCATTATCTATAAGGAGTTTAATTTTTAGGTTTATTATTTTTTTGAATTACAATTACATATACTATAGAATAAAGGCTCTCACAGCTACGATAGAAATGTAGGCAATGATCGATCATTTTCTTCGGATGTGAAGAACCAGTTAAAGATGAGTCAGATTTATCAAGAATTGTATAAAAAGATTATATGAAAATTAGATAAAACCTAGTTTTGCTTTTACAAAATTTGTAATTGAAAAGTTCATATATTAATACTAGATTTTTAATTCGATTTCTTTAAAATAAAACATTTTTATTACAGAGAAATTATAAATAAACGCATGGTTATTTTTGGGTTATCTGGCCATAGAATACATTTAGCAAGATCATTTTATAGATTATAGCAAATATGGGGAGTTCAATCCATATTTTGGTTTAATGATATATCCGTTCTGTATGAAGGCAATCAAGAATCACCACGTAAATTTTTCGTGTTATCTGTGTATTTCCATAATGATATTGAGTAGGTTTTCCATTTTCTCTATGGTTTTTAATTCCGAAGTGTGCATGTCTTTACCTGGTCGTCATCTAAGATAGCAGAACCCAGTCAACCCAGCTATTTACCAACTAAGTGGGAAGAGGAGAATGTAAGGCTTTCTCAAAGGAATGTGCAAAAGTGAAAGCAGCCAAGTAAACCGAAATTTAACTCGGTACACTGATTCCATTTTAAACGCGCCGATCACTGTTGCGTTACCGGCACGTCGTCACTCGTTAGCTTCAATTCTGGTCATGTTTCAGATTAATTTAGGCTTAGTCCATTCATATTATTGTCGAGAAGCAATAATCGGTATCCACGTTTTGCATATGTAAGGAGTTCAGTCCCGGTTAAATATTTTGTATTTGTTTCCTTTCGCCAAAAGTATTTGATGCCTTGTAAAACCATATATAACTTCTAACTTCAGGGTTTCAAATATATTTTTGCGTCATAGCCTACTTTTCCATGGAAAAAATTTCCACCAAACCTCCTGTATAGTACATATTCAAAAGACTGCCAAGATTGCTTGGTAAATGTTTGTTACTGGTTCGTAAATTGAATTAATGATGTAATAACAAATACCGAAGTGAATTAACAAGTAATGTTTTCTTATGCGGCGTCTGCTACTACTATTGTATTAAAGAACAAACAAATGCAAACTTGATCCTTGAAAACTATATGTATATAACTTAAACTTATGAACAAGGTTAGTTTTCTGTTCAGGGTTAGTATTGTAAGTGATGATAAAAAATTAAACGATTTTTGTTCATAGTTATAAAATTAAAAAATAATTTCCATTAATAGAAAATGATATAAATTCAGTGAATATTTTTGTAGTTCTTGGAATTCTCGTATTTGATTTATATCTGAAATAAAGTTATTTCGTCTGAAGACATAGTTGAATGTTAATAACCCTTCTCAGAACTATAGAAAATATCAATTATTCTTTGTGGAAAGGATATTTAAATATGACCCAGTTATTTCCAGTTAACTTCCTGTTATTTTATACAAGATTTTGCATATCTCCTTTTAATATTTTTCGAGTGATATATCTGGAAATTATTTTTAGAAATCAAAGTCTACATCTTTCACCTAAATTTCTAATCGCCCATCATTTTTGTTCAATTACTTATCGTCTACCCAGCAGTTGAAATCGCCCACCGGTGGGAGATATCGCCCAGGTTAGGAAGACCTATTCTAATGCAATTCATTGGTTTTTCGACAAGCTCCGTTTTTAGTGTTGTTATTTGAAGGTGAAATTATATACAGGAAGGAGACTCGAAAAAAATAAACACAGTTTGAAGTGATAGTTAATATTCGTCAGAAACAAAGAAATAACTTCTTGAAGTAAATTACTAAGCTATCTTCCTATATTGATGTAAATACTGACCAATTTTCTCAACGATGAAGAAAATCAAGCGATAGGGTTGTCCAGTATTTCATTTGAAGAAAACCGAAGATCCGAAAGTAAGGAGAGGCAGAGGAAAACAGTGAGTAGCCTACATAACGAGTTCATGTGAATGAATGAAAGAGCGCTGACAAAGAGTGTTGATAAAGAATCAAAGATTACTTGCAGATACAAAAAGAGAGGACGTTGTGGAGAGTCATTATTTACAACGTCTTGACGAATCACGATACCAAAAAGAAATAAAAAAGTTTTTGAAAAATATCCGTTTTCTACGGGCATCAGCAAATGTCGCATATTCATTTTTTGACGCCGTCTAAATACGACGTGATTTGAAATGTTCCATTTGTTAGGATATCTCAATTTTAAAAACGAACCAGATATATCTCCCTGAAATAAAATTTTACTGTTAACATACAATGTTTGTTAACTGAACATTAAAGAGATGAAAAAGGAAATAAATATGTTTGCTAGGGGAAGTGACGTATACAGAATAAAGTGCAACGAGAACTTCGAACGAAAAATACATATAAATGATCTTATTACTATAAGAATTATTTTTAGAAGTTACATGTGTCTGAGTTGCTAGCCATGTACTTTTTTATTTTATTAAACAGTGAAATTACTAACAAATTGCCTACGGTCGTACTAAGGAAAAATTGTGCCTCTATCAATAATCTAACCGACAGCCCTCTTTTCCACCAGGAAAACCACTTTTTGAGCCAAAGAATATCTCTACCTGTTCGGTGACGGCGACAACCCTAACAAGACTAGGTTTGAATTACCTATTGAACGAAAGCTTTTCTCACATTGGTATTCATCTAACGAATGTCCGTTTCTCATTGGTACGAATCTAAAGCCTGTTTCTCATTGGTAGATATCTAACGAAAGCCCTTTTGTCATTAGTAATCATCTACCGGAAGCCTGTTTACCCACTGGTACTCATTTAACACTCCTCATTGGTACTCAAAGCAGGTTTCTCATCTGCTAGCTTTAGTTTCGTAAGTGAAACGTAAATGTCAGTCATAATTTTAAATTTTAAATGATTTTTATTCAACATTATGTCTTTTTACTAAAAATATTATTTTTAGTCGGTACAAGTGTTTGAGTTGCTACCTCTTTTTTGAGTTTAGTAAAAAGGGAAATTAATAACAGGCCTAAAATCCTACGCAAAACACGGATATCCACTAAAAATAACGTTTATCATAATAAAGAATAATGTCGGATAAAAAAAACCTTCGAAGAGTATACAGATAGAATGTAAAATTTAAATGATATTAGTATGCAAAAAGAGATCTCTGATCAGGTGGGCCGAGCTTTTTGCGTAGGAGTGAAGACAATTCTTTGGAGCAATGAACGTTTATATACGTAAAATTTATTCGTTTTTATATATTTTCCATCTCCAATGTAAGCAGTTTTAATATTGTCCTAAAGAATATTGAACATTTCATAAGATTCAAGACACAGAGTCGTTTTTATACAGTTGTAATAGGCTTAGGTAGTAGTAACATGGAAATATACACTAATAGAGCGACAAATAAAATTCTTCTCTATTCCACGTTTTCCTTTCCTTCCTTCTATAGTTCTAATTTTCGGTAACTCACAGAACTCGGACATAGCTTATATAGGTCAGTGAACATCATAAAAAATCAAACAATGACAACACGTCGCGGCAAAAATCAAACGGAAAACACCGACGTGTCAGGCCCAACGAAAAGATGAAAACAAAGTACGTGCCCAGCAGCAGCAGCAGAAGAAGAAGAAGAAGTCGGTAATTGGTTCCATGTATCAGTGCAAGACGCAATGGTTGCAGATTCGTCAGATGTGAATTTGAAAGGACGTGCAACTCCAGAAGAAAAAAAGAAGAAAGAATGAATACAAAAAATTAATTTCTGTCAGAAAAAAAAAAAAAAAAAAAAAAAAGGACTAAGACGATAGTCAATTATTTTAACCATTGTAACCAAATGGAGTCAACAATAAAATGGTATATAGACATTAAATTTGGCCTTTACTTGTGTATTAGCCCAACTTTCATCTCTATATAGTGATTTTCCAAGCTACGCTTGGATGTGGCACAAGGCCGAAAGTAAGGGGCACCCAGTGAGGATCGAACTCACTACTCAGACGTAATTGTTCTAGCGAGACAAGCTTACTAACCATTACACCACCTCGAGGTGCCCCTTTCATCTCTATATATCATACATTTACTAGCTCTGAGTGGTTGACCTATTGTATTTCGTTTCTGACTTGACAGAAGTTACACCTAAAGGTAGTGGTCAGGAATTTTTATGAACGACTAAATCTTGTCAATCTTTCCAATATTATCTTCTCAAATAACTTTGTGAATCTAACAAAAATAAGGGATACACGCTAATTTCTATCGTTGCATTTCACTTGTATTTGAATCTTAGTCTATATCGTACATTTGCTGGTCTGCTCTGTAACTTCATTTACTCTCAGAAAATTGGTACTAATATACAGTGTGCGATAGATAAATTGTCGTCTAAATTACGCAGAAGTGACAATAACAAGTATATTTTCCAAAATGACACAAAATATCTTGAATTACTAAAGAGTAAATTTATTCAATAAAATCGCCATTGACTCCAACCACAGCCTAGGGACGTCTTCGGAATCTCCTGCATCCCTTCTTGATGGTCTCCTTGTTTAAGTTGGTGAATGCTGTCATAAAACGTATCTTCTGGTGTTACAAGGAATTTTGTTGATCTTCCGCTCAAGTGCGCCTCAGACATAATAATCAAGAGGGTTGCATTCTTTGGAGTTAGATGGCCAGATATAAGTGAAGATCTGGCCGCAGAAATTGTTTAACAGCTATGACTGGTTTCTCCTGCTTGTGTAGGAAGGTGCAGTTTCCTGTTTCCAGACATATGTTGTTCCACCCGGCAGCCTCTTGGTCCAGGGATGCACTACATTTTCAAGGCACTAGATGTAGGTGTCCGTGTGGTGTCTGGGGCCTTGTGGAATGATGAATGGAGGCATAACGTTGCCATAATCATCCCAAACACCATCATTTTTACTGAATATATCATCCAAAGCATTTGGAATCCTCTGCACTCTGAAATGTTCGTATTAAAGCTTCCGTTGCGAATGGTAGCATACCGTACCAAATTTCTGGCGGGGTGAATTGCTTCATGGTGTTCTTTTTCTCACAGACAGTGCCCAACTGACCCTACTATACTGCAGTGGACGAAATCAATAACAAAGAACGCGCAAGCGCGTAACTAAAAAATATAATATGGCAACAATTTACCCATCGCAAAGTTTATGCTATATATTCATCGTTTTAGTACCATTTTCATGAACATTTTGCCACCGATGTAAAGCACACTGATACATATATAATTGGATATCGTTTCTTTTCGTAAAATGGATATAATTATCGCGTCCTTGAAATTTGAGTGTACCTTGTTTTCATCCCAATATTTAACAAATCGGACACATAGTCTTCCCTGCTTCCAGATATTTAGAAATATCTGACAGGATGTTTGGCTTTGTAAATATTTTTCTCTCTAAACATTGTAGTCCCACTGAGTATTCGCTGATTGTAAGCAATTCTAAGTGATGAGAGAAAATAAATTATAATCTATAAACGTTTATAGGTTTAAAATACAATTAATAGAATAGAAAGTGTATATATTTAGATCTGCCGTTGCGTATGTACTGGTGTCGAATAAATGTTTGATGTGATGCGGGAACTTAAGTAAATTATGGCCCAGTTATTTCAAAAAGTGTTAATACAATTGAAGAAAAAATGACAGAAAGCCGAGAAATAGTAGGTAAGATGCGTGTTGTTAGTTTTAGGACTGAAATGAAGGTTGGTTCACGTTGGTTCACTATAAAATAAAGTTCAAATTAATGTAGAAAATACATGTGAAATTCATTTCAGTCCATATGAGGTTAGAATGCAACAAATGTTGCTGATTGTTGCTGATTTTTTTTTAGGGTAAAGTGCTTCTGCAATTTGGAATCATTATTATAATTTTGGTAGGAAAATGAGCTACGCTTTTGGAAAATTAATTTACAAATTACCACGCCATATTACATAACTTATTCGAGAAAGAGAAATCTCGGAGATTTCTACTTACGCACCTCATAATTTTTATTTAGGTACTTCCATGAAATTGCTAAATATAAACATACAATCATGAAAACATTCTCCAAACGTAATGAAAAATGTTTTATCGTCAAAGTCGTTATGTTATAATTAAGAGAAATGAGCAAATTATTTTTTGAAATCAACAATTAAATTGTTTACTCTTTTTTAGAACATTCACAATTTTTATTTAAAAACTTGTTTGTCTTATGTCAGCGGTTGTACTAACTTGTAGCATAGCAAATGTTAGCCTCATTTTGTGGGTGATAGCCACATTCATTTTGAAATACTTGAAAAATCAAATAAATGTCCGATTTTGATTAAATTTTAAGGACTTATTTCCAAATGAATGAAATTATTTTTTAATGTTTTTTTTTATTAGAAAATCTTGGTAAATACTTTTTTTTTACATGTGCTTCGCCCTTTACTAAATTTATGAAAACTTGAGAATTTCACTGTGATAATTGTTAGTGATTATGTGAGGTAAAAGCAGAAATATTTGAAGAATTTAAATCACCGAATTCCTTTACACAATCGGACAAAAATAAAATACGCAATAACACCATATCATTATTTAATTAGAGAAGTTATTAATAGCTCTTATGAATAATATATTTTAAAGACAGTATTGATTGAAAAAAATCGATGAAAAATAAAGTTTTACAAAATTTGTTTTCATTTTTTTACAATTTTAAATTGAATGCTTTATAAACTTTAAAATTTTTTTAAAAAATCAGTTTCAATAATGTAACTTTTAGGAAATACTGTTAAGTAAAACTGTATTTACTAATCATATGTTGTAAAGCTTATTACAATCTGACGAACCCGAATATTTTTACAAAGAATTTTGATTTTTTGCGTTTTAACGTCCTCATTTTCCTATGTATGCGAGTCCGTACATGATAATATCATTAAAAGGTCACGTGCTTTAAAAGTTGTCCCCCTTTAAGGAAAAGTCTAGATATAAAATTTATCGTTTGCTAGCAATTATGCGTTACAATACTTAGGTTTTCAACATGTTACGCCTTCGATAAATCGACCAACACTTCAGAAAACAAATATGCTGTGGTTATGAAATACTTGTATGCAACATTGTATGCTATAGGTAAGTAATATTTGTCACAAATAAGATTAATCTTACTTTACATAAGCTAATTTTCCTCAAATAACGTCTCAAAAATATATATATTATTTTTGCGAGATTTTTAAAAACTAGAGATACATAGATAGATAGATAGATAGATAGATAGATAGATAGGCACACACAGATAGATACGTAACCGCACGTATTTAAACACCCGCAAATATACATACACTCTTTTAGTTATTAGACAATGTACGCAGTTCAAATGCTTATTTGGAATTAAATCAATATTTATAAATGACATATATCGATTTCTACTTGTTTAGTCATAGTCATCGTTATTGCCTTTTGTTATACGAAAGTTTAACTTAACCAATTAAATGTAAATATCAGAGCAAGATGACAATTTGAGTTGGTGAAAAACTGGAAACAAAATTCTACTATTGTCATTCTTGTCTATGTAAGTTATAGACTGGTTTCATAAATTTGGATCTATGAAATAAATGCATCAATCCTATACTTCTGCACTTGCCAGTCGGTGTACACGTAAACTTTACTATAGATAAAATTGTAGTAATAATGGAAGCAAATCATGGTATAAACTAATTGAATACTATCGTAGAATACTCAGACTTTATGGTCTATCACTAAAGCAAACATTTCTATGCGTCCCATTAGATCAGTTATTGCCATTGTTCTCCGCAAATTGGAAGAAACCATAACAAAACTGTTAACACCTTTTCTTGGAACAATCAACCAGCCAAATATTAAACATCCAAGCAACATTGTCAAATCCTAAGAGCAATAAATATTGAATATAAACTCATGGCTAGTTTAGAAGTTAAGTCCAAATATAACAACGTTCCTGCCATCATATGCTGAAATATTTCAAATACTTATCTGACTCAAGACAAAATAAACGTCTCTCTACTGACGCTTTAAATCATAAGAGTTTGCTGGCTCAACACCAACCAATGATAATTCACTTTTAACAATATTTTGTTATGAATATAATTTCTGATTAATGAGAGCCCCTCCTCGGAATGTAGTTCTATCTTGACATTGTTAGATTTTTTCTGTCTGGTTGTTTCAAAAGTATTTTTCCTCAACAATCAACATATTGATGACGTTGTCTATATCCACAAAGCAACATTACAAAGTCGTGCAGAGAATAATATTTATTTCTTAAAAAAAATAAACAATACATTAAATTTTCTAAATAATATATAAAACCATACTAATAATGACGTCAAAGTAAGTGTTCATCACAAATTAACTATTCAAAATGAACTCATATTACTATTCTCAACATCATAATTAGTGGATTCTTTTAACAACACTTAATTTTTGTCGCACTCAAAATGTACATGATAAGGAGAAATACATTGAAAATATTTGGAGCTTCTCCAATAACATAATTGTTTCATATTCAACGCGAAAATAAAAGGCTCGTTAAATATTTGAAATAAAAGAATAAAAGAATGATCAATTCAAGTCTAATGTCTCTTGATATATTTATCTACCAACTAATTCTATCACAGCTGTAATTGAAAAGAATTAACCTAACACTTTTGAAACTATTTCTAAAACAATAAAATAGTTAATATAAATAAAAAATATAACAAACTAACAGTTGATATACGAAGTTGTTCTATCATCTGCTATTACAACAAAGAATACATAGGCAAAAGAAGTTTAAATAGTTTTTTAATACAAAAATACATCTTTTACAGACAACACTCAATGTGTGAGTTATTCACCATAATTTCGACTTACATAAGGCGCTTTAATTAAAAGAGAAAGCAATTAAATAAGAAAGTATATAGAAAATGTTTTGACACTAGATCACCCACACAAGTTCTGACAACTTGTTTCTTTTCTTGGCATCTCTTCCGTAAAACAATATTATATAATTAATAATAAAAGTAATAAGACTATGTTAAAAAATAAATAAACATATCTTTAAAAGACTATTATTATGAAATTTGGAGAGTTGAGATAAAGGAAGATAACTGGGACATCCGAAGAGGTATCTCTTCATTTAAGATCTTGGTTTCCGAACATCATTCCGAAACTGAATTAAGTCGGCTAGACAACATACCCTGACCCTTTTGAAAAACACAATTTGAAATTGAAGTAAAATTTCAGAGTTCAACGTTTCGTTTCGGTGCATAATCTTAACCAACGTTCACGATATATCGCCTCCCTCTGCTTCTTACACATATAATAGTTACGTCAAGAAAAAATATATTTGTCAGATGCAGTCCTTCTAGGGCATGAAATGCGTTACACAGAATTGTTCACGTTTGTCATTCATTTGCCGCGATGAAATTTAGCAAAACCTTGAGATGCAAATAGGATGAATGTGTCGGAAACATAAATATAGCAGAAACTTTCTCTTTAATAAATAGATCTAACTCTAAAGTAATAACATCAACAACAATGTCTGACATATATTAATTCTTAAAGCATTTTGTTTTTTTGAAAAAATAATGCGCAAGAATAGGTCGATGTCAGCAGTTAGACATTTTCTGCAGTCCTTGAAAATTTTCCCTTATTCCGTTATTATAGACTAACAAAAACATCCGTTATTTTCTTTGAATGAATTTGCATGACCATGTGGGTGGTAAAATAAACACTTATTTTCATTCATTGATAAATCATTTCTGAATACCGGTCTTTTTGCTTGCCTGTCAAGTTTTACAATGCAAGTGTGTGAATACACAAACACACACACACGCATATATAAATATATATATATATATATATATATATATATATATATATATATATGTAAGCAAATGTGTTGATGTAGATCCGACGTTATGATGAAAAATAAGGAAAAGACAAAACAAAATCCGAATATGCAAGTTTACTGTTTCAATGTTGTTTTACTGTCGACGTCAGACGTCTAGGTCTAGTAGACCATCTTCAGGACATGGTTATTAGAAACATACTTAGGATTAGACGATATTTAAGTCAACATGAAGAGACGATAGACACAAGACTAATCATCAAGGTGACCGAATCCCAAAAAGGTTCGCTGACTCTGAATTTCAGTTGTTCTGTTTCTGACTAGTCTTGTGTCTATCGTCTCTTCATGTTGACTTAAATATCGTCTAATCCTAAGTATGTTTCTAATAACCATGTCCTGAAGATGGTCTACTAGACCGAAACGTCTGACGTCAAAAGTAAAACAACATTAAAACAGTAAACTTGCCTATTCGGATTAACCCTTTATATATATATATATATATATATATATATATATATATATATATATATATATATATGATACCAAATCCTCTTAAAAGAAGACTTCAAATAGACCACGCCTAAAAGTTTAAAAATTTGCAATTAAAGAAATTAATAGATTTTTGCAAAAATAAGCTGGAAGGAGTACACGCCAAAAATCACAAATAAAAAAGTTAATCGCTACCATATTGTGGGATATTAAAATAACAGGTGAAGAATATGAAGATAAAAACCTATATAAATTCAGAATAAAAGACAATTGTCCGTTGGATGCTGCATTTTGCATGGAAAGCATTGAAGGCAGAAGTGAATGATGTAAGTAATGGGAAAATTTATACATTGGTTGTACAGAGGTCTATTTCAAGATACGGTGGTGCAATCATACTACCACTAAGGTAGCTGATTGGGTTTAGCAGTCGAAGAAAAAGTATGGAAGTAGCCCTTAAATCAAGTGGAACATTATAAAATATCAAACCAGGCAGAATGCTTGGCAATTCTTGCAATTTATGCCAAGAGAAAAAGCTAAAGATAGCCATATACTATGACCTTTTTGAATTGTTGAATTAAAGAACGGAAATTATTTCAAAATATAGACACATAAGAAAATACATGCATGAACCCGAATAAAGGCAATTAATACAATTTCTTTTTATTCCTCCCTCTCCTCTTCTGCACACTTCCGGTGCAAATAAGATAGTTAGTTTAACATACACCCCCCCAAACAAAACAGTCCAGTAAGCCACCTGATGAGATCATAAGATCGAAACACAGGTCGGAAAGGTACATTTTGATATTACCACACTACATACATATATATATATATATATATATATATATATATATATATATATATATATATATATATCTGTGTGTTTGTATGTGTGTCTGTGTCTGTGTGCGTGTGTGTGTGGATGACCATATATATATATATATATATATATATATATATATATATATATATATATATATATATATATATATGAACTGAATTCCTTTCTTTTGAATAATGCACTAAATTAACTAAGTTTAAATTCATTGCTCCGCTGTTTAAACACGAGAAAATATTTAAATGTTTTCCTCACAGATACAAGTATTCCAAGTTCATGAAATCATAGGCGGTTTATTAATAAAACTAAAAACAAAACAAACCTTTTTCAAATAGAATGGAAAATAAAATGTCACAGTAGATTTTCATTTTAGTTGTTTCTTGAAATATAATTACAATTTCTCGTTCATTAGTCTGTCTCGAGAAACTATATTTGGAACCAAAGAAAATAAACAATCGGAATTCTCCACCAGGCAAATATAGTAAGGATTCATTTTTAATCAATGTTAGTTTCTTACGGTAGAACCAAACTGAAGAAATATTAATCTTAATGCTGCATATTTACTAAGAAAATTAGCATGCAGTTAAGATAAGAAGTATACAATTTGAACTTTTGCAGCTTCCCAGATTTATGGCATTCGGGGTTAATGTTCGAGAAGCAGTAGGCCATTTGAACTGTCTCATAGAGTATCCCAGCGAAATCTATACAAAGTACTAAAATGTTCCTACTATAAAAACTAGTGATTCTCATGTGCAATTTCTAAAGAGATGACTACATAGGAATCAAGTGCAATTGAATGGCCATTTGCATAAGTTTACCATGATATACGTTGCATGTTTCACAATTGTGTCCATGCATTGTACTAAGCTTTGTAAATATCTATAGCAAATATTTTCAAATGCTCTTTCTTTGAGTTCAATTATTTAGTATGTTAGACGGATTTGAAAGCTAAAGAGCAATTGTTTTTAGTGTAAGAAGCTGGACTTCATAGTTATTAAAGTATCTGAGAATGAATTGGTCCTGATCTTGCGTCTCGGCTTCACTCAATTTCCCACTGCCGTAAGGTTAGCTTCCTGGGGCTTTTCTATAAATATTTGTATGGTAATTGTTTGGATGCTATCTTCGCTGTGGTATCTAGACTTTTCACAAAATAATCGCCCAAGTGAATTATAACGAATTTATAGATGAGTTGTCAAGATGTAAGCGTAAGTTCTATGCCAACTGTATCTTTTCTCTCACTTTCGGCTCCATACATCTCAACCAACAGTAATCATCAGAAATTTAGATGCAATGTCTATCTACCGTCCTCCTGAATATTCTTCTGTACTCGCTACTCTGTGGTATTTCAGTTTTTTAATTCTTCCACACCCAAAAAACCATTGTGTCTCACTGGCATTAATGTCTTGCTTGGGTTTAACCTGATATAAAAAAAAACAAAAAACAACTCATATTTGTCACTCTTTAACATACACCCGCTCAGTTAAATAAAAATAATTTGGAAAACAAAAATTCTGATTTAATCTGATCTAATGTGTTGATATAGCACTGCTGGCAATTCCATGTCGCTTGATTCAAAAAACTCTCTCAATAAAAGAAAAACAGATATTCTTGTACTGGGTCTCCAAACACAAAACAGATCGTTATGAAAAAATGATTGATAACATCGACAGGCGTAGTCTGCATGTTTACTCGACCATGAAGCAAGTAAAATTGATTTTCGAACAATTGCATCTGTTTGATGAATTGAACTGATGAAAATAGTATTATGAGGAAGTGATAGATGTTTTGTTTATTAACCCGACAGATTTGTACCACTTCAACCGTTATGTTTAATGGATACTTGAATAGACGTTCTGTTTATTTTTAACAGTATATATATATATATATATATATATATATATATATATATATATATATATATATATATATATATATGTATATATTATTTTTACAGGCTTTACTCTGTAGTTTTTCTTTAAACCATAACATCCACCTATGTTTTTCATAGGAAAGCATGAAATAATTATTTATGAATCAGACGACATCGAATTGCCAGCAGTGCGATATCAACGCATTAGATCAGATTAAATCAAAATTTATGTCTTCCAAATTATCTTTATTTGACTGTGCGGGTGTTAAAGAGTGACCAATATGAGTTATTTTTATTTCTTTTTTTCTTGTAAATCAAGTTTAACCCAAGCAATGAGACACAGTTTTTGGTGTTTTTTTTTTTGGCGTAAAAGAATTAAAAAACAGAAACAACACGATGTAGCGAGTACAAAGAGAGTATTCAGGAGAACATTAGATATACATTGCATTTAAATTTGACATTGCATCTACAGTTGTGATGTTTAATGTTGGTTGAGTTATATGGAGCCGGAAAGGAGTTTCACAAGCGACAAGTGCGAGAAAAGATACGGTTAGCATAGAACTTACGGGTACATCTCGACAACTCAACTATAAATTGATAAGACTTCGTTATTAGTTCACGAGGGGGCTTATTTTGAACTATAGCAATTATCATGGTCGACTCAATAACCTATAAAAATTATTTTCTTCATCTTTTCCTTCTAAGAATTTTCTACTTCCAGGCACCAGATGATAGATATCAGTAAAAAAATGTTCTTGCATTTTAATTCGGGTTCCTAATGCACATAATGAGGAAAAATGGTTTGGAAAATGTGATACTCAGATGACTGATTGAAGGCAAGAGGAAACGATGAAAACTGCGAGTTTGTGAAAATTGATAGCAGATCACGGATAAGGAGATATAAATAAAATCGCAAAATTAAGAGCTACAAATGAGAGGAAATTGTGGTGATCCATGATCGTCAACGTCCTGGAGGAGTACGGCAGATATAAGAAGAAGAATGTAATGAAAAACGACTGATGTGCGACCCATATATCCGAAAGCGTACAGGAACACAATGAAAACTGCCTTTCAGAAAATATTCGAAGTGCAGGGTTTTGCCGATATTTCTACCACATATACCTGCTAGTAATACCTTCCACATAATGGAATGTCATTTCAGGAATGACAGCAAAGGACACTTCAAACGTTTTTTTTTTGTTTTTTTTTTCGGACAGGGACATAATTTCTGAGAAAAGAGCGTTAGGAAGTAGCCAGAAAAATATTAGAAAATCAGCTAAGGCAATGTAAATGATTTTGTTTATTCAAGTTATACTTAAGATCAGGGAGTGAGAGTTAAAATTTCTAAGGCCCATAATGAAGAAAGAGAACTTCGAGAATTTGATACTCACAGGACAGATTGAAGGCAAGAGGGACAGATGAAAATAACGCATCACCTATCTAACGAGCTTCAGTATATGGATAGAGAAACATGGTTTAGGAGAGATAACAAAAAGACAAAAGTTATTAAGTGCTTTAAAGAGCAGAAATTATGGAGAGGCATGATGGCCAACGTCCTGAAGGAACAGGGCACATAGAAGAAGAATAACACTTTCTTGTTGGGCGAAGTCAGTGAACATTTTGTCGTACTTGATAAGCAAATTTATTCGCCATTTCTTCAATCCTCGCCCTATGCATCTATTTCTGATCTAGGTTCAAACACACGAGTGAATTTACAATGTGCGTCATGTATACGACTATTTCCCCGACTGTTTTGTTTCACTAAAGTAGATCTTTTACCAGAACGAGTGATGAACTATTCACATGTACTCATATACAAACATTAAGATAGATAGATAGATAGATAGATAGATAGATAGATAGATAGAACTGTCAATAGATATTGAAATATATATTCATTATAGGGAAAAATTTGTCATTCATGAGCAGCCAGTGCGACTTTCGTTCGATATGTATAAAGACTTTTTCAGAAAAAATATTTATTTCAAGTTTGGTATCTTTTATTGCCCTTTCCAGAAATTTAGACCTCATCATTTTTTGAGTTAGTGGAGAATGTCATCAACTTGAATTTGCCATTATTTCATCTTTCAGTTAACTTTGATGTTCATTGTAGTTGTTTCTGCTGTTGAAAGATTTCCAGCGTTGTTGTGTCTGCTGTTATTTGGTACAATTATTTTTTATTCTGTAGCGCCATTTCACAAAGTTCCACGAAGAATTGTCCTTGCTAAGTGTTACAAAGTTCATTCAATAGAAACCATTTTAACAATTGATCTGTGAAAGTGGTTGTATATATCTGACAGTTTACATATTTCTAACGCCAAAACATACAAATCAAATATCGATATGACGACGCTTTTTAAGATCATAATTCTAGTTTTCACGTTAATGTTTGGTTTTAGTAGCAATATAGGTTGTTGGAAGAAAGGGATTCTACCAGAGCTTAGTCTATATTCAATCTCCTTATTTCCAATATTGAATTTGTTATAATTAATTCATAGATTTGAAGTATTCAATAATTACTAAGTCCACATTGAGTAATAATGAAGATATGGTTGGTGATTTCTTTATTTGGACATAGATTAAAGGAAGAAAATGTAACCTTATTAATACCAAGCGAAAGGTTTATACGAACACATTGTATAAAGCAACGAAAAGATACAAATCAATGTCTTTTCTGATGAGAGCATAAAACAAATAGAAGAAATTAGCGAATCATCAATAAAAAAATATAGATTTGGGAAGTAATAATAGTGTTTTTCTTTCTTTTCCAATTGTACAAATGGCGGGAGTTTAAACATATCTGAAAATGCTATAGTCTAAACGGAAGAAAACGTGCTAGAATATAAAACTTTTACATTATTTGCGACATTGGTATTCAAATAGAATATCCAGTCCAATAAATAAATCGAGATTTTTACATTGAGAACAAAATGAATCCAGTAATTTTTATTTTGATATATCACATGATAAAAGTTCGAGGATATTAAGAGACATTAATGCTGCTGAATAAAACAAATATTTTTAAAATGAATAAATCAGTTGCTGCCATCAATATCCGAACTCTTTGAACTGCCCGTACATGTTTCGAACATGTTAAAATTATGAATCCAAGAATGAATTAATTGTTTGTTTGTTTTGTTTTACGGCATATCAACCTAAATGGGTTATTTAATGCCGACAATATTTTCATTGTTGGTTATATATTTTTCCAAAAAATTATTTCTGTTAATATTTTATCCTTCAAAAATCTGTTTCTGGTAAGAATTTTCCTTCGCAGTTAATGTTTTTTTCAAAAAATGGATTGTTGGTAATATTTGCTTTTCAAAAATGTATTGCTTGTAATAAAGTTTTACAAATTATTTCTGGTATTAAACCCTATTTTTACACTTTCATAATGTTTTGACCACAGTATGGCTTTTAACTATTTGCCCATAGATAGGTCCCTAACAAGTGCTACCACCCTGGCTCAGGATGGACCTAGGAACATGAGCAATTACGTATAAAAGCATAAGCAAAAGAAAAACATTATTAAAGAGCGAGAATAATAAAAGAAGAGGAATCAAGAAGACAGTACGTTATGTACTGTCTTCTTGATTCCTCTTCTTTTATTGTTCTTTTATTTTTCTTAGCAATCGACATTACATTTTTTTCAATATCAAATTTGGCCGGAAAGAAAGATGCCAGAAACAGTTGCACAGGCGAGAAATCCGAGAAAAATATTTTTAGCAAAACTTATGGTTATATCTAATCAGTTCAATTGTAAAATAATAAGACTTTTTGCCAATCCAATGCAGGGATTAAATTTAGGTAACGTAGAGGGAATTGCACCTGAACAATTGCCATAACACTGTTTATAGAAAAACTGCCAGGTAAGCTGAATTACGGCAGTGGGAATGTGAATGACGGCGTGATGGCAGGTCAGAACCAATAATATTGCAGTTTTCTTTTTAATTTTTCTTTGAATTTCCAAGCGACAACGAAGATACGGATAAAGGAGAAAAATCTGAATTCTGTAGAGATCACGGAATAAATAGAGTCTTGAGAACAGAGTAACATATTTTTAAACAAATTGATGTATTGAACAGGGCGGCAAATCTGTATAAAGATCTTGTCATATCAAAAATAAGAAATATCTCGCTAGATTGTTAATAGTCGGTTGATTATATTGTCAGTTATCAGAGAGAAATAAATGAACAAAGTTCATTTTAACGAGAGAAATATGAAGATAAAGACGAAATAATCTACGGTACAGTAAAATTACAAATATCTACTAATATCAAGCCCTAGCTTGCAGGATGAAAAATAATCACGAACATGAGACTGGAGAACCTCTTCATTGATTTTGTTCTTGATCATTTCAATCCAAACAAGACAATAAAGTCACTATTACTTAAGAGATTACTGGCTGTAAGAGAATATGAGAAAATAAATCACTAATAGAGAATTAAGAAGACAGCAAATAAAATTGTAGATTACTCATTGTATTTAATCAAGAATCTCTGAATACATAGGAGAACCACCAGACCAGAAGTGACAGTGTCGTATCCCGTCGTCACTGTCATATTAAAAAAAACAAAAAAAATGCAACAAAACAACCGGAGATAAAATATTAACTACCGATGTCGTAAGACTGATTCCGGATATAGAAAGGCCTCAAAGCAACGAAAAAACAAAACAACTTCCGTGTACAACAAAGAGTAGTGTCTGTTCCAGCATTCGATCAGCTATCAGCAACAGTTCCTGTTAACTATCCATTCAATACCATCTCCAGCTCGACATCTGTCACCGCTTCACCCATCTCCAGTAAGCCTCAATCTCCAGCAGGCTTTCAGTTCCAGCCATCCTCGCCAGCATCAACAATATGCAATAAACTCTCCATTTCAGGACATGGCTTTTCATCGACTACAAAACTGTCCTTTTCAGGACAACGCTCTCCAGCGACGACAAAACTGTTCTCCTCAGAACAACACTCTTCTTCCCCTCTACAGGAGCATGCAGAGATATGATTTTGCCTATTGTCCTGTAACCTTATTTTAGTTGATGTAAAGGGTGTTCCAATAACTTGAACTGATTTTAAACGTGTAATAATTTTAAGCATCTAATGATTTTTTTTTTCTTTTTCTTTTCAGATTTAAAACCTTAAGTCTTTGGTAATTTCAACCATGGAAAGATTAACAATCAAACAACGTGTTAAACTTTCAAGAGTGAAATTGGAAACATTGTTCGTAAATTCAAACAAACTGGGTCGGTGGCAGATGTGAAAACACCATTGCGAGCTCATTCATTGTTCAGCTGAAAACAGTGCTGCGGTGCACGAGAATGTGGCCGAAAATCCAGACACCTCTATTCGTCATCGCGCGCAGGAATTGAACCTGTCTACAACAACGTTACATCGTTTCCAATTGCACTCCCGTTTGGTCGATTATGTTGACCAAAATATCGCGAAGTGACCGAAATATATTTCTTTTTGAAAGCCCATTTTCTTAATAAGCTTCGATAACTTTAACACGTAGTTCGATTGTTAATCTTTCCATGGATAAAATTGCCAGACTTAAGTTGTTAAATCTGGAAGGAAAAGATAAAAATCATTAGACACTTAAACTTAATTCACATTTAAAATCGGTCCAGGTTATTTTCTTGTATAACCTTGGAATATACTTTTTACTTATGTACTCGTTTTATTTGTTGTTGTTTTCCGTCGTTCAATATCTGTTTGCGGGCCAATATACCGCCCGAAACAACAGCAATATTCGATAAATGGATGTATGGTAGACTTATGAACATGTTAAATGATTTCTGGCGAGAAAAAAGTCTAGCATATCATAGTGAACCAACTTACTTAGCAATCGTAAACTGAAGTAAATGAAAAGAAAAGCGCAGCGAGAAATTATCCAATGCAGATTGCTTTACGATTGAAGTTGCGAGAGAAAGTTTTCTGTAAAATATAGGGAAAGTATTTTACAATTATATCAATCATTTATATCTGGAGTTTTCACACAGAAAATAATAAGTATAATAAAATAAAAATAGCGCTAAATCATCAGTCTATATGACTGTGATCCCTTTGTTCTTAACTAGAATTACAAATAGATCATAACATTAAAAGTAACTTGACTGCAAATATGGTTTTCTGTAAAATTTAAAGTCGACATCTTTGCATATTCACCTGGTATCAGGTAAAAATGACATCTGATTCTTTTCAAATATCTAAACAGCAATTTTAAACTATAATTTTATTAAAGTGAATATTCCAATAAAATAATTTAAAGAATTACCAATTTGCCTCTGAAATCAAGAAAATACAAACTTTAACTAAAATCATCACAAGATATATATGTAAGTATCAGTCTAATCAAACTGACGCCAGAACGATAGGGGCTAATAAGACTGGCTTGGTTTTGTTAAAAGGCCACATTTATGTAAAACCCAACCAGGAACTTCCTCACTACTAATGAACGAGGAGAGAAGAAGACTAAGAATTATACACCTTAAATGCCTCGTTATATGTGAGAGAACGACATTACTGATCGTATCCAAGACATCAAACGCGTGATTATATTTCTTACTCAGCTTTTGTGCTGTGAGAAGTAAACACTTTTTATCTGAAAGAACACGAAGAACGGATATATTTGTATATTTTCCTTATATTTTTTACCTGGGTATCCGTGACGAATATGTATTGAGAAAATGTAATCAATGACATGGACCTGATGGAGCTCAGGTATATTATTCCCAAACAAATGCATTCATTATCATACATTGCATTATAAATGCCTATATATATATATATATATATATATATATATATATATATATATGTATATGATGTACATATATATATATATATGATATGCATACATATATGATATGCATATATATATATATATATATATATATATATATATATATATATATATATATATATATATATATACACATATATATATATATATATATATATGAAATCAAGCGTTGCAAGTCAACAAGGTAGATCAGTTCGGTACAAGGTCAAACAGTTCGTCAAAATGTCGAGTGGATGGGTTTGTTGTCCATGGAATCTTTTTTCACTATTTTCCTTTAGCAAGTAGTTAATTTGCATTTGTCTGCAATCATAAAGGAAATATTTTTTTCAATTTATTAACGAGTCAAAAAGAAGCAATATTGCCACCGTGAAAAATATATCCATCGATATATCTGAACCTTAAATCGACCAGAAGTGTTCAAATTCAAGCCGGGTTCGTTGCATTCACATACACGCAAGTACATTTGGCAACGTTATGGATCCATTTCTTCCCACTGAGATGTGGGTTAAATAACAGAATAAATTGAGACCAGTCTAACAGAAAAAAACAACTCTGAATTCAAAACCATATATAGCCTTCTTGTTGCACACATGTAACATGTAAAATGGCTACTCTGTTTACTATCACGATAATTGTGATCGACCGGAAACAGCACCGATATTATTATTATTATTATTATTATTATTATTATTATTATTATTATTATTATTGTTGTTGTTGTTGTTGTTTTGTTGCTTTTGTTGTTGATGTTGCTGTACTACTTAATAAAAGTAGTGCGATTTAAAATTAATTCTAGATCCGTTTAAAACATTATCTAGCGTAGGTTTTAACACAAAATATAATGCCATGATTTGGTGAAAATTCTTAACCTGACCTGCGCAAAAAAATGTTCAAAGCAATAAACTTGAAGTTCTGCTGCATACGGCATTGTGATTGAGAAGAGGAATGTTTAGAAAGTCCACACCCCTCAAAGATACAGGCGAGTTACACATGAAGAAACAGGTAGGCAAAAACATACACAAACACATGTTTTAATTCATTGGTTAAAAGTTATTTTTCATGGATACCCATATATCCATATTTGAGAGGATGTTCTGTTTTTATTCATTTATTCAACAGTATACGTATTTATGCCAATATACCGGCCTGAATATTTGAGACATCGTATTAGAAAATATGCGCTTTCCGGCAGAGTACTTATTTTTTAATAAGTTTCAGATCCAAGTGAAATAAACATCAACAAATGCTTTCATTAATTCAGTCTATTATATCCATAATTTCTGAGACGGTTTCCTGTAAAACCAGTTAAGAGAAAGTAATATATCATACTTGTATAATACCAGAATTATCCGCTCAACTCTGCTTCTGATCCCACCAATGGAATGAGAAAGCCAATAGCTATTTATATATATATATATATATATATATATATATATATATATATATATATATATATATATATATATATATATATATATATATATATGTGTGTGTGTGTGTGTGTGTGTGTGTGTGTATGTATATTAAAATAACCATGACAGTTCCTCATGATAAATGGATTAATGTTAAAGCACTAGCAGAATTTAAATGCAACTTTCATGCAGAATTCTTTCTTCACATCATGCGTGCAATATTTAATCTACTGACCTTTTATTAAATCCTAAAAAATATATCTTAGACTTCTTTAGCAAATTCAGTTTTTCTGATTCTTTCGCTTTGGGTTTTATGTCTATTCCATATTTAAGGCACCAAAAAAGTATAAAGGATTAATAAATGTATATAAACATATATATATATATATATATAAATATATATATAGATAGATAGATAGATAGATAATTATGCATTTGTGCAACAATCCCTCATTGATACAAATTTCGTTAGAAGCAACTCTCACGATATTGGGATTAAGAATTCTATTTCATTTTTCTTCTTTCTTATAATTAATTCCTTTCAGAAAATAAATTATATAGAAATTGTCCGGATGCTGTGTATGTCCGAGCGCTTCTCTCTCGCTCTCTCTATCTCTCTCTCTCTCTCTCTCTCTATATATATATATATATATATATATGTATGTATATATATATATATATATTTAGAGACATTTATATATTATGTTTAACGTTCTTTTTATAGATACAAGTATTTAAGCAAATGCTCTGTTTTATAATAAACTGTATTAAATAACATTTACCGGCCTGAATGTTATTTAATACTGTTTATTATAAAACAGAGCATTTGCTTAAATACTTGTATCTATAAAAAGAACGTTAAACATAATATATAAATGTCTCTAAATAAATTGTCGGGCTATGTCCAATTCTAAAATATATATATATATATATATATATATATATATATATATATATGTATGTTTATATATATATGTACCTTAGAAGATATATATATATATATATATATATATATATATATATATATATATATATATATATATATATATATATATCCTAGGGTGTACTGAAGATTAGACCACGGCCAAGTGCGTCGTGTCGAGAAAATGTCGGATTTACAAATGTAAAATCCATTTTTAAAAAGAAAACCTCATAAACATATATATAT
Source organism: Acanthosepion esculentum (assembly GCA_964036315.1). Classification (NCBI taxonomy): domain Eukaryota; kingdom Metazoa; phylum Mollusca; class Cephalopoda; order Sepiida; family Sepiidae; genus Acanthosepion; species Acanthosepion esculentum. The sequence continues at coordinate 72,265,865 of OZ038475.1, forward strand.
ATATATATATATATATGTGAGGAGAAAAACTTGGATCGAAAATTCTGTAACTAGATCAAACTCTGTCCAACGAGAAATAGAGGAAAACCCCACAGAAAAAAAAGCACACCCAAAAAGAACAATAAATAAATGGTCTATGGAAGAGTATATTTTAGTAATGATATCATTTTACAGCGCTACGATAAAACCGACAACGGCAACAACCACCGATCCACCTATAATATCTGGCGAGAAAACTGCCCCACAAAGAGCCTAAACATTGATGCCAACAAACTGCCAGGCGTGTCATCATCAGGAAAATAGAATAGCTGACACTGACCGCGAAAGCATCTGAGAAAACATCAAAATTGATGAAATGTTAGCATTGATGGGCTAAATGCCAACAACCTAGAGGAGACATGCAGCGGGACTTATAGAAACCAGTTGTAATAATCTCTCTGGGGTATACAATCAAATAGAGGAAAATAATGACGAATATGAGAAAGAAACAGAAATATATATGGGAGAATGTAAAGGAAATGACGTTCGAGGAAGAAAAGACAATTCCAAAAGTAAGACTGAACTGAAGTGAAGGAAACCATCAACCTCACTAACCAAGCAATTAGGAAAATAAGGGACGGAATGGAAAGACCGATGAGCCTGAAAGAAATTAATAATCTTATATACGCGGCCTCGGCGACGATCGCAGAAAAAATAGGTGAAAAAGTAAAAACACTATGTAAACGAAAAAGAACTATGTCAGTCTTGAAAGAAAAAATAGAAACCGAAATGAATAAACAACGAGGACAATTGTCATTTCTAAGTGAAGTACACATGTCCCCCAAATTAAAAAAAGGAAAAGGAGACAATTGAAACAAACCCTTGACATAAAAAATAGGACCGACATACCAAAAGTTAAAGAGAAGCTGAATCAACAAATTCAAGCCATGGCACAGAGAATAAGGCATTATGAAGAAAGAAACAAATCCTTTTGGCAAAATAAGATCTTCAAAAAAGATGCCAAGAAACTATATCGCGAGCTGAGGAAATAAATAAATAAATGACGCACCTAATATGCCAGAAGTCAGGTCTGGTGTAAGATGCGGAAAATCTTCAAAATGCACAATGAAAGATCTACATGGATCAAACAACAACAGGAACAACAGAAATATATAGAGTGCCAAAAATGAGCGGATATCAATATTACTGAAACAAACTCTGCTATCTGCAAAATCAAAACCTCTAAAACACCAGCAATAGACCAAGTAACTAATTTTTGGATAAAAATACATCTAGCACCCACCAAGTCTTCGCACGGACATACAATTTTATAACCAAAACATTTGAGAACTAGAATCTGAAGAACCTAGATGACATATAACTTCCTTGAGAATAAACAATTTACTCACAGCAGTAAGGAAGGGATGTAAACGAGGATGTTTCGGGGGCAAGGATCAACTAATTATCAATAAAACAATATTGGCAGAGGTGAAAATAAGGAAAAGAAAATTATATTAGTATTTAGCAAATGACTATTTATAACTGTCCATGAGGACAGATGACCCAGTGGATAAAATCCTTGGTTAATCTAGTGATTTACCCAAATAGTTGTGAGTTCAATACCTGGCTACAGCAGGTGTGAACAAACACTTGAAGATTTGAGTTAAAGGGAGATAAATGATAATGAGACATCCGGAAGTTACATTGCAGACGGATCTATAACAATCTCCACTGGTAGACGAAATAAAGTTTTCAGTTCGAAAATCAAATCACTCGAAGAAGACCGGAGAGTACAACGGCTAAAACTTCGTGAATATGGAAACGAAGATGAGGACAACAATTCTTGCAATAGACCATGCCAACATTAGGTTTATAAGTCAATAAACATCATTTCGCCAACGTACCGTTCCTTGTAGTGTAGCGGTATGTTTGGGAAGAAATGGACTTGCAGTTAGAGGTTCAATTCCGGCAAGAATCCCATTCCCATGTTTAGTTGTACTACAGGAAATCGCTTATTCCTGTGCGTCCGTTAGAGGGGGGTCTTCCTGGCGTTGGATTTGCCGTTTTTGGCAAATCCAACACCGGAAACTACCCCCTAAATGACGTGCTCAAACTCGCAAGAAAAACAGGGGACGGTTTTTCGTTCAGCTCAACTCGGTAACCTACTTTAAGTTGACAATATTCTTCCCGTGACATGTTAATAGTGTAAATAAATATTTATAAAAAGAATGACGTACATATCATTTTAAAGAAATTTCGATTGAGACTTTTTGAAGGATATCTCAAAATACGATGTACAGGTCCATTAAAATATATTTATTCATAAAATTTGTTTTATAATACTTTCAGCACAAGCAAGACAGCAAAGCCACTAACACACAGGTGGTTAGTGTGTGAGAAAGATTATGAGAAAAACATTATTAGGGAGCGATATTAGATAAAGAAGAGGAATTAAGAAGACAGTAGATAACGAGTGGCATTGCATTTCAATTTTACAAGATGAAAGTGGAATGAAATGCAAGATGCCTGAAGAGAGTTCCACAAAAAAGAAGTGCGAGAAAGTAAACTTTTAGCATAGAACTTACAGTTACATCTAGCCATTTCATCTGTAAAATGATGAGATCCCTATGTCAATCTAATACTGTATATGTACAATAAAAGAGATTCCATCAGAATAATATTAGAAAATTACAAAAAAACATTTTCTTAATATATATATATATATATATATATATATATATATATATATATATATATTGCAATCGAGAAAAATCAGATATTCAAATCAGAAAAGTCACGAATAAAGATATAAATAGATCCGTTTTATTTTAAATCCATGTCTAAGGGCATGAGCAATCAAATGTGACAGTATGCATTATCACGCGGACGTGCATATAAGCAATTAAAATATTTTGAAACTTTACAGATAATATTTGTGTTTATGTTAATTTTTTGTTTAGTTTTCTAAGGCTTTATTAAATATATTTCTTTTCTAATTTGAAGAGCATATCTCTGATTTTGATCTTAATATCACGTTGCTTAGAAGTTAGTAGAATGTCGGAAAAATAATTTAAGTCATCAAAATCCCAGTTGCTCGTTCTGAAGTATTTCCAAATCGTCTGTCCAAACGAAGTAACATCAGAATATTATTTTTAAGCTCTTATTATTCGGCTAAATTTTAGCATCCCATACATACGTGGTCTGTCTGTAAAATAACGGGACTAGTGTCATAAACAACTTATTTCAATTCCGAACAACAAACTGCATTGTCTCCTCTTCAGTGTAATCCCCATCGGGTCTAATGCACTATTCAGTACTTCTCTGGCAAGCTTCTATGCACTGCTGGATGGATTGTTATGGGATGCCCCTCAGCTCCGCCCTAATTGATGATTACCTTGATCTCGTGAAAAAGAAAAAAGTTACAGGTAAATAGGCGGTTTGTTTTTCTCGGCCAGGAACAGCCGGGTGCTCAGGGTGTTGTGAGTAGGTGCATTGCCGTGGTGAAGGAACCACTATTTGCCCTGTCACAAAAGCATGGGAATTAAATGCAATGGTCTTAAATCGGAAAGCCGTTGAAGCCGCCTTGTGTTTGCCATTGTGCTTTTTTCCAATGGCCCTAGTAAAAGTGAGAAGCATTTGGAGACAATTGATTCAAGTTGGTAATTCTTTTAGAAGCACTGCAATCCTGCGAATGAACACTTTCAGTTTTGCTTAATCTGATTAATGCACGTACATTGATAACATCTGTGGAGATCTCGTTGAAAACGAGGCGAATTAATTTACCCAATATTGGAAAGTCGAGATTTCTGAGAAACTTGTTGGAAGTCCGCAATGCTAGCTGAAACATGTGAGCAGGATCATCTCGCAGTTCAATAGAGTTCGAAAATTGAACTATTAAAGCTTTGAAATACAGAACTTTTCCAATAACAGATTTGAGCTGATTTATTGAATTGTCTCACGAATAACTCGTACATAGAGCTATTGTTATTTTCTGTAGTATAGGATCACCATCCGCTTTCTAAAATCCACGGTTAAAATTATTTTGAGCGAGTGAAGGTTGTGAATCTTGTGAAACATTATTTTCTTGAACCTTCCGAACTGACGCTAAAGAATCACAAAGAATTGTACAAAATATCTGAAACAACATCACTTGTGGACTTTCCACAGCGGGAACAACTAAATAAGATTGAACATTTAACAAGAAGAGAAAACAACATAAACAAGTTCTTGACATAAAACACTACTTCGAATAAAAGGTTATGAAGGAATTCCCCATCTATACTGGATAGGGTGACAAGATCTTCTGAATATGAGAAAACTATTTGCTTAGATATTATTTAAAGTGAAGGATGTTTTCAAATTTCAACTCTCAGCAGGACTGGCTGGTCGGTCAAGTGATTTTTTGTTTGGATTGATATTGTTAACGGCATATTAAATCCATAAATGAAATAAGTGAAATTCCCTGATAGCTCTGTTATTTTTTTTACTATTAAAATCTATTGCTGGAAATATTTCGCTTTTATTTTACTATATATTGCTGGAAAATTTTACTATAAAAACATATCTTTGTATTTTCATATGGTTTTTGATTCAAGACGTGTAGGTCCAATATTTGCGGGGACCCTAAAAGGTGTTACCAACTCGAGACAGGGTGGACCTGGAAGCAACAGCAATCAAGAGTTGGTCCCAAGCTCCTCAAAACCTCCCGGTCAGAGGCATTCCTACTGAATGTAGTTTATCCTCCTGCACAAGCCACCTTAAGAGGAAACGTCAAATATGAACATTACGGTTATCATTTTCAAATAGCTGAAAAATATTAAAATTACATTTTTATAAAACCGTTTTTTGCTCACTAAGTTTATTTTATTATGTATTATAGACAAAAATATTTTACTTGTTAATGGATTTCCACTTCGTATTATATTTACAATTATAGGCAACGGTGGAGTAATGGTTAGCGGCTCGGATTGAGGTATCGGAGAATGGATTTCGAATTCCAGTCGAGTCCATTATATTCACTTACATGCTAATGCCCCTGGGGAAGGTATGAGGCCGCTTCTTCTTCTCTCAGCATGGGCGAATAGCAGGATGTGCCGAGTTCTATAGCCTTGGATGGCAACTGGTTTACCGCAGAAAGAAATAGCAACATACTGCGGGAAACAAAAATCTGCCTCGTCCGTCATTTATCGAAAAATATATGGCTGCCTAAGCGTGTATCACGCATGGCGCATAACTGACTGATTATAGGCAATGAAAAAGGGTTTCTCTGATATCATTTCAAATTTTGACCTAGGATATTTCTTACAGTAATGTTCAACCTGTACAAGGCCTGAGGTTCACTCGTGGTAAAGTGGTATGATAGGAGGGGAAGATAGCGGTTAACCCAAGACTTGAACATCAAAGATTGCAGGGATTGGGGAAACATCCTCATGGGAGTCAGTTCCACAGAAGAGTGGTTTGCGGGAAGGAGCTGTTCAAGTAGTACTTACTTCACACCGATGGAATTCGGAGGGAATATGGGTGGTTTGCTACAATGGATGTGGCATGGCGGATCCTTACCGTCAAGGATAATCCTTGAGGAACCAGTGAATGTATTTCCTTCTGGCACGTTCCGTGTAGGTAGCGACAGAGCTGCGAGAGACTTACCACATCCCGCCAGTGAGAGAGAAGTTGAAGGGTGGAGAATAATTCGGTACTCAAAAGGACTCGCAGACGCTTTTGAACTCTATGGAAGCTTGAGAGTGAAGCTCGCGTCCAAATATGTCAACGGTACTCCATTCTTGGTTTGATTCTTGTAAAGGTAGATGATTTCACGTGGTATCAAATAATTACTGGATCGTTACAGGGAGCTGATCCTTTCATCTGTTTATTTAGCGTTGGCTCATCCGTCCACTTTGGTAAAAATTCCTTTGCGAAATAAACTTTTCAAGGTAATCTAGTATTGGCGGCAATCAGACGAGTAGGACTACTTTACATTCATAACAGTTGCAAAGGCTAACCAAGTTTCCAGCACTATAATTGCTACGAAGGCACTGCAATAAAGATATACTGCAGAAAAAAGAATGCGCGGAGAGGCATCGTGACATACGTTCCGAAGGTGCATGGCATTTTAAAAATATGCTTTGTTTAGGTAAAAAATATGTGTAAATAAAGCAGACTTTGGCTTAATCTATTCATTTCACAGATTTCCGCCCAGGTTAAAAACGCGGACTTGTTTACCTCGGTGGATCTAAATGTGTAGCTGAAATACAACTCATATATCACAAAAGGTTACATTAAAATACTTCCGAGAACGAATTTAACCATATCAGCTCTATTCTGCGCCGGGTGGGAGTGGCAAATAAGTACCTCGTTCAAGCAAACACACTTTCACATTCTATTTGTCTCGAAATTGGATCATTTCGTTAGAAATGTCAGATTCTGCTCTTTGATGACCTGCACTGATTTGCAAAACAGCAGTGGTCAGTCGTACAAAGGAAATATTTCAACAGGATATCTCATATTCGATTGGGAAAATAAAATGTAAGACAGTTTACGTAACATATGATATTAATTAGGGGCTAGCGCTTTTCTAAGTGCAATTTATGTACGTAATGTGCGTAGAACTAATACACATACAAGTAAAAACGCATATATATATATATATATATATATATATATATATATATATATATATATATATATATATATATATATATGCGTTTTTACTTGTATGTGTGTTAGATAAAAGTAAAAACGCATATATATATATATATATATATATATATATATATATATGCGTTTTTACTTGTATGTGTGTTAGATATATATATATATATATATGTGCGTTTTTACTTGTATGTGTGTTACTTCTGGGGAGGAAGCGTGGGTTTGTAAACAGTGACTATTACGGCTCATAATGCGAGACTCTTCGGTAAATCGAATCGAGTTCTCTCTCTCACTGTGTGTTTATCTAAAAATAAATACGCTTAAATTCTCCTTCATCCCTGCCGTGCGTCAACGGCTTAGTGGTAGAATCCCCGACTGACACTAATTCAGTTGGGTTTCGATCCTAGCTGGAGGCAACCGGACGTCTAGCCACACTGATGAGCTGTGATACAGCGAAACAGTATGTCTGTGGATGACAATATATATATATATATATATATATATATATATATATATATATATATATATATATATATATATATATATATATATATATATATATATATATACCAGGTATAGCAACAAAAATATCCAAATCATGTAACAGCAAAATTGTTCAGTTGTTTGATTAAGCTTTGAACTGGTATATCTTAGGAATTGTTAAAAATATCTTAATTGAATTCTCCGAGATTTTTATAACATAATTGGACTCTACTTTGAGCAATAAAAATGTATAATTACTCTCCAAGTTTAATAGAAGAATCGTGATGAGTTCGATCATTAAACGAATATGACATGTTCATCATTAATTAATCATAGATAAGTATCAGAATCTCATGAAGGATTGAAATAAAGTTCAAATATATCTTATCTTTACACACACACACACACACACGCACACAGTGTAGTTATTACGAAATTAAGAGAGACTATAGTCTTATGTTTTATAATCAACATCTAGTCAGATATAAGAATGTATTCTTCTCTTGCGGCAACTGGTTTCTCATGTTGTATCTTTTTGTACACATCTTATTCATCTCTGCTATTGCATTCCTCATCAATAAATAAGAAAATGCATTTCACTGACACCTGGGTTTACAATAGTTCTAACCAAATGACAAATCTATCAAAAATATTGCCCTTTGTTGTATCGTGACCAGTGGTACAATTGTGACTTAGGTTTCAAACTTTCGCCAGATACACCTCTTCGTGATTTTATCATGCACTTGGTTTTTGATAAACTGAGACACCTGTCCTTAACGTATCATGAGAAATTTATACAAAAACTTGCCAATGACAGATACCCTCCAAGAAATACGAACTATCTTATGAGACAAATATTTCCAAATGATATCGAGATGCTTAACTGATTTTTATTATATGCAGTTATTAGGAAATAATATTGTTTCTAATGACAGTAAGCAAATTCGTTTAATACTAACAGACATTTTATTTTTTAAGATTTTCACGCTAAGTAAGGCTGGAGTATCAATAGTATTCAGCGGATACTGAGAGTGAAAGTAAGAGAAAAGACTGTGTATAGAGGATTGAAGAAAGGATAAAAATAAAAATAGTATCAAGGAGTCAAAAGATGAGAATGGACTTTGCATATATTTTTTTGAAGGGTGTAGTTATCAAGGAAGCAAATAAGAGGTAGTGTGTTACACTGTCGAGAAGTGTGATAGAAGCTGTTGGAGTAGAAATGGTGGTTATATTTAACTGTTTCAACAGGAAAAGGGGGGCTAGATCTCAACCTAGTAACACGCTTAAATTCATGTATTCGGGCCACCAGGGAAAATAGCCCGTCGGAGCAGTTGCAATGAAAATATTTGTAAAAAAAGACAGAGCGAAGCCACATCACGTACGTGAGAATGTGACTGGAGTCGAGATGCCAAGTCAGAATCCCAATCGCTTTGCATATCCGTCTTTGAATTTTGTCTAGAACCTTGAGATGAAGAGCAGGGGCACCAGACCATATATTGCAACAGTATTCAATGCATGGACGAATTGTAGATAGGTAGATGTGTAGGATGGACTCAGACGAGAAAATAAATATTCAGGCACGACACAGAAAAATCCTTGTGGTAGATGCGGCCATTGATTCAATGTTCCACCACGTCAGTAAAAAACTTGAAGCCAAGAAGGCACAGTGAGACGCTCTGACGAATTAGATCATCAACCATGCTGATAGGGGTAAAATGTTTCACTGTGTTGGTTAAATGAGAGTAATTTCGTTTTCGCGGCATTCACAAGCCATTTCCTGCTCTAGTTAACCACGTATTGGATGTCCTTTTTGACACCAACGGCCGGGTTAGCTTTGTCAGCATTGCTGGATTTACTATATATCACGAAATACATTTATTTCCTTGTTTTTTTTTTTTTAAATGAATATCAACTCATTATGTGTCATTAAATGCCGACATTTAATTTTCTTGGGAGTATAAGTAATGTCGTTTACAAAAATGTATCGCTGGTAATTGTTTCTTCCTTTACAAAAATGTAATGCTGGTAATTCATTTAATGTAAATACTAATTGCTGGCACTTCTATAAAAGTATATTTTATTATACTTCTACATTGTTTTGACACCAGTCTCGGAGTTAACTGTTATATAATAGTTTAGCGGAATATGGATTTTAGGGGACTTGTATCTCAGCTGCGACTTCCAGACCTTCGAGCTCGGATGGAACCCAAAATAAAGAAGTCGATTTTGATTGACGATCTAGCGTGGGAATTGTAGATAGAAAAAATTCGTTCTTACACGTCAAGCAATGTAGACATGTACTCGTTCGTGTCTGAAACGACTCCGAGGATAGTTCATATCGAAATTAATAATAATTTGGGTAGTTATTAGGTTGGTGCAAAAATAATGTCGTTTTCTCACATATGTTACTTATGTAAATAACGACATTATTTTTGCACCAACCTAATATTACATATCGAAATTAAAATCGTTAAGTTAAAATTCATCGTGTTGATGTCATTTATTGCTGCCCAAGAACATCTAGCGATCGCCGGCCAAGAGAAGACGAGATGAGACCAACCCCGCCAGGGGGCTATGCAAATTATCTATTTGCCTATAGCGGGACCTTTACAGGTGGTATCAACCTGGGTCAGTGTGTAACTGGGAACAACATCAATGAAGATGTGGTTCCACCTCTTCAAAACTTCCCGATGAGTGGCCTTGCTACCGGATGAAGTTTATCGTCATACCCAGGACGAAAGAAATAAATGATAAAGATCAGAGAAAGTAGCCAACAACTTTCCTATTAAATTTTCTGAATGGGAGAAATAGCAGTAAATATAGTGGAAGTATCAAAATAATTGATATCAACCTAATTTGCCGAAAATTATTGGTGTCGTCCCAAAGTATAGTCGAGAGCCAGCCAAAGATGTGAGCTTCGAATTGGAGACATAAAAATCAAGAATATATAGAGATTTGCCTAACGGGATATCGTAGTAACGGATGATAAAAAGTGTGACGCATCGATTGTAGGTACATCGGAACAGGGAAAGTCAGCAGCGGCACTGTAAGCTTGGGTGTGCGGCTAGCATGATGGATAAATTGTGGCGATTGAAAGTCAAATATATGAGTTTAAATTCCAGTCCGGTTTGTAATATTCACCTATATTCAAGCTCAAAAACCTTTCTGAAAGGTTTGAAACTATCTCTGCTCCACAATCTATGGGTTAAATAGTATAACATGTGTCGATAAATCATTATTATCTCCAGAAAATTATTACAATCTAAAACTATTTTCTGACTTTAAATAGTCTGCAAAAGCTAGTCCAGCTGTAAAAAAATAAAATAAAATCAATAATTGAAACGTTTGGAAGTGATTAATTGTTTTTTCTTTTTGAGTCAGTTAAATTTAACCAGAGATTTTCATTTATGATGCATATTACGAAGAAAGAAGTTACTGTGTTACCATAAAAATCAGATATAGCGTCGCTGTCTACAAAACGAATAACCAATTCTTATTGGGGGCACAATCTTAACAACATAATATGCGCAGATGACAACGTGTTGATGGATGACTTGGAAAGGAAACTGCTGCAGCACCTAAACAAGATAGTAAAGGAAAGCGAGAAAAAGGACAAACCATCAACGGAATGCATTGTCGTTAGCGAAGGATAGCCTAAGATATGGGCCATGAACTGGTGATATTAAAATCAATCATGTACAGAAATTTAAACATCTGGAAAATTGATAGCTGAATATAAAAGTGTATTGTAATATAAAAAGTTACCTCCCCAAATCTAAACATACCATTATAAAATAAGCAATTTTATTTAGATATAAGGAACTGCTATATATCTTTAAATATAAAGGACTGGACTTCTATTTATCACCATCCTAGTTTGTAGGACAATTCCCCTATTGAGCCAAAAGTAATGTTGTGTGCATAAGGAGGCTGAGAATACCATGGACAGAGCATGTAATTAAAGGGAACATTTTACGGAAAACAGGTTTATAAAGAATACTTATACTTCGAATCAGAAATAGAGTCGGATTTTCTTGGACGCATAATGAGGAAACAAGGCCTAGTGAAGTTGACACTCATAGGTATATTAAAACCATCCGTTCCAGAAGAAAGATAGAGTAACCTACCTGCCAATCTTGTTTAAATGAATGACGAATGAGGGAGTGGGAAGGGTATTAAAAAGATCTACAAAGCTAAAATAGACAGGAAGTTTTGGAGGGCCATTATCACCCCGTCTTATAGGGATTGGACACATCAAATAAGAAAGAATATATAAAACAACGAAACAAAGAAGTACTTATCGGATGTATGTCGAAAAATATTTTGTTAAGAAAGGTTTTGTTGATTGCGTAAAAGAGCGAATGATATTCATTAGCAGTAATCCAGTAGAAATGAAGAAAGAAGTAAAACCATAAACAACTCTTTCTAGCGTAATAATTACCCGTTCTATGTTGAACAGAATCCGAGAACTAGAAAGACGCTAAACAGAGACACCAGATACAGTTAGAATACCATAGGTGCGCTTGAACGAACCTAAGCATTTTGTTGATATTGGTATATCGTAGTGGATATTATAACGACAATTATAATCTTACTTGAGGGACTTCATATTCATAGAAAGTTTTGACACACATGTGCATGCGAGACTTTTCATATTACGCTAGCGGATGACAAAACGGAAAAACAAATCCTTTTAATGCGTTTAGTTTCGTGAACGAATTTCTTAATATCGATAGAGTTAGTTGAAAAAGTAGTGTGGAATAAATACAATAAACGCACATTAAAGTTTTAACATCGGGAACGCTAGAAATACAAATATATTCAGCTTTAAATTTAAATTTTTTATAATATGTTTAACTTAGCCTATCTCAGTTGTTTTATCACTTTTCTTTGTATTTTTTTATCATTGTTACATTTATCACACATTTTATCAGCTGTAATTTTGCGAGGAAAGGTTTATTGTATAAACGTGATCGTAAATTTGTCTTAAAGGGTTCCAAATTTAGCTTATTGTGAATATATTTTCGCTTCTTGTAGCATTTTTTTAAATCAAATCTGCGATGAAAACTAATTTATTATTTTTATTGTTTTGTAAACATGTTCCTTTTTCTGGACTCTTATATTTAAATTTGTAGAAGTTGAAGCTGTATATATTGTGATTTATTGCAGTCGATTTATTAAATTCCCGCTTCAAAGTTTATTATTCTGTCTGCGTAAATTATAGCTCTTGTAAGTAGCTCTTATATTATAATAATGTTATATTAAGTTCAATTTTTTTTTCAATTATAGAAATGATTCAATTAGTAGCTTGTAGATTTATCAAGGTTGATCGTTTTGTTTTTTGTGTGTATTGCGTAATCTTTCCCCTTTCTGAAATAATTATCATTTCGGTGATTTTTAAATTATCACGAATATATGTCTTTGTGAAAACAATATAACTTCAAGATATTCTGACCGTTTAGATTCAGATTAAAAAGATATAACACATGGAAAAGGGAAACGGAAATATTCAGTCCTATAACTGCTAAAGTATGTATCTATATCTGGAAGAAGATGCTATCTTGGAGGCAGTTCGATGGTGGGAATTAAAAAGAATCGCTATACACCACTGTCGTCTCAATGTCCAAATCAAACCTGGACGGGTTACTTCAGGGTGTAGATTCAATTATTCAAGGAGGATATGATACGGATGATTTGTTAACAAAGAAAAAAATCTAAAGTTATGGAAACAGCAAAATAATATATTTAAATTTATATTGTTTAAAGTTATTTCTAATTACATATATTTTCGTCTCTTTTTGTATTCTTTTTACAGTGCCATATCGACTATTCTTTTGCGTTCTATTTTGAAATGATTACATTTGGAAAAAAGCAGGAATACGTCTATTTTCCCTCTATGGATTGCATTGCAGGTTATCTAAACTTGGGTGGCCAATTAAAAACAGATGAAAACTTTGAATACAAAATCACCGAGAATGCAACAGTAAACAGCGTCAATGTTTTCGCTGAGAATGCATAGCATATGAAGTTGAATTTGTAGGAAAAAAAACCTTCAGAGTCGGGAATAAATATTTCCTAGAAAACTGCGTTAATTATTTGAACTCTACTAAGAGTGAAAACCGTGCATCATGCAGCTCCGGCCCAAATATGACTGCAGCTGCAATCATCCATTTTTATCCTCAGCCAACACTTGCAAAGATCATTGCTTCGACCTTGCATAAAATAAGAAATTAGTATATATATATATATATATATATATATATATATATATATATATGCTGTATACTTTGGGGGAAGGATCTTCACACGAAAAAGAAGGACAAAAATCCATATAAACATATGTCCACAAATCCTTCGTTTTTGTGCTATTAAGTTTAAAGAAAGTTTGCAGTAGATGGTGCTGTGTTGCCATGTAGACTAGGTTACATTTGTCATTCGTGTACATTTGTGGCTAGTGTCTCTTCAACGTATAACATGTGTAGTAGTGAGTTAACTGAGAATTGTTACGTTTAACAATGACAGGATATTCATATCGTGAGGAAGCTGATATAATTTTTATATATGGCCGTGCAAAGGGTAATGGGCGCGAGGCAAGCATGGATGTATGGGATTGCGTTTCTAGACTTTCGTTGATGTTTACCTGAGACAGCATCCATGACACCACCAATTATGGATCGAGGTAGATTGAGATCCGCTCATTCGCCTGGCCACGAAGAAACATCCTACAAGCTCTCGGAGACGAACCAGGTATCAGCGCACTCAAGTGGCCCTGGCATGGCGTACAACTCGTGAAGAGTACTTCAAGAGCAGCTCTTGTATCCGTAGCATTTGCAACGTGTGCAGGGCCTTTCGCACTCTTATTGCTTACACAGGTGAAATTTTGCCGATGGTTTATTGCACTAAATGTGGTTACGTTGTTTCTCTCTTCAGTCTTGTTTACGGATGAGGCAACGTTTTACATGAACTGCTCACAGGGACTATATTTCGAACACACTTCCATACCTGATAGAGGATGTACGCCTGCTAATACGAAGACGCATGTATGATGAGGCTCAAAAACATTTCAGTCACATTGTTCTCGATGCACTGGCTGACATCTACCACGAAAGATGGACATGTAGGGAAGGACCGGTCCAATGGCCTGCATGTTCTCCGACCTAAACTCTTTGGATTTGTATCTGTAGTGCCGCTTAAAACAATTGATTTATTAAGCAAACATTATTCAAGTCTAAGTTTACATCGAGAAAGTTGATCACTTTAGCATTGGTCGTAGTAGTAATATTTATCACGTAACCTTTTAAAAATGTTATAAATTCCTTTATCAATCGTTCTATATTTCATGGACTTGTATTACGGAGGAGAATTACACCGTCTACTCTATTGAGTCCGCTGTCCTTAATGTCGAAAATAAATCTTAATCACCACAATAATAAGATTCCAAATAATTCACATCCCTCTGCTGAATCATATGCTCCCATGGCAATATTAAAGTGCGGGTTACTTCCTTTGGTCCACAGATAACCATTATGGAATAATATAGGCTTTTGTGCCTGCTTTATGATACTTATTTCGCGATCGTTAATAGAAGAGTATTTTTTGCTTAGTTTTATATTAGTAATCCACTCCATGGCTTCTGCTGTTTTATGCCACAAGTTAATTCCTGCAGCATCCTTTCAAGTATGTTTTGCTGATTTAACCGATATTATTTTTATTTTGGTTGAGTAATCAGTATTGAAGTTTGTTTAAGAAATTAGCTTTGTGGCTTTTGACTGTGATATAACGCTTGTTGTTTGCGGAATTTGTAAATCCTATTAGCAATTTTTAATAGAGTGGCTATTTTTCATTGATCTATCGAGATATGATTGTTAACTATTACACAACGTCGAAGTGCCTAACTTGTGTATTAATATGAACCGTTTACCATACTTGAAAATTTGACTGTCAGTCATATGAATCCACAGGTTAGACACTTCGACGTCATATCTCGCTTGATCAATTACAACTGAGTTCGATCATTACTAGGTTCTTATTACTTTCGGCCTTGCGTCACAACTAAGCTTCGCTTAGTAAATTACTTTAAAAGATTAAGAAGAGGACATATAAAGATTGACCTTGATTCGAAGAGTGTAGGAATGTAGTTTTCATCAACGTGGGTGTCGATTCTAGTAATTAAATTGCCCTGCGGAAATTTACTTTCTCATGGATATACACATAGAGTAGTGATAAGGTTGTCAATTTGAGTTTGTGGGAAAGAAACTGAAACGGCGAAAAGACTGCGTTAATTATTTTTAACTCTCTCAAGGAGAGGAAATGTGAATCGAGCTAAATCCAGACTAGATACG
>OZ038475.1:72286316-72303816 GCA_964036315.1 Acanthosepion esculentum
AATTAACCTTCACGGAGCTTATTGGGGGCAAGAGGGATAGGGCAAGGCAGCGATCCACATACATGATTCGTTTGTGTGAATGAATGGAGCAAGCGGAGCGTCTTAGAAAAGGAAACAAAAACTGCTAATAGCCACACAAGATGAAAAGTTCTGGAGAGTTATAATCGCATATGTCCTGAATGGACGTGGCACAGAGAAGAATCAAATTCAATGTTTTGGAACAAAATATCTTTTCTAGCGCTTGAAAAGGGATAATATTTAATTATTAGTGAAAATCTGATTAAAATCAAAATATCGCCACAAATCAATTGGCTTGCAATTCTGTAATTCATCGCGGAGATTGTCTTTTTCAAAGTCATATTCCCATACGACGTAGATCTCTGTTCTAGGCGGAGTTCAATAGTGCCTGTAAATTGGTATGACCTCGTGGGAAAGAAAATGGGACGGTTTGCCGTTGCCTTCTGATTTTGAATACACAGATGTAATTTCCTAGACTGGCAACCAACGCATTAACTAATTTGCTAGGGTGATGGAAGAAATAGATCACTTCTTTTTCCTATGCAATTAATGCAAAGTATACGCCAAAAAGACTCGAATAATAATAATAATGAAAATAATAATGATGATAATAAGATAGTAATAATAATAATAATAATGATAATAATAATAAAAAATAGTAATAATAATAAAACAATTATGATGATGATAAAAACAGTAAAAATAATAATAAATATTTAAAACTTGTTTGATTGTAGAGGTTCTAAAATGATTTCATTTCATTATTCGTAAAATTCCTTTCATCTTCATGTCTCTCAGTTATTGAAGTTTCTTTTATAATCTTCCTCGGTTAAATCATTTTTCAACATCTGAGCAATTTTCTAATTATTGTATTCAGTTGTATTTTGTAAATAAGAAGCAGTTGGCCCCTGTTCTGTCTGTTATGCAGACAAGATGAAGGAAGATCTAACTGGTGTCTTTCCTATCTTATCCAGGTAAACAGAAAGCAATCGCAGAAGAAATTTAAATTTTAATAATAATAATAATAATAAATGAGAACATTTATTCAGAAATAAAGAAAGCAAACAAATTGAAAATGGAATTTCAAGTGGGTGAAGAAGTGCACATAAACAATAATACACTTACTACAGCGGCAAATAAACTAAAAAAGAAAACGAAAGCAAATGTAATGGACCAAATGCAGGAAAGATAAACCTCTTCAGAGTCAATACTCAGTCCGTGTCGAACAAGCTGATGTAAAAAAAAGGTACACATCAATGGCTACGCAGTGTATGGTTAAAAGCTGAAAACGAAGGTTTTTATTGCTGCAATGGATCAATGCTTGCTGAGTAGAAATTAATAAGCACTCAGACTGAGAAATTGTGTTAAACCGAAATGCAGATTCTGTGATACATACGCGGAAACAAATGAGCATCTCATAGCAGGTTTCACGATAGTAGCATCCACTGAATATAAAACACTGCACTGGAAAATCTGCAACTTTTACAGGAACGTGCATGAACACCACCCAGGCCCGGTGAAAGATATAGGACCTGTAACAATATTATGAGACTTTACAATACAAAACAGTAAGATCTAATCGCGCAGACATCGTAATGAAAGACCAACAAATTAAATATGCTCTCAATTTGACAAGGCTTTCGCTTCAGATTTTAATGTACCTTTGAAGATCTTTAAAAATCTATCTACATACAAGCATATTGACCCTGAGATCTAAAAATCACGCATATAAGAACATAGATAATTCCAGTTGTTGTTAGAGCCCTCGGTTTAACTGCAAAAAGTTTCGATATACTGATTTAAGGGATCCCTAGAACCTAGTCTATGCTTTACATGAATACAAAAGCTTGTACTCACGAGTATTTTTCACAACTTACGAACGGCTTTATCCATGGAAATTTGTCTCATCTTAGGTTGTCTATTTTTTTATTATTAATTTTTACGAAAATGTTTAGTGGAAAATGCCATGACGCCATTTCTGACCGTAGATCTCTGGATGGAAATGAGAATAAAAAAATCAAAGGAAATAATAATAATAATAATAATAATAATAATAATAATAATAATAATAATGATGATGATGATGATGATGATGATAACAATAAACCGATAGCATGCCTCTCCACAACGATTGATCACGTTCGCACAAGTAAGAAGAAAAAGGAGAAAAGGAAAACTTGGAATAGTTTTTTGTTTTTGTTTCAACGCCATACTCTTGCAACTTGCAATATTGGCTTTCCTCTGTCTTTTCTACAAATATATTAATGCCAATTGTTCCGATGGGCTGTTTTCCTTAGTGTCTCCACTACATCAATTTATGTGTGCTGTTACATCGGCAACTGCGTCTCACTATTTTACTGTTGATCTAGTTAGATGCAACCGCCATGTTTACTCTAATAGTTATTTTTCTAGCACTTCTCGCTATGCAACTCCCTTCCGACTTATTGCCACCTGGCGCCTACAATCTTCAAAAATGTAAATGCAATGTCAATCCCTAACTTCTTTCTTTCTGAAACCTGTTCTTTTATTGTCGTTCTTTTCAGTTCTCTTCGCAAATGTCTACTCATTCTCTTTCATTCTCTTTGCCCACCTGAATCCGATGGCGTTTTCACCTTGCTTTGCATGAAATGATTTAAAATATATATGTCAATTTCCAAGACCTTATACTTTGAAATTTTATTAAATTCATTTGCTGAGACGTGTTTTTTATTTTTTATTTTTTTTACCTACGCAACATGACCTCTAATTGTATAGGATAACAGTGGGTGTGGTTTTTTATTGAACCGTCGGTATATGAGGGGAAGTATCAGAACAATGTAAAATTGTCATTTATTTTTAATCAATTCAACCCAAGAAAGGCGATAATGCCTCTAAGACGCAAGGTACTACTCGAAGTGAAAGAAAATGACAAGATTTTAAATGAACCGGAAACCAAATCCTAAGCCTGAAACAAGCGATAAACTTCTACTCACGTTCAATTGAAAGCGAAACGAAGATAAGCGGGCCTATTTCCTACTACTAATGGTAATGCTTTGTGTTCATGCCATTACTCTGAATAGGCAATTTGATAATATTGTTTTAGCTCAGAGCTCGCAGTTAGTAGGTAATCAGGTGTTTTGTTTTTCTTAGCGTTTGTATAAAGGTTTATCCTTTTATCAATTCCATTCATTATAGAACCGCTTTCTCGGATGAAAATGGCGATACAGATTTGATTCCTGTCTTTCTTTACTAAGACTTCTCAATATAAGCTGGTAGTTATTCATTTCACTGTTTAAGAAAATAAAATAAAAAGCAACTCAAATACATGTACTGAATAGAAATAACGTTTAAAGTAACAAAAAATAAAGTCGGATAAAAATTCCATTCTAAATTTACTTTGGTTTACGTTTCGAAACTGAAGCTATCATACATATATTTCTAGAAGTCCCAACGGAAAATGCGCATTCCTTAAACAAGTAAATCAACCATTACGCTACAAGAGTAGCATATTATTATTGGCATTTAAGTTAATCCCAGATCTCAGTTGGATCTCATACATACGAACCCCTCGCGTAAATACTGTCGCTTCGTTTATCTTTCCAGAATGTAGCTGAGTTCTGCTATGAGTTTTAAATACAAGAGCCAGATCAAACCAAAAATGGATTATTGCTGCCATATATGGGTTGAAACTGCCTAGTCATCAGCTTTAAGCCTTGACAGATTCCGGTGATGAACCAATTGCAATAATATAAGGCTTTTCCCAACAGGTGAAAAGGCCCAATTTTATCGTAAGTCTATCGATATTTCCGTGATAAATGTTTAAAGAAGGTAATTCCTTAGTTTTACCAGTTAAGGTCTTTACGGTTGAGACACGCCATGTCACATGCATAGAGTCGAATCATGTTCAATTCTTTTGTATGTCTTCTTGAAGACATATGTGACACCCGTCCTTTGTCACGACGCCAATATGTGACGGGCTAACCCTGGGACATCTGTTGAAGTCTTGTTGGGTTCTAGTACCAACTTGTCGTACTCGGCTGGCTTCCAACGCCTGGTCACCGAAGCAACTGCTTTGATCTCGATTCAACCTACCCACGTTGTGATTTGATCTTAGGTTGACGATATCAATCAAACGTCGTGCCGTAGTGCCAGCCGAATTCGGGTCGAGGTGATACTGCACAATAAATGTAGACAAAAAAAAAAACAAAAGCACAAACAATAACTTCAAGGCGAGCGACTGGTTATGAATAGCGGTTAATTTTATATCGGTATGTTGAGTTACAGGAGTGCGTCCCTCTCTTTCTCTCCCAACCCGAAGAAAAAAAAATGTGTGGATTGTAACACTTGCGTTCTTAGCTAGCTCTGGATATCTGGGTTGTTTTTCAATAAAGTCGGCTCTGGTAGAAAATATAAGTCAGACTTCTATAATTTGTTCTTGGTTAGAAGTCTAAGTCGAAAACTTGCTTTGGTGGGAAATCTAAAGTCGGACTTCAACAAATTTGTTCTTGGTTAGAAGTCTAAGTCGGAAGGCATGGAATCGTGCGGTCATCTGTGCGAGGCGTTATCTTCCGAGTCCCCTGTGTCTTGGGCTCGACTGGATCTCTCTGCGAACTGCACTGCTCTTGGACTGCACTGCCAAAAACTAACTTAACTGTCTAAAACACCCGAAGACGTTTGCTTATATGGACGCCGATCAAAACCCGGCGTGGGGTCGGACGTGGTGTGGCCACCACGTTGATTTCAAATCCCCAATAAAGATTTTCCTTGTTTTCGGTCAGAAATATTTATCATTTTCCATTTTTGGAAATCTTCTTCCACTCCCACCCTCTTCTGCTCTCATATGGGTATCTCACCATACTTTAGAGGGCGTCAACGGTTTTCCCAATTCCTCGTAGCAACATCTCATACCTATCCTCTCAATGGGCGGTGGCAGGCCTCCTCCCTGCGTCACATGATCACCTCCGCCTGGCTGTTCGGCCAATAGGCGTCAAAATAGTGTGAATGTGATAATCTCAATTTTTATCCAACGTCACGGCATATGGAATTCTTCAATTGGAATTTTGGCGAAATTGAGTTAATTAAAAAAAATTCCAATAACATGGCTTTTGTTATCACAAATGAATTTCAACAGAACACAAATGTCTTGTCCAACCGACATCTCCTTAACTCAGGATTGGGCTTTGTGTGCGGTCGGCAGATGACCTATTAAATCCTTTCCCGATAATATAAGTTTTAGCTATCATGACACAGTTAATGTTTTATCTGCCCAAAAACTCTGGAATTCATCAACTAATTTTTTACGACAATGACCATCAGAATTTTCGCCGTCCCGTTATCAAAATAACATCGTTTTGTGGGTGGCTTTTTTTTCTTTATCATCTAAGTTGTTAAGTCTTGTCCCTCTCTTTCTTTCTTTTCTTTCTCTTTTTCCTTCCTTTCTTTGGGGAAAATAACAAAACAAAAAGAATCAGTATGTCTTTCGTTCTATCTATCGGTTTAAGTAATCCCCGTAATTAACTTCTGTGATTAATTAATTGGTTAATTAACCTGCCGTTTCTAAATAGTGTTACACATACAAAAAGTTTCAATCTTCTTCCCGAAAACGGCAACTTTGTCGGAGGGTGCTTCATCGATCAGTACGATATTAACCTCTTCAAGTTTAGGTACAACCGTTATCTATCCTACATATCCTCACAATCTGTACTTAATCTCTCCAGTTACGCAGATAAAACGATCTTATTCATTAACCCGCTAATCCGTGTGATCCTTCGACCACATTTTGGATGACAATTTAGTAAAAAATATTTTCATTTTAAAATAGGGATCATGAATTATGAATGTTCTCTATCATGTTGTAAGACATCAGATGGAGACATTTTTGCGAAATATTTGGAGTTCCACGCATCGCCAGTTATTGAATTAGTAGATTTCATTCGAATTTTCTTGATGTAAAACTTTGATGGTATAGATACCAATACTCTAAGTTGTGAAAAAAAGGGGTGATTTCATGAGGTTAGAACTGCGGGATTGGTGGAAGAGCGGAGTGTGGACAGGTCGCGCGACTTGAGGCATAAGGCGCAGGGGCCCTGTCCACCTCCTCCTTTATAGCTTCCTACTGAAAGTGGGGGAAGTGGTAGAAGCAGTTACAATGTTATAATATAGCTCCACCTACTAACTTTTTCCTTCTTGACATCGGACATCGGTTGTTAATTGTTTGTCAGCGGCTACTTAAATATTGTTACCAGATCCAGGTTGGGGCGTCGCGAAGGCGTCGTTTTGATACGCAACATCGATTCGTATGCACCTCCAACTCAGGGATACTCTTCAGTTCATTATTTTGACAAAGTATAACTGTGATAATAGGGGCTGAATACCCTGCATTCTAGCTGTTACAATACGGAGAATGGTGTATTTTGGGGCTTGTCACTTATTTAAGCATTATATTATCATCGGCAAAGGAAACGCGTTAATGAGGAGGCATTCGCATGTAATTTTATCATTAAAATTAATATCTGGTTTGGAGATATAAAGGTCGCGGACTCTTTGGAAGTTCAAATCACTTAAAATATATCTTACATTCTTTGACTAGTGTTGATACAATTTCCTGTGGATTAAAATCCATTTTTTCAACATAGGCATATAACAGGATATTTAAACTTGACTGTGCTTGAATTCTTTGTACGCAAGCAATCCAAAAATAATATAATAATAATGTAATAATAATAATAATAATAATGATAATATTAATTATTATTGTTATTATTATTATTATACTTATTATTATTAATTGTTTTGTTTTATTAATGTAAATATGAACAACAAAGTATAGTGAATTACCAGAATTACAATGGTAGTTATTTTTGGACAGTGGTAGTATTACCAATGTTATTAACATGCCTTGCTGTTGTGGAAGTTACAATCAAGATCAAATCTCGTTTCTTTCGGAAAAAGTAACAAAAGAAAAGAAAAGAAAAATATCGAAAAATAACAGCAACTTTTGCTTGATTACAATCGCTGAAATTAGAATCCGCCTCTTTTGTTCTAACCGAGTTAATCTGATGCCTTACTAGGAACTACACAGTACATTATCACTGAGAATCGATTTTCTTCGCTGCATTTCAGGAAGAAAAATAGAATAACTAAGTCATGTGTTAAACAAGCTAAACATTTTCACATGGAGTTCCACATTCGATCATAATAATTTCTATTCGGTTCTCCCACTTAGAGTTTCTTTCGCTTTCTCTCTATCTTCCTCCTTTCTCACTACTTAGACGCACGCACAGACACACATACACACACACATAAACATACACACACACACATGCACGAACACGCATACACATACATACATAAACATGCACACACATACATACATGCATGCTTAAACATACACACACGCGCGCACACACACACACACACACACACACACACACACACACACATATATATATATATATATATATATATATATATATATAGATAGATAGATAGATAGATAGATAATGCGTACACGATGTATAATAACAGAGGCACAAGTTATACTAATAAAAATATGCATTTTGTTCCTCATAGGAAGCACACTAGTGAGGAAAAAAGGAATGAATATCTATTATTAGTAAATACACACATACACACACACACACACACACACACACACACACACACACACACACACACACACACACACACATATATATATATATATATATATATATATATATATATATATATATTCATGTGGGGGGGTGTCTGTGTAAATAATCTCAAATGTATAGGAGAGAAAAAAGTATGAAAAGAGACAAGAGGAAACATTATAATTTGCCGACGCGTTACGTCTTCCGAGAGACATTATCAAGGAGTTTTTTTCCTTTTGCCTCTTTATATTCACACACAGACACGCACACGCGCACACACACACACACATGTAATATATATATATATATATATGTATGCACATATATGTATATATATGTATATATATATATATATATATATATATATATATATATATATATATATATATATATATATATATATATATATATATATATATATATATATATAGGAGAGAAAACAAATGACAACACCGACTGACGAGACACTGCTTCATGCGTTCAGTGCTAGTTTTCACTGCTATATTTGCACAATCTCTATCCCCGATATTGAGCAATTTGCCATAAATATAGCATTCCTCCCAACTATGAATCTAAGAAGTTAATGCTGGTATGTTTCAGTGCGAATCACTTTCGAAACCTGTTCAACGGACTTAATACAAAGTTTTTCTCCTCTGTTTTCTATCTTTCATTTGGAAAATATTCTGCTGCTTCTTTTATATATATATATATATATATATATATATATATATATATATATATATATATATATATATATATATTAAATCAATACAATCGATTAGTAATGCATGGAAATATAACTACACTATCACAGATCCTTCCAAATGAAAGGAAATAACTTGATACAAAGGAAGAAAAATAAACTCTGCAAAAATAAAATAAAATATAAAACAGCAAACGCCAAAAATAAAAGATAAACCAGAAAAAAGTGACGCTATCTCTTCAATAAACCAAAGGATTCAATACATATCACGTAGTCAAAGACAGAGCAATAACCAAGAATCAAGGAAAAAAGTGACCAGGTCAACATCACCTTTCTGATATTCTTGCACCTCAATCATCAGAGAAAATGAGCCTCTCAACTAACAGACACATACAGGAAGCACTCACTCGCGTCTGTATATCACACTGAAACGCCAAACGGATAGTCAAATGGCCCTTTGATAAATATCGTATATCTATGAAACGATCTGAAACATAATTTGAAGACATTTCCAGTATAGTTATGTGCAAAGTTTAAATATATATATATATATATATATATATATATATATATATATATATATATATATATATATATATATATATTCTGATTAGTTATGATTAAACGTAGATGAATTATAGATCATATTCCAACAGAATGATATGATAAAGAACAAAGAGGTAACGGTTATCAATTTAACATGTTTCACTTTTATTAAAGCTTCTGATAGTTTCATATGAACCATTAATAAATATGAAAAATGTTAGATTGATACACGTTCTGTATTTGTTATCTTATATATTTATACAATATACAATATATATATTTGTAACGTAAAAAATGGACAAATCTTGTAACAGCAAAATTTTACATTTGTTAAATAAAGTTTTGAATTGTTGTATCTTAGAAATGTTCAAAGATATTTTACTGGATTTCTCCGAGTTTTTTTTTTAACATTATTGTACTCTAGTTTGAACAATAAGAATGTCTTTAGCTCTAAGTTGAAATGATGATCCCACTTGCTGGTGGTTTTCCTCTCTATTGTTTCTTCTTTTTAAAACATATTCACTCTACTATGAATAGACTTTGAACATGGAAGCCTGAAATGTTGCTACCGTTACTGAACGCCTGAATAATATTTTTCGTCTCACCATTACTCAGTTGGGAAAACAGAGTGATGTTGACACAAAACGATATTAACCTGTTCGATTTCAAGCTGAATAACTCAAAGTGTTCCTCACTGATTCTTTCAACAGATGATTTCAAGATGGCTAACCGTCTTAACTGAAAATCCTGAGAAAATAAATAAATTACATCCGGTATATATATACATACATACGTACATACATATATATATATATATATATATATATATATATATATATATATGCATTATTTATATATGACACACACACGCACACACGCTCACACGCACACACACATATATATATAGAGAGAGGAGAGATATATAGTTTTTTAAATTTATTCTAATTATAGGGAGAGGTACAAGTGCATTTATAGATATAGTCTATTATTATTGCATTAAACGTTATTTTTAATGGATACCCGTATTTGAATAAACGCTCGATTTATTTGAAACAATATTTTGATTCTTCTACCAGAATAGACCTATCTATACTATATATATATGTATATATATATATATATATATATATATATATATATATATATGTTTATATATATATATCAACACAATTATTTATATATACACACACACACACACATATATATATAGATTTATATAACTTGGGTCCCTACAGTGTTATACATCATATGAGAGTTGGTAAAAAAGTTCATGAAAAATAATGTTCCGAAAAAATATCCGATAATGCTTTTCGCCCAATATCGGCTGCATCAGTCCGAACACGAAAAAGTGAACTGCATGTTAATGTGTTAGTGGGTTTATTTAAAATAGTGAGATAATATATTTTCCCAAGCTGACTTTGCTCTCAATTAGAAAAAAAAAGAAAGAAAATCAGTGACTTATTTAAAATTCTTATACGTTTTTATGTTCTTTTTCAAGTGTCCATCAGAAAGGATATAAATATTAATGAAGTTTATGTTAATTTTTTATCGATGCGTTTTCCATATCGACAATGTGTTTAGAAGGTGAGTAAATTATTCCGACAAGGTGATACATTAAATGACAATTGTTAAAACGTTTATGAATGTATAATTTTATATATATAATATATAAGTGCATAGGGATATCTTCGAATAAAAAATAAACTTTTGTGCACATTGTTATGGAAACGAACGAAAACATAGTTTTTTCTTTTATATTTTATAATTTTCCTGAAGTTATTACGTGAATTTCAAATTTCTTGTTCATGTTGAAATCCGAGTAATCATTTTCGTTCACATTGCCAGTTTTCAGTCAAAATTCGCACTGTGTAGATATGTCGTTTATTACAGAATCAGCAACCGAAAAATATACATAATCAATCCATCACTTATAAAGATAAGTTGTCTTCGGGATTTGCGCAAAACTATTATATTTAAAGGCCATCATCCAGAGAAGTTTTTCTTATGGATTTTATTACGACGTACACACATATTTAGATGCAGTATCTTTTTAAACAACAACACACTGTAACAATTATTATCAGAACCACCTCTTGTCATGAGCGGTTGGTTTTATTAGGTTGTTTTAGTGAAAGAGCCAAATCTTCGTCTAATTTCAATGCCGAGTCCGAAGGGAAATTTATTTATTTGGGGCAAGTGATCGATACTGGCTATAATCGAACGAACTAACAATATAATAAATCGATATTCATCAAGTATTTACACGGATCAAATATTCAAGTAATTTATATCGTCAGCTGGGAACAAAAGACTTGCGTGTGTTTTGAGTGAATAATTCGAAATAGCACGACGATAAGATAATGAAAAAGATATCTTTTCTCACCGGGTTTATTTAATGTCTCCGACCAGCCCACTCAAAGAGAACTAGAAGACCTGCCAAATTTTATTATCGACGGACATAATCTTAACAACAATCACAACGCAGATGACATTCATTTTTTTGGTTCTTCAGAATTAGACAGAAAAATGAAAGAAATACTAGGCTAGGAAAACACATAAAGAAAAATATATGGCTATCCTTGTAGATTATCAAAATCTTTGATAAAGTATGTCAAAAAGAACTGTTGGAGTTGCTAGGTAAACTTGATTCATTTAGGAAAGATATTAGAATAATCCAGAACATATACTGGAAGAAAACTACCTGCATGTGTAGAGAAAATTACTTTTGTAAATATACAAATATATAAAGGAGTGTAAGGCGTTTTCTCACTGGACTAAATCAGCCCATATATTCAATCGATTCTAAGAGAATGAGAAGTCCTACCAGGATTCATTATTAGCGGCCACAACAAGATAAGATATTCAGATGACACAGTGTTGGTAGGTTCCAAAGAAAGGCAACTACATGAATTCCTACAGATGGTAGTGAAAGCAAGCGAGAAGAAAGAACTAAAAATCAATCGCAACAAGACAGGGTATATGGATTTCAGCAAAAACGATTCGGACCAACCTGAAAATTATAAATTGGAAATAACAAAATATATCCAGTATAAACATTTAAATATCTGAGAATTGCCTAAACAGAGGACGGAAAGCGTGAAACGGAAACCTGAAGGCATATTGGGCTAACAAATGTGGCCGTTCAAAAGCTTAAGAAAGTATTAAGAAACAGGAAAATTTCGTTAAAAACAAAGACAAGTGTATTATGTAATATCCGTCCTCCTATACGAAAGTGAATGCTGGACAATCCATTTTTAAGAATAAAGTGACTTGAGGCAACAGAAGATTGGTGAAAAACAGATGATGAAAACAGAGAATACCATGGAGCAAGCATGTGAGCAACGAAGAAGTTTGAGAGAAAAAAGAAACAGAAATATACTAACACTTAACATCAGAAAGAGACAGTTGAAATTTCTAGGGCACATAATGAGGAAAGAGGCTTTGCACAATTTGATACAAGACGTATTGAATCCAAAAGAGACAATGAAACCACGCATAACCGAGAGAGCTTATGTAAATAGATGGCAGAATAGGGTTTAGGTGATCTAGCAAAATGACAAAATGTATTAAGAGCTACAAAGGCAGGAAATTGTAGAGAGCAACGAAGCCTGAATTTTCAAGGCACATAAAAATGAAGAACGTAATGAAAGAAAACGGACGTGTGACACCGATATTTGAATGCATACAGGGACAACGACAAATGACTTTCAGAAGATGATCGAAGAACAAGGTGCGGCCGAAATTCTTCACAACAATACCTCCCAGAAAATGGTAAGACATTATATAGACGATGAAACCATTGGCGTTTATGTTTTACCATTAGGTGGGAGGTATTTCTGAGAGCAATATATTGGGCTATTTCTGTCGCACACTATTTTATGGGAAAATATGTTTAGAAACGAAGGAAAAGGTCATTGGAAACCACGGAGAATAGCAAATCTTCTATGTAATATCTAATGTCCTATAGTAAAGTGAATGTCGAAAAACTCAAGAATCTGATTGAAATATTTGTTTTCTGTCGAAATTACTTGGACAAAGCACGTGAGTTACGATGCAAGAAAAATCCTCAAAACTGAAATTTCTTTTACTTCCAACGAACCCACTGATTTTGAAATCACTGCAACCGTTGAAGTTAAAGGAACGTGCCGAAATCAGTTGATTGCACGGCTGACGATTTAGAAAGAATGTATGCAATGAGTACAAACAGGATTGTTCATATTAAAACTTCTCAAGCGTTATTAGATAAATTCTAAAATCACTTCAAAAACTTCTTTTTACTAAAACCTTTATTGTGTTTTTCACTGCAACAAAACCAGAAAATTTTCTTTTACTGTCAGAACTGCTCACCTCCTGAAATGTCATGGCTTTTAAAAGATATCTACATTTTCAAAATTCAAGCGTTTTATGGAGATGCGTCATAGCTTCTCTCAGAATCGAATACTCATCATTTAACCAAAACATTTTCTCGAAGTGCTAACAGGTAATCACCGACTAGAATTGCTACAGCAAATAGTGAAGGAAAACGCGAAGAAACGACTAAATGCCATTTGCAAGAGAACAGAATATATGGTTGTCAGAAAAAGAAACAGACCAACTTGTAAATTTTAAAATTTGGAGATAATTGCTACACCGAAGTCATAAGAAGCATCGGAATAGCAAAAGATGCCTTGTAAAAGCTAACCAAATTATTAAAAAAATGGAAAATATCGTTAGACACAAAGAAAACAGTACTAAACTGTTGTGAAATATCGTTCCTCCTACACGGCAGTAATTCCTGTCCACTCTACTTACAGAGGAAGAAGAAACGCGAGGCAACAGCATAACTAACCGACAATTAACGTATTGGCAATGTGTAAATGAAACAAAAAAGTTCACTATCTAATTTAGGCAAATTCAAGTTACATAAAAATCTTTCATTGAAAAGAAACATTGAAATATCTGAACTTGTAAGACGTGTTTTGTTTAATAACGAAACTAAATAAGAGAGATGGGTCTCAAAAGCAGTGTCAGTTTAGATACAATGTGTATACTAATAGCAAAACATATTTTGTTAAACTATTTTTCTTAGCTTTGAATTGTTCAAGTAATCATTTTATATCATGTAAAATTTTCTTTCATGAATGTTGATATTCTCAAAACAAAATCGTTATTACCGAACGGAACTTGATAATAATTCAAAATATCCTCAGGAATTGGTAAATAATATGTCATATTGCAATACAGAGTGTCCGGAAAGTTACTTTGAACTAGTCTATTCATATTTTAATATTTCAGATTTCACTCCAATACGTTTTTAACAACGGGTGGTAAATACACAGATTTAGTAAGACAGCGGTTAGCTGGTAAATTTTCATGTACACCAGTTCTGGATCGCGATGTATTTCGTAATTGTTAAGGGGTATCCCCTTTCACACAAATGGACTCAACCGAGGTATACATATACTACCACCAGTAAATACCTGGTAGGGCGTTAAGACAGTCGAGGAGTAGCATCAGAAGTGGGTAACACAAGAGTCACCGTCACAGCACCTAGACTCAGTAAGGAGTCATACCGCGATACTTCAATACCAATAGTGTATATATATTATTGCTACTAACCCGCATTCCTGGATCTACTAACCCGTATTACCATTTTGTATTATTACGTTAATACATTTATTTTCCTTATCTATTCCTGGTGTTTGTTATTTATTGATATCGGATTTCATCTCGGAATCCACAACAGTAAACTTTTTGATAAATTTCTAGAAAAGGGATCAATGGACGATGCCAAACGTTGTGGAAGGCTGGCAATGCTATCAGAGAAGAAACTATTGGATATTTCTGACAGTATGCAGCAGATTCCTAGAAAAGCATTACTAAGGTTAGCGCAGCGGCACAATTCTGGTCTTGAAAGCGATCAAATCGCTGTCAATCAACAATTAAGACTTCCTATATAAAATAATGGCGGTACAAGAAATGGAAACAACTGACCATGAAGCGTAACTGCTCTATTGCAGGTGCTTTAATCCATTTATCGAAGAGAATACTGCTAATGTCTTGGATGTGACATATTTTTTACAGAGGAAGCATGGTTCCATCTCATTCGCAAAACACAAGATTGTGGTCCTATAATAATACTCAAAGTTTGCATGAAACAGTCGGACATTATCTCAATGTTGGTGTATGGGTTGCGATTCCAAGACATAGAATTCTTGGCCCTATTGTCTTTATGAACGCAATAAACAGCGAGCGCTATTGTTCGGAAATTCTTCCCACTTTCATCGGCCAGATGACAAGGAAATCAATTTCTCTTGGTTTCAATGGGACGAGACGGTACTGCTACACACATAAGATATCTATCCAGTTTTTAGAAAACATTTCAGCAGACCGAAATATTTCCAAAGACGTGTGCCCACACGCTCGCCTGATTAATATCCACCTCACTTCTATCTGTGGGGAGCAGCAAAATCTCAAGTATATCAAGATCGTCCGCGCACACTAGATGTGTCGAAAGCAGCAACAACAGGATTCATTCAGTCTACTTCAGGCTGGCAACTGATAGCCGTGTGCAGAAACAAAAGAAGAAGCACCCAAGCGTTTATTGATGTTAACAGACGTCACTTTCAATATTGTTTATAATTTCCATTCATATTCTCGTCATCTGTTCTATATTGAAACATGTCTGTTAATAAAAACGTAAGTACATAGTATCTTTCTTAACATCCTGTCTATGACCTAATGTATCATATTGATAGTAGCGTCTAAGAAATCCTAACTATATAGGCCATATAAATAAATATTTCGTTAACAGAGCATTTACTGTTGCTGTATAAATTACTACACTATTATCATTATGGGGTTATCTGAGTTAATTCTCATTATACAACCACCATAGTTGTTATCACCAAATTCTCTTTTGAACATTAAGCTTACTAGAATCAGTTTGTAGTGTTTCCCAACAAAGAATTTACAGAGATAATGCAGCAGTCTCGGATAAACTTATTTGCCATCAAAGACAAATTATCTGCGTTGGATGAGATTGTGGAGTTAGCAGAATATAGCTGATTATTATTGTTCAGAAATGTTTATGTAGAAAATTGAAAATAATTATTTGTAATCCATTTTTACTAAATAAAGATTACGAATGAACTTTTTTTGCCACCCTCTTTGTAAATTCGCGGCACGATCTTCTATGAAACATGACTTTTATATGCATAATGTTATTTCTATCGATTTATGAAAAAAAATACGAGCGACTCATTTCTATCGTTGTATAAAACAGCACCGGTTATGAATTCTGGTTATAGAGAAAAGCAGCAATAGAAGGGGAAATTGTTAACGTGCTTTCGATGAAGAGGTTTTTATTCATCTTTCTGGTATTTACTTAATTTTTTTCTGTTTTCAGAGAGCAATGAGGAAACGTTTTATTTAAGTCTTCGTCAATATGGCAAAGTTCATTCTATTTGATATGGTAACCCCTTACTGATTAGGCGCTGTCACGGAAATACAGTCTTCCAAATCTAGAAAGGGTCAGAGTTCAAATCTCCCCGGCAGCTTATTCTTTGTTTCCGATACATGATGCTTACGTAACCTCCGTAGAAAAACGATCTGCGTGTAGCCGTGGGATGCAATAGAAAGAAGGTGCATGAAAAACAAACGAAATTTAATACTGGTTATGCTTGACGTAAAAGAAATAATCTCGTTTATTTGATTAGGAAACTCCTTTCTCGGAATGTAATTAAGAT
The DNA here is from genome assembly GCA_964036315.1 of Acanthosepion esculentum. Lineage (NCBI taxonomy): Eukaryota > Metazoa > Mollusca > Cephalopoda > Sepiida > Sepiidae > Acanthosepion > Acanthosepion esculentum. The sequence continues at coordinate 72,302,924 of OZ038475.1, forward strand.
TTACGTTCATAAATATGTCCTAGCTTTTAATCGTCTTGTTTTATTTTTGTTCATTTGTGTGTCTCAATGCATTCGTATATCAACTCACTCACCTATAAATGTGTTTCATATTACCTGTATATATATATATATATATATATATATATATATATATATATATATATATATATATATATATATATATATATATATATATATAACTTCTGTAGGAGTTGTTGGAGTATCTTTTCTGTGTCAGCTGTCAAAACACTGTCATCTACATATCTTCCCAAATATGTCAAGATTACCTAAAGGTTTCAACATTTAAGTAATCATCTCTTTAGTTTGATAAAGTCCTAACTGGCGAATCTTATCACACAATAATAAGCATTTTGTCATAGATTTTCCTATTAATATATATATATATTAATTGTTGAGTCTTGACTCAATGTTGAATCTCGCCTATTGCATGGAATAATAATGCAACACAAAATGTACTTAGAACAAGAATGTATTATAACAAGAAAGTGTACACAATAAGTACATATAGTATTTCTGTATATTTCTGGGAAGACGTTCCTGGAGAATGTGTTGACTAGTCGCAGTCGATCAGAGTCTCTAGTTGGATCTCGTGATTCCACTTTCCTCGTCTTCCGGTACCAACCATTATTTATATAGTTGGTAGTCACCTATGCAGATTAGGTGGATCCTACACAACATTAATATATATATATATATATATATATATATATATATATATATATATATATATATATATATATATATATATATATATTAATATATATATAAACAAATATGAGTTGAAAAATTTAGTAATGTTTCAATGTACAGTATAAAATGTAATCATTGGAGGGAACGTTATTTTGTCAGTTTTCCAAAATGCGGTATACTTG
>OZ038475.1:72308816-72333816 GCA_964036315.1 Acanthosepion esculentum
TTCATGGGAAGCTAGTCAGTGAGAGACTGGACCTTACTCTACGAAAACAATATCTTAGAAGAAATCGCGAAGCGACTGGAAAGTTAAGATATTGTACTTGAGAATAAAAACACTTTGTAAAACTCAGAACTTGAATAGACGCAAGGTTTTGGTGAATGAAACACAAAAAACATCTGAACTTGGACATATTATACCTGAATTAATCAGACTATATAAATATCAGATTGAACTTCGTATATGATCAAACAAACTGTCAGAGAGATTTGATTAGCTGTCCTTCCACATGCTGCGTAATCTATTTTTCAATGTCATGTTATCCATTCTTTTGCTCCGTGAAACTATACATTTCTCATCAGCGTTTTTTAAAATATCCCGATATCCCCTGATTCCTCAAATACCTCGATACAAATATGAAATGGGTTTATGATGCCAAACTCAATGCATCTGAACAATGTTGTAAGAAGATAGGTATTCTTACGAAAATTTGAAGAAATAAGTGCTACGAATTTATATTAATGAAAACGTTATCGAACATTTTTGGAAGCTTTTGTAAACATATTAAGAAAAGAGGCAATTAGCATATGATTTACTAAAATGAATTATCGCTTGCGAACTAACAGGTTTTAGCAAGTATCGCCCTGCGAGATCATTTTCTTTGTGATATCTTCAGGTATAAATCATTTACGCTTATATCTTTGTTTTATATATAATTACCAGTGAGCCCTCTCTTGCAATGCTCAAATATTTTAGACAAGAAATATGAATATTTTTTGCGACAGATTTATCGTCTGTTTCTATGTGCTTGCATTAGGGAAACTGCAGAAAGAAAAAAATACAGATTCAGGCATTTGTCAAATTTTTAACATTATGTTCTCATACATTTGTGCGTTTGCTGTGCAAATGTTTATTTACCAGCCTGCCATCCCTGTGGTAAGATGCTACACAAGGTCGTTTTAATACAGGGCTGTTGGCGACCAATCCAAAAATATTCCAGTCCCTGCGACTTCTGTCACGTTGGCGTCGACGTTACAACGCGCCACCTATTTTCGTGAAATGAGGGCAGTGCTACGACTGGGTAGGAATGCCCGGCAATAAGCACCTTCTTTGTAAAATAAAGAGAAAAAATACTTCCCGTTGATCTAAGCCATATTTTTGTCATATTTTTGGTGGGGCTGAAAATATAAGCTGGGATAAGAAACTATTTAAAAAAAATAAAACAGTCTGTTGTATATTCATTTGATAAGATTTTAAAAATTTATTAGCGTGGATAAATTATTTGCATCTCTTCATCGTAGTGGTTGTCTTTGTCTGCATGTAGTGGTTGTCTTTCCTCATGTTTCCACTGCTGTTCCTCTTGCGAAAGTAGATTTAATGGAATTTTTTCTTGAACAGTTTTGGTTTTAACAGAGTGAAACATTTGTGTTAAATTCGGAATAATTTAATAAGGTTAAAAAAATTAGTACAGTAAAAATTTGGTGTTGAACATAAAATCTCTCATTGTAAAATTTAATTTTCTTTCTCTAATTTTCTTTTACTTGGATTTTGAATATGCAAATTATTGTAAAAATTCCTTTTTAACAAATCTTAGGAGAAATGTTATAAAACTGAATTATGTACTTTCATGTAACATTTTTACATATATTTTTCTATTTTCCTATTGTACATTACTTGATATTCAATATATATTCACTACACTGCAATTTTTCTCTTTCGTTCGTTTATCGTTGTAATATTTACTTTGTATATTTTTTGCGGTTTTCTTTCTTACAAGATTTATAACCTACTTTTCTAATCGGCTGTATGAAAATGCAACTCTTATATATTATTACGTGAGAAATTTTTCGATCACATGTGTTTATTGCTTCCTTAGATTTAAACGTTATTTTAGTAGCAGGTCGGAAAAGTTTGGTGTTTTTTTAAGTGAATTTAATAACGATATTTATATATTGGGAATAAATGTATTCAGTCAAATAGTTTCCAATGTCTTCCATTACATTTCACCATCTTAAATGTAACATCATGATTCTATGTGAACAGAAATTGGAATCGTTTTGTTTTTGTTTTCTTATACATGTTTTCAGAGAATTATATTTTTTTCGGTTAGGAGAATTATGTGGGGATTGAAATAAGAGGTAATCCGAGGGTGAAAGTTTAGGAAAATACAAGCTGTACTTATTTTAGCTGGATCTGAAAAGCTAAGTGGGGTCTGATGTTGTTCCATTGAAATACGACACCCTTACAATTGTGCAATTCCGGAGGCTTTTCATCGATCGCTGCATTTAATCGGTCGAGCTAGGAAAAGTACTTTTCCGAATTCTGTCGAAAAAGCTCGCAATAAACAATGCACTTCCAGGCCGGCAAAATACAAAATATCACCTTTATCGGATCCAGGCAGGTTTTTGGAGCGGGTTACAAGAGCTTATTTTGTTTTCCCCACGAATCATTTCGCTGCACGCAGTTTAATGATCAGGAATGACAGCTACAACCATCCTCTCCACAGATATATAGACAGACTGTACATACGCATGATGGGGGGTTCTTCTTAACCAGTGACATAGACTGCTTCTCGATCTCATCCGCCATATTCATATTCTTTCTTGTCTTGACGTCAGAATGCTACAATCTCATGTCTGTATCCCTTTCGTTTGTTAAAGCCATTCTTACTCTGTGAACGTTTTACTTATTACTTTTGCTTTTATCTTGAATATACATATACGTACACACACACACACACACACACACACACACACACACACACACACACATATATATATATATATATATATATATATATATATATATATATATATATATATATATTATCATTATTATTTTTATTTTTATCATAAGAGATTAGGACAAAAACATGTTGAAATCGCTACACAATAGCTTTCATATTTCGAACTTGATATTATTATGAACTGCAGAAGATCTGTTCTAATCCACAACATTGGATAGCGGATTATGAACAATTCTGTTTATCAATTTGTTATTTCCATGTAATTGTTAGAGTCTTCCGGTCTTATTTATCTTATATAACCTTAGTGCCTACGATGATGTTAACATTGATAATATAGGGTTATATAGAGATGAATGCATAATGTTAGTGAAAATTTCCACAACAATTAAAGCTGACAACATCAGGAAATTAATAAATAGAGAGTTTAAAATCTTAACATTAAAGTTAGGGTCAACACTATTTTTAAAAGGTAGATTTCCTTGATGTTACATTAGACCTAGTTAATACTGTTTTCCAACCCTACATGAAAACTAATGCACATCCACTATGTATTATAACCACCCACCATCAGTAATCAAACACATACCCTCTTCTGTAGAATATAGGATTAGCAATATCTCTCACAACGAAGATGTATTTTACAAGAATAATAAAATTTACAACACTCTCTTACAAAAAAGTGACTATAAGTGCACCGACAATAAATATATGAAACATAACAGCGATCGTCCGAATATGAATACAAACAAGGAAACCATTTGGTACCCCCCATTTAAGCAAGTGATTAGTAGTAAGCTAGGGCAGAATTACCTTCATTTAAATGGTAAACACTTCTCCAGAAATAATCCACTCAGTGAATGTTTTAAGAGAAATAAACTAAAACTAAGCTATAGTTGTACTGATTATCATGCAAAAATTATTAAAAACCAAAATTTTAGTCTAATATAAAACATGTATAATGACAGTCATTCAAAAGAAAAAAAATCAACGAATAGCCATTGCAAAACCGATGTCAATCTGACTTTCTTGTTTTCCTAAGCACTACTTCTACTATAGAAAATCCACCAGTTCAACATTTTTATATTGGGAGTACGAAGAGTTATTTTAAAACTAGGTGGTATCAACATATATTAGCTTTCAATAATATCGCTTTTAAAAATATAACGTCCTTTTCTAAATAGTTCTGGGACTTTAAAGAAGTAAATAAAACCCTATGGTAAAATGGAAAATACTAAAAAAAAAAAAATAGAACCTGTAAATATTTAAATGAACCTTGCATCTTATACTTACATGAGAAACTAGAAATTATCCAATTTGTTGACAAATAATTTCCATTAAACCAAAGAAGTGAATTAACCGTAAATTGCTAACACCGTTTATCTTTTACCTTACAATATCGTTAAATTAAAAAAAAATAGGTATTACCATTTCCTATGATCACAACTAATAAATAAATAACGTTTCGCTCTCTACTAGTAATTATCTAATTTTTTATTCGAATTTAGTATTTCTATATATTGCTGTCCAGTTAGTATTATTCATAACTTATATAGATGTTCCACATGTTTAATTTTATCTAAAGATGCCGTTAAGAAGCTCGCTCAATCTGATATTTAAAAAAACAATTCTGTTGAAATTAAATTTACGTCCTACCCTTCGCCACAACGTACTTTGAAAAACTGAATATGTTATATCTGTCTACAATCACGATGTATTTGTTGCTTGCAAATGCCAATGATGTCCTATCTAAGTTCCGATTTATCATGTCATGAAAAAATAACTGCCCCACCTCCACCTGTTGAGCTTAATTTTGTATTTAGCGTAGATCTGATATTTGACTGGTTGATCAAGGAAAACCCAGTAGTCTATTTTTAATTTTGATCATGCGTTTCTTAACCCACCCCTTTATCTTTCGGGAAAAAACAGGTAACATTTTGCTTTTGAATTTAAAAAAAAATCATTTAATCATCAGTCACTTACCATCAGCTGAAGAGGCAAAACATAGTGCCGAAACACAAAAGCTACTGTGTAACGATTTCAACATGCTCTTGTTCTAATAACTTATAATAAAAGTAATAATATATTGCTCTACTTTGTATTGAGCACTTTTCAAAAAAATTAAATGACACGCACAGTAGAATCTTACTCAATCTATTCTTTCTCACATTTGTATGTATGTATATATATATATATATATATATATATATATATATATATATATATATATATATATATATATATATAATGAGTCGATATCAAAATATGTGATGGAATTCGACATAATGATAAGATAAACGTTTCCTATTTGTTCATTATCTTATCATACACGATGTCCCCGGAAAAATTGACATCATTTAAAATGTGAAAATCTGAGTAAATATACCTTCTAGGTAAACCAAATTAAATTGGATTCATGCTTACAGTAATAGATGAATCAAAACAACCAACATTAAAACAATATATTCAAAGTGATGTAAATTTTATAAACAATTTCGCAAAGCTTCAGAGATGTTCTATATGCACACCAGGTGTGACACGACACACTTCAAGTCGGTATTCTAGCTTCTGTCAAGAACGCTGTAGCATGTATTACGCAGCGCCTCAGGGACTCTCTTAAGTTACTCTAGGCTTGTATGAAGTGGGAGATACAGACCTGTCCATTCACAAAGCTCCATAGAAACTAATCACAAGGTGTCAAGTCAGGTGAACGTGATGGTTATTTCAACAACACATTGTCATTATCACTGACACACCCGACCCATCTCCCAGGTAGATTCTCATTGAGACAAGCCAGCATAATTACCTGAGTTGTAACATTTTTTTTAACTTGAGATCATTTAAACGAGAATTTGCTATGGTATTAGAAAAGAAAATAATATTTATTTTGGCGGGACACTGTTTATTGTCTGCTTAGTATTATTTTGCACTGTCAATGTTTCTTTTGTTATTGTTTATTGGTAGATTTGTTGGGCAAATCTGCCAGTTACTCGTAACCGTTGCCAATTGCTCTACACTGTTAGAAACAATTATTATTTTTTTGGATCGTTTTTTTTGATACGCCTGGAAATCAAAGCTAAAAATGCGGTCCATCAATTTGTTTATTTGATTAAATAATCGTGATTTACCCTAAAATCGTCATCGGTTCACCTTACCAAATTTTTCCATATCGCTTACAACGAAATCATATGTCATATTTTATAGATCATATGTCATATGATATCATATCATATGTCATATTTTATCGATCATATCATATGCTATATGATATGATATCATGTCATATTTTTATCGATTATATAATATTTCATCGATCATATCATATATCATATGATATTATATAATATATCATATTTTATCGATTATATCATATGTCATATGATATGATATCATATGTCATAATTTATCAATGGATGGTGACCTGGGTTATGTTTAATAATCGTTTCGATTTTGTTCATCAGCAGCGTCGCCCTGGGTATGACGATAAACTACATCTGCATCCTGTGTAAGACGATAAACTACGTCCAACAACAAGGCTTCTGATCAGGAACTTTTGAGGAAGCGTGTGAACATCTCTTAATTTCTGGTTTTTCCACGTCCAACTTGACCTCGGCTTATAGCACCTGTTAGAGTCCCAGCTATGGGCAAATAGTTAACACCCAAACTTGTGTAAAAATAGTTGTTAATACCGGAAATACTTTGTAATTAAAAAATTATGACCAGCAATATTTTTTGAAGGAAAAAATATTATCAGTAATTAATACTTAAAAAGAAATACCAGTAATACAAACAGCTATACATCTTTGAAAAAAATAAGGAAAATTGGAGAATGGAACAAAATTGTGGCGAACAAAATATTACCAAGTGAGTAATTTAAAAAAACAAAACTTTTTTACGAAAATAAGACCACCCAAGAATTTAAATTTATTAAAAGAATTTGGATTGTACACAAAAATATGAGTAATTGAAAAATGGTTCAAATATATATGTATACATACACACCTTTTTTACCAAATTATCGTTATGAATCTATTTAAAAAATGTTGTTGGCTTTAAATGACCCATTGAGGTTAATATGACAAGAAACAAAATCTACCGCAAATTTCTCTTACTTCTGGTTTGAGATTTTCCCTATTTAATCAAGAGAACAACTTACGACCGGCACTCTCGGCTATGGCATAATCTCCATTAGCAGCACATATCGATTTTTTTTTGTTTCTACGGCGTTGTGGAATTTCCGTATTTAAAAGAGAGTCCTGTGACAAAAATTCGTATATCTTTATTTTATTTTCAGTTTTAACGTAAGAACTAGCAACACGTTTAACATCTGCAACCCTCACATGGATCATCTAGAAAGAGACACTGAGTTACCATCTTTCGGAATATGAATACATGTCATATATTCCCTTTACGTGTTAAACGGCATCACCTGTTCAAACGTCAACTATAAAAAATTCTAAATTTTGTTAGATCTCAATAAGAACGTTGAGCCGCAATTGTAGAACATTTATATAGATTTATATATGCGTGTTCTACGTCAAGCATTTGTTAGTATTTTATTTACTACTAGAAGGAATAATCACTATTAGATTCATCGTATATAGAGGTTCTTAAAAGTAGATATTGAAGCCATCTGTTTTAATTTTCTTCTTGAATGATTGTAGGCGTTTTTAATACAAATTTTAAGCCGGAATGTTTTGTTCCGTCCTATATTAACGTAGGCTTAATATTTAATTTAAAATTAATTCACATAAACAAGTTAAAATATAAACATATTTTTTCATCAAATCTTTTAAAAACACAACGATAAATAGCAGAAATGTTCCTATCATTGCAAATCAATATTTATTCCAGCAAAATATTGTTTTTGTTTAGTGAACTTGCACTTCCTTTATAGCCCCGAATATAAAAAGTGTTCCAATAACGTAGACTGATTTTAAATGTGAATTAATTTTAAGCGTCTACTGATTTTCTTTCTTTTTCTTTCAAATTTAACAACTTAAGTCTTTGACAATTTCAACCACAGAAAATTTAGCAATCAAACAACGGGATATATTTATCGAAGCCTATTACAAAAATGGACGTGCAAACATAAATGCAATGAGAATTTCCCAGGTCGCATCATCTCTCGAAATAGCGAAGCCAATTGGCTACCACGATCGTGCGACTTGACGCCTTCAGATTTCTTCCTTTGGGTTCATCTCAAAAGTAAGGTCTATGCAAACAAGCCAACAACAATTCAACAGCTGTTGGATGAGATAATAAGTCATATTGGTGAGATCGAGGAGTAACACTGCAGAGACATCATCAAAGATTTTGACCATCGAGTGCAGGGGTACCGCCAAAGCCTTGGCGGACATTTGGGGGGATATTAATTTTCACACATAATTGCCATGACTTAAATAACATGATCCAAAAGAGTAATAAGTTTACTCCAATAACACTGATTTATTTACTGCTGATTTTAATCCGTCTTTATGAAACACCCTTTATTATTGGTGATAGGCTAAGGAAAATGGTATCGGTTATTTTGCTATTGTGTATTCCTTCACATGCACGTCTCAAATTATATGATACGTTTGTTTGTGGCATATCAACTTATTTGTTTATTTTTATAACGAGATCTAAATATTTTAGATTTTTCAAAGGCTTCCTATTAGTTGTCGTGGGTTGGTCGATTTGTTTTCTACAGCGCACGATCTCATTGCAACTCATTTAAAGCCAGAAAAATCTTTTTAGATTGTAAGAATTTATTTTCTGAAGATAATATTGGTTTTAGTGATAAAAGTCTTACTAATTAGCCTATATGAGATGGAGAAGGGAGATTCATACCTTTTCCAAGGGTATTTTGCCAGTAAGTGAATATGAGAAATTCAAGTAGAATTCGAACTCAGCTCTCTGATTAACAATTTCTAACCATTATCCATTATTCTACACGCACAGCAAAGCTTACATCACGTGGTGTTCCCAAGTGGTCACCCATCTAGACACTGACAAGGCTCTACGTTCCTTAATTTGGATGATCGTACGGGAACTGGTATTTAAGTGATGTTACCGTAAACAGGAATAAATATGGTTTAGTGAATGCTTATAGAACGCTTCTCAATAGCGCAATGGTTTGGGCATATGATAGCTGAACAAAACGGTGTCGATCATAAGAGAGAGCCTCGAGATTGTCGTCTGTTGTGTACCGAGAATGACTGAACATGGAGCAAAAGGAAAGGCTTTTAAAATCATAAATTCTATTTTGAACCACGCAAAGCAGGACAATCCAATTTTCTTGTAAGGATTACATATTTTGTTTTGCGGCTGAGCTCTACGATTTTACTGATTATATCCAAATAGAAATTTACTACAAACACAAGGCTTCCTTCTTTGAAATCGAATGAATAATCCAATGAACATTGTAGTTCGTGAGACGGAAATATATAATATGAAAACAAAATCAAATACATAAAAAATAAACACAATAAACATTATTAATTTTATAAAATTTGATCTTTCTTTATTTCTTTTTTAAATAATACTTAAGTAAAGTTGGATGCTTCCATTTAAATATGAATATGTAAATACATTTACAAAAATAACAGAAAATTATCTTTATTCAAAGTATAAACAAGATAAACAAATTTAAATTATTGAATTATTTTCCTTCCTTGCATATATATATATATATATATATATATATATATATATATATATATATATATATATATATATATATATATATATACAAGTATAGGATTGGTGTATACGGAATAAATACCAATATCCAACAAATACTATTCTTCAAAGAGTGATCAATACAGAGTAGAGCAAATACAATTATTTATTCGAAAATTATAACATAAATATGTCATAAAATCACTACAAAAATAGCCATTTTGTTTCAACACTTCTGGAGTCTTATCAAGCGATAGTGTTGAATGTAGTATAAAGGGTTTTAAAAAGTTAAAATCAATCAAACACCCCTCGCTAAGGGGAAACGCTGTTACATAATCTGGAATGGCCAATCAAAATACAAGTATACGAGAATTCGAAAAAGTTGAAATTACGTCATATTCTTCATATATATATTTATATATATATTACGTCAAAATCTTCCTGCGCGCTTATGAAAACTTGTGTAAAGAAAATATGTGTGCTTTTGGGCGTGGGCGTACGTGGTATATATATATATATATATATATATATATATATATATATATATATATATATATATATAAATACACACATATATATATATATATAAATATATATCAGCCGTTGTATATATATATATATATATATATATATATATATATATATATATATATATATCAGTGTGGGTGTTGTTAACCAGCTCGAACGAACAAATAAGTGATTTAGAATAATTGTCTTCGGAATGTATCATTTGAATAATGGATATAGTACCAGTATCATTAGGATTTCTGATATCCTTATAGTCATTTGTATTTCTTTTAATGCCTAAAAGATAAAATCTCGATGCTGAATTCATAAAAATAACAGCAAATAAAATACCATAATACGGGCAACAATATACAAAAATGACATGTAAGAATTAGTTTATATATATATATATATATATATATATATATATATATATATATATATATATATATATATATATACTTTAAACGCTAGAATATGTTGTCCTTTCATAAAAGTTGATATCCTATTCTTTCTCTGTTAGAATAGCAATATAAAATTCATTAATCGATGAAATAGGAAAACTTTCAATATGACGTTTAAAAAACGGTAAATAATGGTGACTGTTATATTGCACAATAATATAGCTCCATTGTTAGATCCCGATTTTCTCACAATTGGTAAATAACGTTTTTCTTTTAATGCTTGTGTTAAAAATAATATTTAATAATATTTTACCATTACTAATATTATTTAAAATATCTCTGAAAATTTCATGGTGCAATGTCCATAATGCAAATCTAGATCAACAACTATTTTTTCTTCTATGTGCAATTTCACTTCAGAACATGTCTCTCCACAACTTCCTTTGTAAGTTTTTTTTTCGTTATCACTCCCAATCCCTGTTCTGTCATCCATTTTTACAAGCTCGTTAGTAACCTATTCGCCGCTTTCTTCTGGCCCAGTTGCTTTCAAAATGTCCTGTGAGTATTATATGTTCCAAAGCCTCTTGCGTCATTATGTGTCCTACAAATGTCAACTCACTTTAAGACACAAGCATCACATGTCCATCCCTCTGTTGAATTACTTACATCACCACTGTTGTTTTCTTCATCCATGACACTTACTTACGAACTTCCGTTATGTAACGAACAGGCTCAATAAAGAAACTTAAAACCGAGCAATACTGAGCATGATTTAATGACAAACCAAGAACTTCCAATGTGAGTTTTATTCTGTCTCTTATAAATACGAATTTTCTATTCATTTTTATAATGTCTGACTCTTTACTAGAGGACGTATGGGCATCGCATGGGATGTACACATATACAGTAAAAGTTGTGCATTGTGAAATTTATTTGCATCAGAATTTCGAATATTTATTCAAAGCATAGAAATAAACCGAATATTTGGAACGATTCATTTCAAATTTGATATTTAAGGTAGTATCAGAACTTTATTGTTATTCTTTTCGTATTTAAAATCTATGTAGAGGGCACGATGTAGAAATTGGAGCCGCAAAAATTAATATAACTCTGACATTAACAGATTTTCTTTTAAAATTACACAAAAATATCTTGAAATACTAAAGTAAATTGATTCAGTAAAATCGCCATTAGCTTCAACCACAGCCTCCAGACGAATTCCAAATCTCATCCAACTCTTCTAGACGTTCTGCTTGTTTACGTTAATGAATGCTTCCATAATTCTTACCTTCGGTTAATCTTTGGTGTTACAAGTAGTTTTGTTGGTCTCTCGCACAATTGCGCGACACACGTAATAAACAAGTGGGGTGCGGTCTGGGAATGTAGGTGGCCAGATTTAAAGGGGTGATGTGGTCGCACAAATTGTCTGACAACCATTACTGTTTTGTCCTGGAAAGTGTGACGTGGTGCAGAGTCCTGTTGCCTGACACAGCGACTTCCAGCAGTCACCCCCTTGACCCATGGCGCAGTACCACCTCAAGGGCCTTGATGTAGACTTCCGTGTTGATATCTGTTGACGCCCAAATACTCTAAAATGTTCGTATTGGAACTTCCGGCACGTTTCCAAATTTATGGCGCAGTTAATTACATCATGTAGCTCTTTTCTCATAGACGTTCTCCAATTGACCCTACTATCCTGTGGAGTCGACAAAACCAAAAAAAATTTCAATGCGAGGGCGTTTTAAGATAGAGAAAATAAGGAAAATGAACGAAAAATCGGTTATTTAGACAACAGATATTCCTATGCAGTATTTTTTCCTTCTTTATAAAATCTTCTTCACTGCGCGGTATCCTTTAAGAAAATGTCGGATTATGGCTCTCCACAACATCCAGTCAATATTTTGCTATATTTTCTAATCCCTGTAAGGCCAAAAATTTACATAAGTTCGATATGTGCTGTTTTCCTATGAACCCCCTGCCTTGAATATGTCATGTGAGTGTATAATTTGCGAATTTACGTTTAAAAGAACGTGCTCGCGTATGAGTGCTATTAGCTGACAAGGTGGTCGGAGATTTTAAAACTTGAAATTTCTCATAAGAATATCGAATTCTCTTTCTTTTATTCTATGCGACGTGCATAATAATAACTTTATATATATATATATATATATATATATATATATATATATATATATATATATAAACTTCCTAGATCTACACGCCTCATTCGCAAGATACTTAAATTTAAATTCAAATTTTTTGGCAATCCGATATATCCCGTTCAGCTTTCGACTACATATATATATATATATATATATATATATATATATATATATATATATATATATATATATATATGTGTGTGTGTGTGTGTGTGTGTGTGTGTGTGTGTGTGTGTGGAAAGAGAAAGATAGATAGAGAGAGAGAGAGAGAGGCGGTAAGGTGGAGTAGGGAATAGCGGCTTGGACTGAGGATTCCAGTTGAATCCATTATATTCACTTACGTGCTTATACACTTGAAAAAGGTATTAACTCTCTTCTTCTCCCTGCAGCTATGAATAAGTAACAAGACAGACTGGGTTTTATAGCCTTGAATGGCAACTGGTCTAGGAGAAGGACAACTCTGAATTGAAAACCTGCCTAGGGTCATTTGGGGACATTATGCCAAGTAGTGCAACAGGTCACTGTATTCGGACCTTCACAAAGAGTAGTTGGTTCTGCACTAAGCCTTCACCATTATAATCAAAACATATGTGCTGGTGTCTGGCTCTCTGTTCCTAGGAAATGATATGCTTGATCCTCATACGTCGAATACGACGGGAGATTCCATATATATATATATATATATATATATATATATATATATATATATATATATATATATATATACTTTTGTGTGTGTCGTCATTTAAGGTATCTCCTGTGAAGGGGTCTTCATAGGCGTTTATCACAATAGGTAGGGAGAAGTATATGTTTTAGGCAAGAATAAATTACAAACAACTCAAAACTGATTTAAATTAAATTATATTTTGCATTAATACTTTGCATTATTAATTTTAATAATTTAAATATTGCATTAATACTTACATTTTAAAAGTTAAACGATATTACTTCTGTCACCATTTACTTTAAAGACAATTTGATGTACGTAGGTCCTTAGTTTCCGTAAAAAATCTATTTCTATTTATGGGATATTTCCGCTGGAGTTCGCAATTAATTTCGATTATTCCCAAATTTATTTCGGAATTATAAATATTGTTAGCGAACATAAAAATTCCTCGCAAAAAATAATTACGCAAAATATTGCCAAAAACAAAAAACTTGGGAATCCAAAATTTCATGATTTATTTAAAGATGGGGATGTAATTCGCTTTTAGTTGCATTTTGTTCACGAGTGAATATTCCGTTTCCTTTTTATATTTTGGGGTAGAGTTTTGTTAATTTTAAGAATTCTAGAAATGCTTTGGGTTCGACACGTTGAAAGAGGGCGGAATATGTGCTGAAGATAACGGTTATCTCCATACTTAAACAGGCTAAGATTTTAGTGATCGGAGAAACATCCTCTTGGGTGGTCATTTCAAGATATGTTACCAATGTTAGCGCCTGGGGGGGCGCTGAGTTAAGTGCTGCGCATTCAACATTCCAACCAAGAACCTCCAATCCTCTCATTCACGATTATTGTGATCTATCTCATATTCGTTAGCATTGTCACTTGAACAATGGGAATGCTTAGAAAGATCAAACAAGATTAGTAAATCTGGTTATTCTCGAATAATTAAGATTATTCGAGTCACAGCAGACATTGCTTTATCCTCTCTGTGTGTGGTGGAGTATGTGTGCGATAATCAGCGATAGCCACCAGAAACTAATGGTGTAAAAATACATTGAGTTTTCAGAAAATTGTTGCTTCCCAAATTAATCAATTAGAAAGAAACAATAAACGAAGGCTGTTTAAATCAGTTTGTATATTGCGGTGGGTGTCAGATATTTGAGATAGCTCTCAAGTTGTCTGTAGTTAAAGCTGGTGCAAGGAAGCTTATAATAGTAAAAAAGAAAATAATAGTATGATTTTTACAAAAGAAAAATGTGTTGTAAAGGCTAATAATTTGGTTTGATTTTCGGAACATGAAACGAATCTGATAAATTTAGTTAGGGAATACAGACAGGTATAGATCGTTTTATATAAAGTTTTCAGTAAAGAAAAGAACATTGCATTAGTCAGTTAAAGAGATTACTGTATAATAAATAAACGTTGTCATGGACTGAATTTCATAAAAAGAAAAAATATATAACTTACAAAAAGAGTAAAAAAAATAATAAAACCAGATATCATCAAAGAAAGAAATTCTCAGAAGATTCATACTTTCACAGAATATTTATTTTCTTTTTTAGTAAATAGTCACGCAATAAAAGGCCCAAGGTCCTCTCATGATAGTATTGGTAACTACGATTTCGCATGGACTTAAGTGAAGTAGGTATCTGCAGATTATAAGAATATGTAGAATAAATAACGTCTGATCCTATACTTCAGTCCGTTTGTATCTCCTTTTGTTTCCTTGAGCCATTTTTATACATTGTCGGCCTTTTAATCCAGTCACAGCTATATCAGTGTCCTGTTGGCCAGCATTACCTGTTTCCATCTCTTACAATGAGCACGAGGGTTTGGGCTTTAGGAGACTCTCGTCTTGTCGGTGACTGACGAGTGTGTCTCCCCGCGATGCCTAAAATCACAAGTAGAAGGAAAAACAAATATCCTATACTTGAAGAGAATAAGAATGTAGGGATCTAGGAAATATTGTCTCGGAAGTTTTGTTCCGTGAATTGACTGTTCTAAGGAAGGGACTTTCTGAATTAAATTTCCTTCTTACCAAAGTAATACAGAAGGGGTGACAATAATTCATTCTAGTGTGCGTAACACTGTGGATCTTATCTGCAAACGTGTGGAATTACGGAACAAAATAATGTAATTTTTTTTAACATTTAACAGGTTAATAGCCAGAGACTAGCAATAGACTTGTCACATTTAGTCAATGCGAAACAGGGTGCATATTTAAAAATGATTGATCATCTGTAAGGCCGCGTAAACGCTTTTGAACTATATAAATGCTGGAAAGTTAGCAGTGGACACCTCCATCCAATATATTTCATCAATAATGGAAGTAATAACGTCAATGACATCCTACAAATTGTAAATATATAAAAAGGGAGAAATGAATAAAATTATAGAAAAACGTTGACAAAAATCTGGTATGATAAATAATAGAGAAAGAAATCAATGATAGTGAACCAGTTGTCAGAGATAAATGAAACAACACAAATATCACGTCGCAAAATTACATCCTGTAAATGATATAAAATTACAGACTAGTGGATTTGCATCAGTTTCAGTTATAAGAATATATCAAGCACTCAAATAGTGAAGACCGCAAAACTTATAACTAAATGTAATTCATTGGCACACACGCTTACAAACAAAACGGAACAATTAAGTGTACCTATGAATTTCATTCGACCATATAATGACAATGAATGAGAATAAACAAGAAGCTACGATAGTACATAAAAAACAAAACTATTATTCGGGTATTTTGAGATACGAAGTGACGAGAGGGAACATTTTGTTTCATGCCTTTCAAATTAGTATCAATTTAGACGGGACATAACATACCGGGTTCATGCAGGGGTAACACCTAGCGAAATAAGTCGATTGACCTTTACAACTGATTAGTGTGTACGATATTCCCGGTGTTCAAATTTCCTGTAGACTTGTGACGCTCTAAGAACAAGGTAAATAGCAATAGCGTTCGCAGCTAGAATTCAAATTGAGATAAGTTATCGTGCTGATAACTATGACACCATTAAAAATATTTGGTAAACCAAATCTTGCTAAGAGTCAAGAAATGTCCCATGAGCGCGATTCCAGGGAAGCGATCGCTTATGTCATACGGCAGTATGAATTATACTCTTCCGCGTTGTTCGGAGATGTCCTCTTGATGCACATAAACAGATATTTCTCTTGATTTACTATCAGTCTATTTTGATCTGTCTTTTTTGGTTTTTCAGAGTATTGTGTGTCCAGAGTATTTTAAGAGTTCGAATAACTTCTAATATTTTCAGATTAAGAACATAAATAGCATACAGACGTTAACGGCCAACGAAGGAAAATAATTCTTCTATACTTATCAACCCACATAAAAAGCGAAAATCTTGTGATTTCATTTGTTTTCTCACTGTGTCTTTTAGTTCGCGATATATTTACTAAATTTTATCTTAGTTGACATTGTCTTAATTTTCTATATCGCTTCCATATACGAGAATGTATTGAATAATTATGTTTCCAAATTTGTTATCATTATCACAATGTTTTGGCCGTTTTATTCTGCGGGCTTTCTCATGTGTCGCTCAGTCGGTGTGACCTTCAAGTAAAATAAGAACAAGGCAAAATAAACCTAGACGTTGATGACTGAACGAGAAAAAAAAACTACTCTTAGAATAAAGAAAGTGTTAAGTCCAAAATATCATGAGAGATGCCTTGATAGACATCTGAAAAAGGCCGAAGGGCTCAAAGGCCGAAACATAGTGATTATACCAATATACATCAGTCCGAATTTGAACAATGTAAATTATAATGACTGGTCATCCCAGAAATTCAGAAAGAAACTTCGATGTTCTACCAACTACCAATCTCATTAAATAACCTAATGTCAGATATGTTTTTACTTAATTCCTTCTTAATCAAACCGAGATGTTCGAGTAGTGTAAAGTATAGTGGCGCGGAATGTAAAATCGGAGAGCCGAGTTCGAATTTCAGTCGGCTTCTTCGCATTTATCTACGCGCAAATAAACTTTGAGAAACATACACTTATTTGAATTCCTCCATATATAGGTTCAATATTATGTACCTTATTATTCGTCCCAGCATATACTCCATTATAAAAAGTTTCGTCTGTGGTAACCTTTGACCTATTTTAAGTGGCCATCGTGGTGCTGGATAACTGTTTTGGAAATTTGAAAAGAAT
Organism: Acanthosepion esculentum; assembly: GCA_964036315.1. NCBI lineage: Eukaryota > Metazoa > Mollusca > Cephalopoda > Sepiida > Sepiidae > Acanthosepion > Acanthosepion esculentum. The sequence continues at coordinate 72,326,146 of OZ038475.1, forward strand.
AATTTATTTGTTGTCATTCAGCACATTAGGATAATCGATTTCATATGAGGTAATACTCAGTCTTCTTCAACTTTTGGTGTTTTGTGCGACCAGTGTAATCGACAGAGGTTCAAAATGAGAAGACAAAGAGCCGAGTACGTCATTCCAATCGGGTTTGTTACATTAACTTAGGTGAAACACCCAACAGAAAAAAGTAAAATAGTAGGAAAAAGCATTGTTATTCTAAAAAATAAAACTTGTTAATATAGATAAATCTTGAAAAAATCTAATAAAGATAATCCTGTCCAATTGATAAAACAAACCAACTACTCTCTACGATATAAGAAACGTTACTTTCAAAATAAAATACAAATATAAGCCGGAAAAAAAAACAAACAAATCAACAAATTATTCTGGCTGATGTTTTAGAATGCCTCCGTATCTCACACTCGATGCAAGAAGTATGAATTTCAAAATGAAATTTTGTCAAACGAAAAAAAAGAATTATTCTTAGAATTCAAAATATGTTTCGGCTTTAAATAACCGACAAAGGGTTGATAAGCCGTAAAAAAACAAATCAACAAATTATTCTGGCTGAGGATTTAGAATGTCTCCGTATCTCACACTCGATGCAAGAAGTATGAATTTCAAAATGAAATTTTGTCAAAAGAAAAAAAAGAATTATTCTTAGAATTCAAAATATGTTTCGGCTTTAAATAACCGCCAAAGGGTTGATAAGCCGTAAAAAAAACTGATCAATAAATTATTCGGGTCAATGTCTCAGAATCCCTCTGTATCTCACTCTCAGTTATTTTCCATAATATTTCATATAACAGTTGCAGGCCTTCCAAACAACGTTTTATTGAATCAACATTTTTAAATTATCATAATCATGTTTTGAAATTTAATTTTATATTTTTTGGATTTTTTATGATTACATTATACTTTCTTTTTAAATTACATTTTGTATTGACCTTCGATCTTGCGTTTTCTAGATTCGTCACAGAAGTTTTAAGCTCTGTCTGCTATTATTTTCTCGGTTATTAAATTATCTTCTATATATGTTATGACTAAAATGTCATGTAATGTTTGCTAAGAAAACGAGACGTAAGCCAGGCTGAATAACAACAATCAACATAAATGAAACTTTCATCTATTATTTTAATTGTTTATATACAGGAAAATAAAGAAAAAAAAAACGTGGATAAAAATGTATTGTTGTTGTTGACTACTCGTACGGCAGGTTTTCCTCTTAAATATAATTACACACATTACTAGTTTTTTGTCTGGTTTTCTGCACCAAATTGTGATCCCAGAGATAATCCTGTCCAATTGATCCAACCAACTAATCTCTATGATACGCTACAAAAAATATTAATATACCACAAAGGTTGGTAAGACGAAAAAAATTCAACAAATTATTATGGCTGATGCTTTAGAATTCCTCCGTATCTCACAGGCAATGCAAGTGGTATGTATTTCAAAATGACAATTATCGTTTTATTACTTTTTATTTAGTAAGTTTAGCTAAGTCAGCTATAGAATACGATGAGAAGAAACATCTAAATTCATCGAGTTTTTCACTTTAAAATTTCATTTTCAGCAGGGTTCGAACACCATAAACAGGCCTAAGTTTCAGACATATCAATATTCTCTTCATATGTAGGTGCGCCGAATATTTACAAAAAAAATTCCTTACATATTTGACGTAAATTATTTTTATCAGTACCTTGCCTTGAATGTTATTTCTAAATTCATAGCTCTTACACTGCGGTTTTCATCATATATTTTGCTCTTTTGGATTTTAGATGATTAATTCCGACCAAACCCCCTTCTCGTAACGTTTAACGAGCTAAGAAACACATCAAGAGAATCTCTGTTTCAAATTACGAGACTTTCAGTAATTACAATTAATTATTCTCCGCTTCAAATCTTTATACATTTGAGCATTTTCTTTGATTCTTCATTCTTTTCCTGATTTCTCTCTCATTTCTTTCCTTTCTTTCCTTCTTCCTTTTACGACTGTTCCTTTTTTATTTTATTTTATTTCATTCCAACTATCTTAGTTTCACTTTATTCCCGACATTCAACTCAAGAGTTAATTCATTGACAAAGACAAACGGAAGTAAACTGGTTGCTTTATTCAATAGGTATTTCTTTTAGTTTACACCTATTCGATTTCCTAGACAACTGCTCGTTCCCATCGCTATTCCTAACTTTTCTTCAGATTTTAATGGGACTATAATTTTATAATATTATAATAATTTTCACAACCGATTGTCGGTTCTTTTTCGAGTGGAACTGCCAGGTTAACTTTGTCAGCATCACTAGTTTTGTGCTTGAGGCAGGAGTAAATTGTGGTGTGATCCGCATAGATGCCGACTTGGGAATCTATGGCGTCACGAAGATCGTTTATGAATATGAGGAACAGAGTAGGGCCTAGGATGGAGCCTTGAGGAACACCTGCGTTAGTGGGATAGGAACTGGAGATGAATCCATTGAGAACGACCTTCAATTCACGGTTAGACAGGAATGATTGTATTAAGTCAAACAATCGACCTGTAATACCATAACCCTGAATCTTGCGAAGAAGGCCGGCATGCCAAACTCTATCAAACGCTTTGGAGATGTCTAGGGCCACGGCACGAGCTTCACCGTTATTATGAATAGCTTGGTAGACAAATTCAGTGATGGCCGTAAGCACATCGGATGTAGATCGGGCAAAGCAGAAACCATACTGCTTGTCTGAGAGCAGATCATAGGTTATCAGGTGATTAATCACTTCGGTGTTGATAAGGGCTTCGAAGACTTTGCCGAAGAGGGGTAGGAGACTGATAGGACGGTAATTAGAACGGTCGGAGGGGTCACCAGAGTTCTTAAAGACAGGAACAATATTTTTCAGATATAACATCACCACGCGAGACAGCAACTTACTTTCGGGTCGAGGTGTTTTGCTTCAACATACATTGTAAATTAAAAAAAAATGTCCGTGAACTCCATTTACTAGTAATATTACCAGGGTCTTTCTTATAAAACTGAATATCTCGGTACCACGCTGTTTTATAATATTTCGCAATGTAATCATGAGAATTTCTTTTGTATTGGGGTCGATCCTCTTTTCGTGTATCCCTCTGCCAGATTAAACTATATTTAGTATGATCGTTTAATTTCGCTAGGAGGAATTTTCAGATATTTTTCGATATTAAATAAAAAATAGAATTGATATTTTTTTTTCGATAATGACTTGAACAAATGAAACAGAAAACACGGATCACTTTCTATACAGAGATAATACCGATCATTGTTATATTCTGGTGCGACGAGACCAGGATCCAGCTGGGTGTCGCTGGAAAACAAATCAGTCAACAAATCTTTGGAAGAAAAAATGAAACAATAAAAAAAAAACAGAGGGAAAATGAAGATATACAGAAAAAGAAAGATGAGTAGTCTAAGCGATTAACTGAAAAAAGAGAAGGAAAGCACAGGCACACGCACAACGCGAATCGCCAAAGCTACCCACTCAGTGGATACTATGTAGGAGTGATATATACGTACGCTTATCTCTCGAATAAACGGCGGTATCAAATACGAAAGGCATTATTTAAATTTCTGAAAATTTTATAAACAGGAGTTAAAATAAATCGGGATTGATTTTATCCCGAAGACATAATAATTATTCATGGGTTGCCGCCATGGAACATTTATAAATGGGTTGTTCTTTTTTGTTTTGTTTTTCTTTTTTTTTAAGCTTATCACCCCAAGCAAGGCTGGAAGCTACTAGCACGCAAGGGGTTACAGAAGATTTGGAAGAAGAGCAGATAGGAGTGGTAAAGGAGAGGATGTGGAGAAAGATAGTGGATCGATCAAGGCAAGGGGGTTACCGAAGATTTGGAGCGAGAGCAGATAGGAATGAAAGGGGAAAGAATGTGGAGAAGGGAAGTGGATAGATCAAGGCAACTGGAGATGTCGATTGACGTTACACTTAAATAGTTGGAGTTTGTATTTGTCAGGGAAACAGGAATAAGGAAGGGAGTTCCACAGGCGAGATGTGCGAGACATGAAGCTATGAATTAAAAAAGTGTACCCTAAATTTATTCGAGTGGCAACATTACGAGTAGAACAATTTTACAGAAAGGTGTCGTGCCTTCCTATTTGATCCTACTAAACCAATGAAAATATACGTTTTTAGATATAATCAAACCTCCTTTCTATGTTGAAAACTTTATTATTTTAATCATCATAATTATTTCGGTTTCCTTCCTTTATCTCTTTGTGTTATTTGTTTTATCCACTTCTCTTGTACGGAAACATTCGGCACTCACAGACTGTACTGTCGGTTAAAATTTACAAAAGTTTTCTCATAAAAGAAATAAAAAAAGAATGTTTCTCGCCTCCAACACATTTTACCCCTCTTTCTAATATTGATAGGTGTTTCCTTCCTAAACATTTTGTCCTGGGGTATGGAAATAACTTTATTATGGTATTGTTTCCTCTTCGTATGTGATATCCAGTTCATCGGTTGCTGCAGTCGAAAGTCCTCAAGTGATGTGGATTCTGTTGTTTGATACATTTCTTTGTGATTTTTAAGCTCCAGTCCACAAGAAGTGTGGTCCTCGCCAAGACCCATAGGCGTCATATGTTTCAATACATTTATAGCATTCGAGTTATAGTCATAACAAATATGTATTAATTATTCTTTAATTTTCTGTAGAAGGAGTTAAATCATTACGCATTAAAAACACAAAAAAGATGAAATATAACAGAAGCCATATGTTTGTAAAAAAAGGACACATCTTGGGGAAAGACAAATAATAACCAACCTTATAGCAAGGAGACGTTTTAGCCAATTTTACCCATTTAGAGAGAGATGTAGTCTAGACTGAGGTCATTGCATCTGAAAAATTATGCCGATATGAACTAAACCGAGTCGGGCGGATTCCTTCAGAAACAGTATTAGCATGATAAATACTAATAAAATCTGAAAGAAAAAGAAGACTGAATGATTAAGGCATAATGTATATAGTGAACATTTAGACAACAATGAAGTTTTAGAGAAAATTGAAACAAAAAGGGCACTTATGCCTAACACCAGAAAAAGACAGTTGACAATTCTAGTGCACATAATGAGGAAAGAAATCTTGGAAAATTAGATACTCACAGGACAGACTGAAGGAGAGAGGAAAAGAATGCATAGCCTACGTAGCGAGTTTGAGTAAATGGATGGTGGAGCAAATTTTAGGGGAGATAACAAAAAGACATCATTAGTTAAGAACTATAAAAACAGGAAAAAAGACCAAGGTACATAGAAGAAGCAGCAGTATCGATGAGGCTAGAGAGAAAGAAGAAGCCTTAAATCTAGAACGAATAGAGGGAGATAATTAAATGCTACCTCACTGTAAATATATACATGGTTTGAATGTCAATGCGTGCATGAAGGCATACATGTGCAAGTGTGTTTCTATAGGCGTATATAAATATTATGCACCGAGAAGATGGAAAAGCAAAGACGTGTGAAAAAATATGGAGTCCATTCAGTACAATATAATAAAAATATTTTGCATAGTTAATCGAGGAGCGGCATTTAAAAGAAAAGCAATGAATAAAATACAGTATATTTAAATATGGAAATACATCGTACAAATAGATTTTTTACATGTTCTTTTAATATAATGTCAGACTATAGAGAATCATGATTCTCTACAGAATATTTCCTTCATTATCTGTTAATTGTCAGACATTTTTGGTAAAGATAATGTAGTTGGTTTCTCTTGCTTTTCTCCAAAGTTCTCAATTCCTGGTTTTCCTCCTTATAAATTGCATGCCATTCAAAGCTCGATACCACAGTCTATACTGTTATTTAATTCAAAGCATTGAAGAGAAGAGAAATATACTATCGAAAAGCACACTGTGTGTTTGACTGTGGAAGATGGCAGAATGTAAATATAAAAAGTGATAATTATTTAAACACTGTGCAAAATCCAGCATCAGAAGGAAAAACACTAAAATCATCTCGGTTACAAATGTTATAGAATTCATCCGGGTATGGCGTTTGGTGAACATTTATTGGAGCGCATCATGTGGGCTATAAGGTTTAAATGTATAATAAATATATCTGTGTAGCGAAATACTTACATTTATTCTACGATTATGGTTGTGTATATAATTTGGAAAGTCAGAGGCCATTTTGCCACTCCTGGTAAAATAGACAATCATGTTTTTAATCTTATTTTACCATTCCCGTTAAAACAGACTCCCGATTTCTTTTGCCGGTAAAGATTTTTATTATTATGATGGCAGGTAATGTTAAAAATAACAGCCATAACATATATGTTTATTTAATTTCACCATCAGTTGTTAAGACAATTTAAAATCTTTTCCCCCATCAATTGTCAAAACACAAGTTAATATCATTTATGTATCATCAATTCTTAAAGAAATATAGAAGTCTCTGAATATTTTAAGTACTTCAGGCATAACAGCCTCTCCAAATTCAGAACTTGCCCTAGGTTTTCTTACCAAAACACTTCAGGTTCACCCATTGATGACAACCAGAGTCCATGTTGTTCAAGTCCTACCTACACAGCTCACACAAGCACTGCTCTGATGATCTCAAATATAATATATTCTTAGTTCTAAAACACTATTTATACTTGCCGGCAAAATAGCCATTATGCCTATGTTAACGGGACCGGCAAAATAGCCTTGGTGTATATTTTGCCGGGCCTAGCAAAATAGCCAATTCGTTTTGGAAAAGATCGCAAGATCGGATTTCTTGATTGTGCGTGGAAATGGGATTTGCTTCAGAGAACAGCTGTGTTTTCACAAGCAAAACATATTTAAGATGCCAAAATATAATATTTTCACATATACCCGCAATGTCAGATTAATGTGAGTTGAATTGAAAATTCATTTATATGACCAAATCAAAGAAAAGTTAGAAAAACAACGGGAATGAAATATATATATATATATTGATATATAAAATTCTGTAACGTCCGCCCATTCGTCTCACACACTAAAATAGCCAAACATTGACCGATCGAAACAAAAGATTGGGGAGAATTGCAAACAGGTAAGGAGGAAAAAAGTACATTTGGTTTTATTAGAATGCGTAAGTTAGTACAATAAATTTTCATTAAGTTTTTGGAAAAATTAAAAGTTTTATTATTTAACACATAGAACACGTTCACTATATGAAAAACGATTTAATGGTTAAAATAACAAATATTATTTAATAAGAATACAATATTATTCTTTGCATATCTTTTCTTTATGTTTTTATATATAGTTCATTTTGCCAAAATATAATGCCCGATAGTAGCACGGTAAATATAAACACAAAAATAGTACTTGTTGCGGAAGAGCAGGATATTAAGAAAAATATGTATATATCTCAAGGTATTTTGCGTTAGCTGCGTGAATATAAACTTCTCTTAACTTTGGGTATGGCAAAATTTCATTAGTGACAAAATATAAAACAAAAAATATTCCTATTTAGAAAAAAAAGAATAAAGCATTTATATAACAAATATATACAACATGAAAATGAGAATATTCTTTAGGTCAAATAGCGAGTTTGTTCAGTTTTCCTGTCAGTAAAAGTATTTTCAATGAATTAATGACTTCAGATTAAATAATATTTTACATCGTAAATTTCTGTTAAAGTTATATATTGGAAATTAAGGTAAGAGT